>CM018689.1:58666594-59156594 GCA_009363875.1 Mikania micrantha
GGAAGGAGGGCAGGCCGTATGGGGTGGTGTTGATTGAGGAGGTGGTTTGGGCCTTCTGGAGTATGTAAGTATGGGTTTGGCAGGGGTATGCCAAATGCTAGGATGAGGGGAGGAGTCTGTAAAGGGAGTGTAAGCTGATGGGGAAGCTGGGTGAGGTTGAGAAAACGGGAACATCGTTTCATCAAAAACGACATGTCGAGATATGAGAATTTAACGAGTGAGAGGATTGTAGCATTTGTAACCTCTATGATTTGAGGGATAACCAAGAAATACGCAAGGAGTTGATCGATTTTGGAGTTTGTGGATGGTTGAGGGAGGAAACAGAGGGTAACATAAGGAACCGAACACACGTAGGTGAGTGTAGGAGGGAATGCGATTGAAGAGTAAGTGAGTTAGAGTTAGGTTGTGAAGCAGTTTGGTTGGAAGAATGTTGAGAAGGTAAGTAGCGTGTTGAAGAGCATGGTGCCAAAATGAGAGTGGGACCGATGCATGAGATAGGATTGTACGCATAATGTTATTGATTGAACGAATTTTTCTTTCGGCTTTACCGTTTTGAGGCGAGGTATGTGGACATGAGAAACGAAATTGAATTCCGTGAGTATAACAAAAATTGTGAAACTGTGCATTATTGTATTCACGTCCATTATCGCATTGGATTGTTTTAATGGGTAGATTGAATTGAGTTTTAATAAGATTGAAATGTCATAAACTTGGGACTTGTTAGCAAGAGGGTAAATTTGTTTTGTCATCAAGAAATAAAAGATAATATTTATGACCACTGGAACTAAGCACCGGTGAAGTCCACAAATCCGTATGTATTATATCAAAAGGTGAATAAGTAACTGAATTAGAAGAAACAAATGGTAGTTTAACTTGTTTACCAAAAACACAAGAAGAACAAATAAAATTTGAATGTTTAGAACTAGAATGCAAAGATAAACAACGATTTAAAAACTGTAAAACAGCAGCTCCAGGATGACCAAGCTGAGAATGCCATAGGTCTTGAGCAATAGAAGCAAAAGCAGTGGGGTTGTTGTTGATGCAGGAACTTGAATTGTTGGAGAGAGGATAAAGATCAGCAGTGCTGTTACACCGAAGGATTGGAATCCGCATCTGGAAGTCCTTCACATCAAAACCAAAAGGATCAAATTTGATTGAAATATTATTAGCTGTAGTTAGTTTACGAACAGAGACAAGATTTTTAATTAAAGATGGGACATGAAGGATGTTTTTGAGCTGTAATGGTGGAAATGGAGGAGGAAGGGTATGGTGCCCGAACCCGTGGATTGGAACTTTGGAACCATTTCCAACAATGATGTTCCGACAGAGACCATTATTAATAAATGACGAAAGGTAACCTGAGGAGTGGGTCATGTGAGATGTCGCCCCAGTATCCATATACCACTGTTGGTTCAGTGGATGTAAAGTCATTGAGTTGAAAGCTTGATTAAGGTCTGTTGGTGTGTAGTTGAAATCTAAAGCAGCTTAAGCTTGAGCAGGTCTTGGACCCATAATACCTGGGCCGGGAGTGGGGCTTGGGTAGGGGAAGAATTTGGTTGGGTCGGGTAAGGGCATTAGGTGTCCAGTGATTGGGATTAGGCCATGGGTAAGGTGGGTTAAATGAAGGAGGTGTACGGGTATTAGGGAAAGGCTGAAAGTGATTAGTGTTGGGAGTGGTTGGATTATGTCTTCCCCGACCAGTATTGGTGGACCTGCCTCGTCCCCTAGTGTACGGCCACGGCCTCGGCCACGAGAGTTATAAGAGGGTTGGTGATGAGAATCCAACACACAATTGAGAAGATTATCTTGTATTGATAGAAATGGAAGATTACAGAATATGGAATGGATACGATTACATCATCACATGATGATTCCAGGGCTAAGCCCTTCTCCCTGCCATAAGCAGGAGCCAAATACAATCCCTAATAATTTTCTTCACACCCATCTCATAAGACTAACTTCTATTTATAACCCACTACCAACAACTAAAGACAAATATTACCAAACTACCCTTACTAGACCTTACCATTACTACTAACTATTATTAACATACTAATATAGCCATGATCTCTATCATTACTCCCCCCTTATTTAAAAGTCTTGTCCTCAAGACTTGGGAGTGAACCATTGATCATGCCTTGCTCCAAGTATCTTCTCTTCCGGACATTTGTGAGCTGGCCCATATCTATTACCCCAACGTAAACGAATCCTTTTCTTCTTACGTCCTTTCCAATCCAAACGTGAAAGATATCGAACTACTCGATCATGATGAAAAACATGTCCCAACTCCTGAGTAAAGTAGGCTCCTGACTAGATGGCAGGTAACGTACACGGATTCTCTGGTTGGGGTGGAGATTGTCGGTCATAGGGTTGCGCTGAACCACCTGGTTTGAGCATAAACTGGCCCAATATGTTAGTGGCTTCAAAAGGCAGGGAATTAAAATCCCTAAAACAAGAAACAAAATTGTTGCTGGGATTAGGGAGAAACATCTCTTTTTCAATGTCTGTTGTCAAAGCATCAGGAGTAGAATGTATACCCAAGTTGAGGTTCACCTTTGGAATGTCTATTGGAGGTTCAAATCCATTGAATGAAGACAATTGAAGCTTTTGCAAATCCACTGAACTATCCTTGGAGCCTGAAGAAGTCTTGGAATCAGGTAAAATATTGCCAGATGATCCCCATTGATCCTCAACAAATTGGTTGTCATGTTTCTTCATCCAATCTAGTACTGTTTTGCGAAATTCAATCGAAACCGATCGCTCTTCCTGCAACAATTTGAGCGATGTTTTGATTTCTGACACTTCTTTCTGAAGTTGACAGATCTGTTGTTCGTGAGAATCCAATCGAGAGGTTTGATTGTCCATGATTGATGAAGTGTATAATCAAACAGAATCGATGAAACGATGAAATTGAGTCAACAGAAATGGAGTCAAATCAGAATTAAAATTGAAATCAACAGAAATTAAAATGGAAGCAACAGAAATTAAAATTGAAATTGAATCAACTGAATTTAGAATGAGAGAGAATACGAGTTGCCTCACTTGGTGACTTGAAACAAATCAGAATGGAATATGAAATCGTGACTTTGAAGGATACAAATTGCATCCAATCTGAAACACGATGTTGAGTTTGACAATGGCAGAACCTGCAATCGGCGGCTAAGTGACGACGAAGCTGGAAAATCAATCGACAATCGTGAAAAATTAGGGAACGACGGCCGTGATTAGAACCAGTAAGGATGAAATTGAAAGCGACTTGAATCAAATCGGAAAACGTTGACGAAATTGAAAGTGACAGGACCTGAAATTGGCGGCGACGTGAGCGCTAAACCAAACAATCGACCACAGAACTTGAAATTGACCGGGAATTGGGGCCTTAACCGTCAATTAGATCCAGCAGATATGCAATTGGGATGTAATTAGCGCTATCTTAGTCGGCAAAACTGGAAAATCAACAGACAACACATGTAGATGAAATCGACGGAACTTGATGGAAGACGCCAGCAATGAAGTCCAACAATGATGAAATTAAGATGAAATTGGCAGCTCTGAGGCAGGGTCGGACCATTGATGAGAATCCAACACACAATTGAGAAGATTATCTTGTATTGATAGAAATGGAAGATTACAGAATATGGAATGGATACGATTACATCATCAGATGATGATTCCAGGGCTAAGCCCTTCTCCCTGCCATAAATCAATCAATCAACGTACTCAGTATATCCCGCCATTAGCATGCTAAGGCAGGGTCTGAGGAGGGTGAGATGTAGACAGCCTTACCCCTACCCCGTAGGGGTAGAGAGGCTGCTTCCAGTGAGACCCTCGGCTCATGATGCTTGATCAACCGTTCGAAACGATTTTAACGTTATTTTCACTGAATAAGTAAAATAACGTTAAAATTAGTGCAATTTTACTTTTGCCCCTCAAGAGCTGTCGACACATATATACATTATATGTGCGCACCGCTAACGGGGCGTTTTCTCCCTGCCATAAGCAGGAGCCAAATACAATCCCTAATAATTTTCTTCACACCCATCTCATAAGACTAACTTCTATTTATAACCCACTACCAACAACTAAAGACAAATATTAACAAACTACCCTTACTAGACCTTACCATTACTACTAACTATTATTAACATACTAATATAACCATGATCTCTATCAGTTGGGATGTGGGTGAGTCATGGTATTTTGTGGTGGCAGTGGTGTGGGTAGAAGAGTGTAAAGCAGAGGGATCAGATGGTGGGTTTGAGGAGGTGGCCTAGTGTGATTTTCTGGTTTCTTCCAAAATAAGACGGGATCGGGCTTCGTAAAAATCTGGAAGAGGTATGGTTTGTTGTATCATAGTGGCTATGTTTTCATAGTTTTCATTGAGACCAGAGATTACTTGAAGCACCAACCGTTGATTGGAAACAGGGGCATCCACATTAGCAAGTTGACCGGCTAACATCTTCAATGTCTGGAAGTAAGATGAGATGTTTGGATGATTATCAAGACGAGTGGTAAAGAATTTGTGTTCAAGATAAATGGCACGGGAGCCCTGGTTGTCTTGAAAAATATTTTCAAGAGCAATCCAAGCTTGAGAAGCAGTAGAGTTAGGTTTAAGTATGGTGTGGAGAAGGTCATTAGAGATAGTGCTATATATCCATTGAAGCACAATTGCATCCAGATGAGACCAGAGAGCCGCATCATCAGTCTTAGGGGTTTTGGCTGCATCCAAGGTTGTAGGGGCTGCCGTAGGGTTGGGAATTTTGATATTAGGATCAAGATGGTCAGTAACTTGGAAAGCCCTACAATGGATACGAAGAAAGCTCTGCCCATGAATTGTATTGGCTGCTATCCATCTCCAAAACAAAGGGATTGAAGTTACAGATGTTGGTGATGGTGATTGTTGGGTGTAGTTTGGAGTCCATGATGAGTATGCAAGAAGAAGAAGAGGTTGGCGAAGGCTCAGGGTATCGGCGACAGAGGGTCGGCCGAGAGAAGGAGGAGGATCAAGATTAGG
The DNA here is from genome assembly GCA_009363875.1 of Mikania micrantha. Taxonomy (NCBI): domain Eukaryota; kingdom Viridiplantae; phylum Streptophyta; class Magnoliopsida; order Asterales; family Asteraceae; genus Mikania; species Mikania micrantha. The sequence continues at coordinate 58,671,606 of CM018689.1, forward strand.
GCTAGGGCTGATACCATGTATACAGTCTGATTGATCTCCTTCTCATTAATCAAGGTCATATAAATAATACATTGAGATCCTATATTCTAGGATAAGATTTACATTGACTTATTTAAATACAATCTAGACCAAATATATCTATATAACAGATATATATAAAATATATAGCTAATAACCTCGACATAGGAGCCACCAACCACATGACCGGCAACAAACAAATGTTCTCAAGCCTCAACACTGAGATAGAAGGCACGGTGAAGTTTGGTGATAACTCACGTGTGAAAATCGAAGGAAAGGGCTCGATTCTTCTGGAGTGCAAGAATGGAGAACAGAGAATGATAAGTGATGTTCTCTATATCCCTCGTCTCAGAAGCAACATCTTAAGTATCGGTCAAGCCGAGGAAGGAGGATGCGAAATACTCATCAAGCATGGTACTTTGACCATGCTCGAACCTAATGGAATCGTGCTACTCAAAGTAAAGAGGTCTGCCACCCGACTCTTCAAGGTACACTTGAAGGTAGGAGAACCAAGGTGCCTCAAAACATAAATCAAAGAAACGGCATGGCTGTGGCATGCCCGACTTGGGCATGCGAACTTTGAAGCTATAAGAAGACTGGGCTCGAAGGGGATGGCTTCTGGTGTACCGGTCATTAATCACCCAACTCAGATCTGCACCTCCTGCCTTGCTGGAAAACAGACTCGGAAGAGCTTCCCGGAGCAGTCCATGTATGTTGCAACTCAGCCCCTAGAGCAAGTCTGTGCTGATCTATGCGGACCCTTCTCTCCAGCCACAAAAGCCAGGAACCGATACATGTTCTTGATTGTACATGGCCACACGAGATTCATGTGGGTCTACTTGCTGAAGGCCAAAAGTGAAACACTGGAAGCCTTTGTCAACTCTGTAGATTCTATCTCAACGATGCTCCCATTGTTAATCTGACAAGGTAGATTTTTTTGCTTCAATGAATTTGGTTATATCTCTACTCCAGCCTTCCATGCATATGCCTTCATTTTCTTTATTTATTGCTACTGCTTTATTGATAATTTTTGTGCGTATGTGGATGGTTGTCTAACACGGGCTACTTTGAATCCTCAAATATTATCCCTAATATATGTACCGCATCATAGGGGTCCTCTGGCATAGGGGTGTCGTTCGGGTTTGTTGATCAGGTTATACTAAATTCACTTAACGGTCAGCCTAAAATTAACACTAAAATGCTTGAAATGTTATACAACATACACATATACATAATATAAAATAAATATTTGTCTCATGTATATACATATAACATATACATAGTGAATGCATATATACTTACACATAGCATTATATATAAGTTGAAAGATGAAAACCGAGATAGCTTACGGATAGTGCAAATATATACATATGGAAGAATGCGTATATATTTACACATAACATATAAAGTTTTAACTTGCCAAACGTTATTACGAGTGATATTCAAAAAACAATGAATGCATATATACATGCATATAACATATTAATAATTCGATAATATACATAATCGGGTTATTCAGGTTACCAAATTTTTGAGAAAATTAACCCTTTACCAAACCATTTAAATACTTTCGGTTGGGGTTTATTACTAGATCGGGTTCGGTAGATCAGGTTAACACTTAATCGGGTTCGGGTTGATTTTAATCGAGTTCGGTATTCAGGTTCGGTTAAAAATGACACCCCTACTCTGGTATGGTATGTATTTTATTGATGTCGATGTTTATATTAGGTAGAAACCCAAAGAAAAAACATTTGTAAAAAGTCCCCACCCCCACAAAGAAAAAGGAAAATTCCGAAAATGTCCATTTGAGCTCAAACTTTCCCCAAAATATCCATTTGACTTTTAAATGTCATAAAATGTCCATTGTCTATACGGACGTCGGCGCCCCTACATATGCGGGTGGCCCCCATATAACTAGCGAATAAAAAAAATGTCATACGTCCTCTGTGGGAGGGCCCTTATAATATGTGGGTGCCGCCCGTGCATACATGGGCATCGTTCGTATACAAGAAAATTAAAAAAATAAAATAAAAAATTTCATGTTAAAATAAAAATAAAAATATATTTATGGGTCACCGACCATGACAGTCGTATTAGTGTGGGCCCGGCGTCTATGACAAATGGGCATGGGACACAAGGCAATTTGTGATTTGTATCTTATATGGACGGCGCACCTGCATACGTAGGGACGTCAACGCCCGTATAAACTTAAAGTCAATGGACATTTTGGAGAAATTATATGATTAAATGAATGTTTTCGGAATTTTCCCGAAAGAAAAGCACTTTTCATTCGAAGTCTCAACTGTTTCCTTTGAACAAGGGAGCTTTACTTTCAGTTTTATGCATTCCTCCTTACCAATCAAAACATACTTTTATTTTCTGTCATCAATGTAACACGCACGAACTTTTGTATTAATCCAGTGATTCCTTTTGTTTATTTGTTTTTGGTAGGATATTGTGAAACAATGAAGACGTTATTTGTTGGTAAAATGTCGACGGCTACCAAGCAGTCTTTGAGACATGCTGGGTTAATGCTGTTTTTGAAAAAGCTCGTGATTTTTGATAGAATGTTTAGAGATTGATAGTGTCTATTTTTTCTTTGAAAATACAATTGTCCTTATGTGACAACCGTCAACTGTCAGGTTTAACTCATTTAACTCTTAGTTGATGCTTATCTCTGCCGAGAATTTAGGGATACATTACTTTTGAATTATTATATTTGATATTATCGATTCCTTATTTATCTGATTGTAATATCTCCCTATTTAAAGGGCCTTGGTTAATGTTTTACCGCAGTAGGGGCTATCGGTGTTCAGTCAGGCTTTCCATACAAGGCAGCTCTATCATACAGATTAAAACATAATCATGGATACTGGGGCAGAACGCCATGTCACGGAAAATAAAGGTATGATTCACCACCCAGTTAGCACTAAACTTTCAGTCGGCAACGGACATTGTTTACCAATTGAGGGCTCGGGAACTAGTTACCTACCCATTCTCAATCCAACCTACATCCTTCCCAATATTCTTTACAACCCACACATTATTAAAAACTTAGTGTTCGTTCGTCAATTTACCCGCGATACCTTTGTTCCCGTTGAATTTGATCCTTTCAGTTTTTCTTTGAAGGACCTCAAAACAGGACAGCTCCTTTCCCGCCACAATAGCTCGGGAGATCTTTACCCAGTCACTCCGCCTACTCTTCCACCTCAAGCCTGCTACATCATATCTACAAATCTACCATGGCACGACCGCCTAGGACATCCTAGCAAACAAGTCTTAGATGTTTTAACTAGACATTTTGGTTTTACTTGTACAAAAAACATGGTTTCTTCATTTTGCAATTCTTGTCATTTATCGAATAGCAAAAAATTACCTTTTTATGAAACCAATTCCTTTACGTTTTCACCACTCAATATTGTACATTGTGACTTGTGGACATCTCCTATTCCTAGCAAAATTGGATATAAATACTACATGGTACTAATCGATAATTTCTCAAACTTTGTGGGGGTATATCCTCTAAAATTCAAATCCGAAACCTTCACCACCTTTACAAAATTACACTGTTTAATATCAACTCAATTTAACTGATATATCAAAACCTTTCAATGTGACTTGGGGGAGAATTTGATAACCATGCATTTAAAAACTTTGCCCACCAACAAGGTCTTTTATTTCAGTTTTCATGACCCAGACGTCCCCACAAAACGGTCGTGTCGAACGTGTGATTCGACGCCTCAATGACATCATTCGTTCCCTCTTCATCCATGCTCACTTACCTCCTCTATTTTGGGTAGAGGCTATCCACAACGCAACATATCTCCAAAACATTCCTTCCACCAAATGGCTTAACTACTTCACCCCAACCTTTGCCTTATATCTTCGCCACCCCACATATGAGTGTTTGGGAGTGCTTGTTATCCAAACACATCCGCCACACAACCTCACAGACTACACCCTCAGCCCATTCGTTGCATCTTTTTCGGGTACCCTACCAACTTTCGGGGTTTCTGATGCTTTGACCCAACCACCGGCAAGGTCCATATTTTCCGTCACGTAACCTTTGACAAACATACTTTTCCTTACACCATTCCCACCCCATCCAGCACTTACTCCTTCTTGGACGAGAACTCACCACTCGGATTTACTTTTTCCAGCCCTATACCAAACCACGTAACCCTTTACCTTCACTGCATTCCGCCCCCCCTCTCAAATTTACCTATTCTAGACGCTAGAGACCACCACTCAACAACTCAGCTGACCCTTCCTGCCTACAGCCCCAAAACTCTGCTTCCACAGCCTTCACTCCAACCCAGAATCAGCCCACACCAGCTCACATACCCAACACCACCTCCGGTCAAGAACATACCTCTAACATTCACCAAATGCAAACCCAATCCAAATCCAAACACACCCTCCTGACAGCCCCCCTTTCACCGGTCCCCAACTCTTATGCCAAGGCTTTTGCCGACACTCATTGGTTACAAGCCATGCAGGCTGGGAGTTTAGTGCTCTACAGGAAAATGACAAATGAGAACTCGTGCCTAGGCCCCCAGACAAACCGGTCATTCGTTGTTTTGAAGATGAGGATGGACCGGCGGTACTTTGAAGGATGAGTCTTTTAACAAGATTAAGGAGGAGACTGTTGGATTGATCTTGATTATTTTACAAGTTTAAGGGTTGTTTTAGTTAATTGAATTTATGTTTTGTTTAATTTTATAGGAATATGTCACCTAATAATAATCAAGTTTCTCAAGTGTTTCGATTAAGTTAACAAAAGTTATTGTCTCTTTAAAATCACTTAACTTTCACCACGTGTTCCAATCTTGTGTAATTTTTTATAAATATTTAAATTTTTTAAAATTAAGAGGTAAATGAAACCTATATGAATATTTATTATATTAATAATTAATGATTTTTTTTTCTAATTAAATTGAAATCAAGTATAATTGTGAAGAAAACAAGGTTACGAATTAATAACAAAGTTTCAAAATTGTTAAATTTAAGTGAAATTAAGATAAAATAATTATGAAATACTTATACGTAGTTTGATTCAATAGAGGTTTTACTATTAAGTGAAATTAAGACAAAATTGTTTCTGTTTAGTTTAAATAGAGGCTTTAGGTTATGAGGGCTGTGTACGAATTTTTGATTCAATAAAAGTTTCTGTTTGTGTGGTTCATAATTTTTTCATAATAGCATGGTCGGTCGCCCAAAGTAGACTCTGAAACAATCTGGTTGCATGTTAAAAGAATTTAGGATAACTTTCAAAAATCTTATTTCCACATAATTGACTCATTGGTAAATTATTCTGCTAAAACTTATGAAATCAGATTCAGGAAACATGATAAAGTAGTAAGAGTCCTGAATTGCTTTATTGGGAATAAAAATAGGTGTGTTACTTTAACTTATGTATACCAAATTTTGTAAATTATTTATTAATTGATGTTCCTTATACCAAGTACCTTTGTTATCAACCAGAACAACTCCATTGGAAGCACCTGGAAATCAATGGCAGAAAATAAAAACTTAAGAACAAGCAAAATAATTTAGTTACATCATGACTTTCGTTAAAAGAAAAAAAATTAAAAAGATTAGATACCTGAAAGAATTTTAATGACACCAAAAATAAGTGCTCTTGAAGGTTGACAAATTGCATGTATAATCAAAGTCATCAACTTCTACTCCAAGCAAATGGCTCTGCATTATTACATAAATAAGTTCAAATTACAACTAATTTTCATTATTAAACTTCACGAGAAAGTGCTCATAAGCATTACATAATCATCATTATAAAAAATGCATTATTTTCCATGAATTTCAAACACTTCAATAAAAGCATTAGGCCAAGAAAGTACTCGTAAGCATTACCTAGTTATCATTATTAAAAATGCATTAATTTCCATGATTTTCAAAGGCTTCAATAATGGCATTAGGCATTATAGGTTAACAATGGTTTTTGAGCAACAGGTTTGGAGATATATATTGTTTTAACCATAATCACAGGAAACGTTCGTAAGGCCGCAAATCGCCATCCAAAACGTTCGTACCGGATAGCGGTACAAAGTCGCACAGGACGCAGGTGATACGCGAGCCGGATCGTATACAACGACCGTTCCAGATAAAAGTAATTTTCGTTAGATTAGATGATTATTCGTGTACCTGGCGTAAACTAGCGAGCCCGGTCGATGAAATCGCGAGTGAAGACAAAGAGACGCGGAACCCGATCAGCGAAATCGCGACTACACCGGGAACCGCCTGCCGTTTCCCCTCCCGAGAGTTCAAATTGGGGATTTTGACTGTCGTCCCGTTTCCAGATTTTCAGACTAGCGTATAATCGGTAGCCGCCTGCCGATTCCCCTCCCGATTTCAGCCGTTATCCTTCGTGTCCACTTCGAGTTACACTTACGAGTTCAAATTGGGGATTTGGAGACAATGAAGAGCCGATACAGGAGAATAGGACCGTTACACTCTTACACTTCCGAGTTATTAAATGAGATAATAGAAAGGAATGAACAAATGAAGAGGACGTTTACGCTTCCTATTTTATTAAATGATATAAAAAAAAAAAAAAAAATGAAATTTTTGTCACTTTTTCTTCTATTTTCTTTTCTTTCGCTCCTTATATAAAATTCGGAAACACAACATGTGTTATTTTTCTTTCTTTTCACTTGTTAAATGAAACTCAGAAACACAAAATGTTTCTTCTTTCCGTCCATTTCTTTTCTTTTCTCTCCTTTAATGAACTCGGGAGCAGAGCGTTAGTTTACTTTCTTTTATTATTATTAGTAGGGCTGATCACGAGCCGAACTGAATCGAACGAGGGCATACTCGTGCTCGTCTCATTTACAAACCGAGCGTTTCGGCTTGGTTTGGATTTGCAAAATCGAGCCAAATTTTGTGCTCTTTGCCCAGCTCGTTTTAAAACCAAGTAAATCGACTTGGTTCAGTTTGCCTGGTTTCAAAATAAAACTTAATTCAAACTCCAAATATTTATATCATTTTCAAACTTAATAATTAAAAAGCATCAAGTTCAACCACATATAAATTCAAAAAAAATGAAGTGCGTAAATTACAAATTATCATAATACAAAAACATAAAAAATGTTTAAATTTTTTTGTAGGTTATCAATATTATTATTTATTAGTTCGATACACCAATATCATTATTATCGTCATTCGTCAAAACTACTAACACACTATTGTTAATAAAAAAATAATATTACTTTATATGTGTGTGTGTGTGTGTGTGTATAAAGGGAGGTTCATCTTTTACCTCAACTTTATATCTAAAAGTTACAACTAAAGCTTAAAAGCTAATATTGTAGAGTTTGACGATACGGTTCAAACATCATCAGAATGAGTTAAATCATAGTTTGTTGGAGTCGGTTTCGGAGGTTTTAGAAATACTTTCGGTGGTTCATCATTCCACCACCACGACTCCCTCTGGCCGCCTAAGTTTCTGGTTGTCATCCCTAGTGTCTCTCGTGCTAGAGGTGCGCAAATCGGTTTTTTTTAACCGGTTCCTGTCAACAAAGTCACTACCCGGTTCCGGTTTTGGCCTTTTTATTAGGGTTTTGGTCGGGTACAGGTGGAACCAGTTCCGGTTTTACTGGTTTCGGTTACTGTTCTAATTTGTCTAAAAACACCCAACCCATTTGAACCCATAGGTTCGGGTAGAGGTGCGCAAATCAGGTTTTTTTGGAACCGGTTCCGGTTCCAATCGGTTCCAGTTATGGTCAACAAAATCAATACCCGGTTCCTGTTCCTGTTCTAGGTTCCGACCGGTTTCGGTTCGGGTTTTGGCCGGTTCCGGTTTGGGTTTTGGCCGGGTACAGGTGGAACCAGTTCCGTTTTTCCGATTCCAGTTCCGGTTTTAATTTGTCTAAAAAACCGGGCCCGTTTGTACCCATCGGTTGGAGTATGACCTGCTCCGGTTCCTGGTCCGGTTTTTTGCCCACCTCTAGGTTCGGGTATGACCGGTTCTCATCCGAGTTGTCGGTTCAGGGTCCGTTTTTTGCCCACCTCTATCTCGTGCTACTCTTGTCACATTGTCAGTCATTGCCTCCAACATGGTGTTTGCATCTTCGTACTGTACGTATCTCTTCCAGCTAGAACCTTGTCTCTTAACACCTGTAGGTTATCACCTTTTAGACTGTCCCATATAATCCTAGGTTTAACATTCAGCTTCTTTCTCATGACAATATATGTCACTAAAAGTTTGTGTTGCGATGCCCATGTCTCCCCCGGAAAGACTTTGCAATCTAACCACTTGCTACAGTATCCTCATCGCATCAATAGGTAATCGATATGTGTGTCCCGTCCTTCACTGCTGAATGTGATCAAATTAGAATCATTTTTCTTAAAGAATGAGTTTGTGATTCCTAAATCATGTGCCACTGCAAAGTCCATTAGGCTGACACCACTGTCGATTCTAGACCTGAAACCGAAGCCTCCATGTATCAATGGAAAACCGTCATTGTCCTTTCCAACATGACCATTAAAGTCCTCTCCTATACAGACTTTCTCATCATTTGCTATGGTTTTCATAACTTCATCCATACAATCCCAGAATCGACTCTTCTCACTTTCCCCTAAACCGACGTGTGGTGAGTAGGCACTCACTACTCCTACCACTTTCTCACCTAGCACCATGATTCTATCATTGTGTCTTCTCACCTCCACCACCGTGTGCTGAAGTTCTTTAGTGACTAGGAACCCCACTCCATTCTTTGTCTTATCTGCACCTGAGTACCATAGCTAGTACCCATTATACTCTCCTCCTCTGTTTCCTTTCCACCTTGTCTCTTGAAGGCAAACTACTTGTACTCTACGTATTTCTAGTAGTCCAAAAGTTTATATGAAATTATTTATATGTTTGTGTTTGTTCTACAATAATTTAAATTTCGGGATTTTAAGCAAGGTGTTCATTAATCCATTTCAAATATCTAAACAAAAAACCGAATGATATAGAAACTGTTTAAAGTGAATTTATCTGCATACTAGAGTGTTGATTTGGTTTTAAACCAAAACCAATTGAGGATTCGGTATTTGATTACAATATTACAAATTTGAATTCAATTGAACCCAATAGACATAATTAACCAAATATTAAATAATCATTGTTTAGGTTTCATCATTTTAGTATATTTATTTATTGTTAGAATAAATTATATTTAATATATGGCCCTCATGATTATTTATCTAATTGATCAATTAAATTAAATACCCATTTAGATAGGTAATTATATGATGGACGTAATTACCCTTACTATCCTAATTAGGGTTTCCCCTTGGGTGTATATAATGGAGGCTAAGGCTCCTAATCTAGGTTACACAACATCACAAACGAACTCTCCTCATCATTAGAGAATTCGTAACCTACAACCGAGCTCTCTCCCTCATCTCATTCCATCCTCACGATACACCCTAAACGGGAACCCGGTCAAGATCATCGTTCTCAGGAATCATGTCTGGAATCAACAACACGTTCACTGGATTCACAGGTTTCATCTAATCTCTATCTCATTTATATTTACATGTTCATCTCTATATCTAAACCAAAGGAATCGATCCAACATTTATATGTTGTTTGATTCATTAATTATTTAGCCAGTAAGATATATGAATTATTTAGACTATGTCAAAGCTTAATTATTAAAAGAGTGACTGACTGATTTAGAAGGGTTTTTTAATAAAACAAAAAATTTCAGGCTCTATCGATTCAAAGTTCCTCTTAGTTTTTTTAACGACAGTTAAACTATCTCGTCGTGCTACCTTCAGTTATCCTGACGATTGATAGCTAAGATCGATTCCTTAACCTCCGACCTTGAGACATGTGTGCCCCCGATGCGCAGGATGGAATCCGTAAACTCTCACCCCCATTAGGCTATCAAACAACTCCTTACACTTTACCCTAAATTTTACATTAATATGGCACGAAGTGTAAATTCACCTGCCTCTAAGCTTATTTGAAACGCCTTAGTATTAACGTAATTATAATATGACACCTTTGATGCATCATAATTCATATCTCTTTGCTTTTTCCGGGTGTTAATTGAACCTAAATGTGTGGGGGTAAATTGTCACTTTGTTTGAAAAAACGCAAGCCTAAAAAGTTCTCTAGTATAATCCATCTACACGAATATTCAAAATCCTAATTTTTTTCAAGAAACCACGACTAACCCATTGGATGTCCGATTAACGATAAGTTCAACGTTACTATAATAGGTGTGACATCCGGTAATTTTACGAATGACGATCCATAATGGTTAGTGTACTAAAACTTGATTTATTTAATGCGTTAATAATTTAATATTTATTATTAAATTAGTGTTGATAAAAAGTCTAGCACAGAGTGTTGTTTAAATGCATGGATTTGCGTTTGGTGAATTTTTGAGATTTCAGTACCGTTCGACGGTGTTTAAACGAACGTTGGTGACTACTCGGTTAACGAATTTAGTAAATATGTTTGGTTTAGCATAAAATGATAAATCGTAAATGGATAAATTAAGTTAACGATGAAAACCGTGAATTTTGGTGTAAACTGTTGATTTTACTGACAACCGACTTTATCTGCGTTTTAGCCGGGCAAAATGGAATTAATTATCCAAATAATATTTAAAGTCATTGTTTTTGACTAAAATTTAATCGTTTTAGTACGATTAAATATTCTAATAATTTTAGAATAAAAATCGCGTGTAAATAAAATTTCCGGTACAAGATTTACACACCGTAGTACTCAGTTTATATATGTTTTTACCCACCATCATCCAACAATTTACCTTTTTAAAACAAGTGTCTAGACACATGTCATGTGGATGGCTTGGTAGTATCATTTGAAGATTTGAAAAATCATGTAAGATCATGATCTTATAAAAGCAATCATGATACACCACTTCATACACTACCTTTCCATCTCTCTCTCTCTCTCTTGTACGTCTAACCTCTATCTCTCCATACTTCCACCATTTTTGATTTTTCAAGCTTCTATTATCAATATTTTGAACAAGCTTTGGTGGTTTTGGGTCTTTTGGAAGAGACTTGGCCAAGAATACACACACTTTGCTTCTTACACCAAGGTAAATCTTCATGCATTTTGATTGTTCTTGAAAAGTTGTTCACCTAAGCATTTTGGGTTTTAAATCAAAGGGGTTTTAATATAAAAGATGATAATATGTAAGTGTGTGTGTGTGAAACGTGTGTGTGGGTGTGAATGTGTGTGAGTTATAAAAATATATATACATATGTATGTAAGTGACGTGAATGTGTATATATATATATATATGGGTGTTAGTGTCTTTCAAAAAATATACATACATACATACATACATGATGAATGTTTTCATGTTGGATGGTAATTTTAATCACATGCATATACATATACACGCATGAACGTATATGTATATGTATGTGTTCATATATATATATATATATATATATATATATATTTACATATATATGAATGTATATGGGAGATGGCTACATGCATGTGTGTGTATATATGGGTGAATGTGAGATTTGCATGCATGAATATGAATATATGTGAATTCTAGATACATGCATGTATACATGTATGAATATATATAGATAGGTATGACTTTGTCATACATGCATGTATATTTATGTACATGGTGTGTTTATATATGAATGCATGTATGTTTTGATGTCATGTATGCATGTGTATGTATTATACTCATGAATACATATATATAATATATACACATAAGTATATGTATAAAAAGCTTGATGTACATGCATGATGGTTGTATAAGTATGCATGGGTATGCATGTAACTATTTATATAGTTATTGAATTTTAGTAATAATACTTATTATTATTATTGATATTTTATGAAATATATCAAATCTGATTTTAAAGTCATAAAATACACAAAAATATAAATATTTTTGTTGTAAAATGAATAAAGAATGATTAGATAACTTTGTCATAATTTTTATTACTTTAAAATGGATGTTTTGATAAGATAAAATCTTTAAAAATAGAGTTTTCTTATAAAATAAATTTTAACAGATTTGTATCAGTAAATTATGTAAATTTATGAAATATTTTAAGTTTAAAATCAAGTGGATTTAAAAATATATTTAAAGGATGATCGTTGTTAACCGAAAACACGCGTTTTCGACTATTTTTAACATATAAAAAGAGTCTTTTTATGAATCTGATTTTGATCAGAAAATTTATAAGTTTTTATGATAAAAATTTGTAAATTATAATGTATAAGTTTTGTAAGAAAAATATAAAATGAAATATTTGAAAACTATGTCTAAAAATGGCGTAAAAACGTCGTTTTAACGCATAATTTTGACATAATTTCGTGGCTGATTTTAATCAGCAAATTTAATATAAAAATAAGTGTAAATACTTATTTTGAAGTATTAAAAGTCACTTAGGCCATAATGCATGTTGACGTGCTTGTGTGTTACATTGTCGGTTTTGTCGGTAAAATACGACGAAATTGTCATTTTTGACAAAATGTTAAAAATAATTAAGTTTGGGTTAAAATGAATTTTTAACAAAGATAACTTAATTATTTGAAAATAATATGACTTTGAAAACATTATTTATGATTTATGATAAAAGACTAAATTCGAGTCACCAACGTGTCGTTTGTGTGAAATCTGGTTCCCTTAGTGGAATGTGTTTAAGTCTAGTTAAGTTGGGTGAACAACTTACATAATGGACTTTTATTTAGACTGTTAATGTGTCCCTTGGGTTTTAGGGCGCTAGTGAAAACAGTCGGGTTATCTGGAAATCTTTGTTGCTAGCAGGAACGCATTGAGGTGAGTTTCACGGCCCCTTTTAATTATGTTTTTGGTTTTTGATAAACCGGGGGAGAAACATACCGGGAAAAGAAAGATTTAAATTGTAATGTATGGTTTGGAGTGATATGTGACTTAGATAGCTCTTGAGTAAGTGCAGCCATTTGTATATGTGTTCTCTGTGTATTCGCTCCAGAGGGGATTCGCTCCTGCAGTCATAATCATTAGTCTCGGGGGAGGGACTGCTGTCACACCCCGAGCCGGCGGGGTTGGATCGGAGTCCCCGCCGGGCGGAAGGTTCCCGGGGCGCGATATCGTGGATGATAATCATGATGATCAGATTGTTTACATAGCATCAACGTTTAAGAATAACTAAAGCACAATCAAATGATATATAGGATTACAAAGTTACATTACAATAGCAATGTTCTGCAATTTAACTAAGTAAACCTAACCAAAAGAATCAAATGTTTATATCTTGTGTATGTACAAGATATCAAAAGTGATATGTGTCATTAACAAAGGATGTGCTTCTCCAAAAGTCTACTAGGTCCTCTATCTGGGCAGCCTAGTATGCATATCCAAAAGATTAAGCTTAAACCTGTTCTTCACCTGAGAAAGCATGTAAAAAGACCAAGTCAACACAACGGTTGGTGAGTTCATAAAGTTTATAAGTTTAAAATAGTTTTAACAAACCTCTTTCGGTAAAACCTTAACCTCATTAACTCCACATGTAATATCCAAATCGGTATGCTTATATATAGGGCATACCCCTGAGTCGAGCCTACGACCCGCCCAGACGCCATCCCACCACATACTAATCCGGATATGACACTGTTGTTAATAATAATTAAGCATTTTACCTACGAGTCAATTCAATCCTCATCAAGCTTTTGTTATCTGTTTCAAAGTTTTCATGTCTATTGTATTCATAAGTATTAGTCTCTCATCATGTTTATCAAGCATCATAGATTCACATACACATAGTTTAGCCATTACTTATCTCCTATAAGCAGACAAAAGCTCTGGAATACCAGAAGTTTAGCAATTACATGTCTCTTATATAGATAATAGCTTAGCATTCAATAGGTTCATGTTTAGCCTTTACATACCTTATATAAGCCGACAAAAGCTCTGGAATACCAGAAGTTTAGCAATTACATGTCCCTTATAACCAGGTAATAGCCCCGTAACGTTACGTTTATGTTTAGCATTTACATACCTCATATAAGCCGACACAAGCTCTGGAATACCAGAAGTTTAGCAATTACGTGTCCCTTATAACCAGGTAATAGCCTAGAATCGATACTTTCATGTTTAGCCTTTACATACCTCATATAAGCCGACAAAAGCTCTGGAATACCAGAAGTTTAGCAATTACATGTCCCTTATAACCAGGTAATAGCTGAGTATCATTATGTTTATGTTTTTACATGTATCTCACCCCATAGGTACAAGCTCTGGAATACCAGAAGTTTAGCAATTACGTAGACTATGGTTACATACATGTACAATGTTTCATGCGCAAGTAATAGTTTCCAAGCATAAAGTTTCAAGTATTCAATCATTGATTCATCATGTATATCATATGTTTATTTCAAGTCTCATATAATAGCATCACGTCTCATGTAATAGCATCAAGTCTCATGTAATTGTATCAAGTCTCATGTAATAGCATCAAGTCTCATGTAATAGCATCAAGTCTCATGTAATTGTATCAAGTCTCATGAAATCGTATCAAGTCTCATGTAATAGCATTAAATCTCACAAGGATTCAACAATTGCTTTTAAGCCTCAAGCTTAAAGTATAAGTTTCAACATAAGGATTATGTTTATGTTTTAAAGCAATAAGTAACATTTCAACAATTTATGAAAATGTTTAACATGCTTCTCAGTCCCGAAGTAAAACAAATAAGTTTGAAAAGGGACAAATGAACTCACCTTATGTCCGAAGTGTGTGACTAAGCAAAATAAGAATACACGCTCTCTTTGTTTGCTCTTTGTTGTAATGTTCACGATCCTGTATTGATTTCATGATGTTGTAACTTATAAGTATAAGTTTGTAAAGACTTGTTGGCACGTGTAAGTGTTAGTGTTAGCCCTAATTTTGGCTAACACTCGTGAGTCTCAGTAGTCATTCGGCCGTTATTTACTTGTGGCTAATATTGTATTGTCTTCATGTTATAGATTTATTACATTTGTTGTCATCTTAGAATTCGAAATGGTTTGTGATATTACAGTTGTAAGTTTCAAAGTTTTCAAGCATTGATTCTAAAGTATTTCACCATTTTATAGTAATCACCATCCACTTCCTTGCATGTTATCAACCATTCATTAGTTTAAGTGATAGTTCATATTCTTAAACATGTAGGTCAAGTATGATAGTGGTTGGCCTAACCACTAAATCTTTGGGCCGAATGAGTGGGCTTTGGACCAAAATGAACACATGTGGGCTGAATAATAGGTTGTTGGGCCAATCCGAAAATCCTTTGGGCTGAGAAAGAACATGTATTGGGCCAATAGTTTGGTGGGTATCATGGTTGAGCCGGTTATCACGCTTGGGCCAAAAGCAAGAAAGTTGGGCCGAATAGTATATTGTCTTGGGCCGAAGCTATGTGGGCCGATCTAAGTTGTTTCCTGGGCCAATGGGAATGCTATTTGGGCCTGTGAGGTCGTGTGAGCCTAGACAAGATAAAGCTGGGCCGTGCACTGGACCGGTTGTTTGGCTTGATAAAAATGGTCGAAGAACTAATCCCCCAAGGCAGCGAACCTCATGTTTTCATGGACCTAGGTTCGGCAAAGGAGTTGGCCCAGGGTTCGGCCGAGATCACCATGGTTTGTCGAGTATATAGGTTCGGCCAGGTGGGGGATCATCCGGAGGTTCGTTGATCATGTCTCATCAAGGTTCGGCTCCTATAGCTTAGGTTCGGCAGAAATGGTTCGCCTTGCATGTGCATGGTTCGTCTCTTGTTGGTTCGTGAGTCGTGCATGGGTTCGGTGAGCACCAAGGGTTCGCCGCCTGCGTGACTGGAAGATAAGGTTCGTTCGAGAGAGCTTCGCCTGTTCAAGGGTTCGCCAGGGAGCTGAGGGTTCGCAGTAGTGAAGAAGGTTCGTCACCCTTCACAGTAACGTTCGGCTCTTCCCACCACCGTGCGAACCTGTAACAACAAACTATTCCCTCGATCCTGATAGGGTTTTAGAGCTGCTCCACAGTCGATTGGGTGTTAGAACAAGGTCACGAGACGGTGGTGAGAACAAAGGAGATAGCTAACCGGTGATCTAGATGGATTTAATCAAAAACCTTAGAAAACCCTATTTTTCAGAAACTTCATGTCTTCATACCTCGAAATCAGCTGGTTATCTCCTCCGATCTGTTGTACTTCCTTGTAGAGGGCTTCAAGATGGTCGTTTAGGCGAAAGAATCACGTGATTTGGCCAAGAATTGAGGGAGTTATGCTTGTTTAAAGTTTGGATCTTGGGTAAAGATGGTGGTGACGGATTGAGAGAGTTTGAGAGGAAGGATGGTGTGAAATGAAATAAATGAATCATTTGATGCTTATATACCCCCGCGGGTATTCGGGTTCGTTTCGGTTGCTCGGTTCGTAGTTTCGTCGCGTATCCGGTTCTTTACGCGTATTTTTCGTAACTTAAATAAAAAGAGTTATTTTAAAGATTCAAATGTTCTAAAACTTTATCTAATTATTTTAAATATTGTTTTTAATAATTTATTTGTCAAATTATAAAATTTTACTCGTTCGCTAATTTATTCGCGCTTTAAGAAGATAGTTTAGTTTAAAATTGTAAAATAGGAAATATTTTATTTCCTTAAATTTATGATCGTTCGAATCGTTATTCGCTTCGTTTCATTAGATCGCGTCGCCATCGCGCGTATTCGTTCGAATCGTCATTCGAACGAACGCGTCGATGGTTTGGCTTTCTGATTCTTGTTTTCTACTGTTAAGTCATTATTTCAGAACGTTAAACTATCAGAATTATTCGTACAGATCGTCACCTATACAAATAACTCGTCAGTTTAGCATTCCGTAACAATAACCGTTGTGGTTTTGTTTTGTTTAACCTCACATACGTTATATAAAGTAGTATCACATCAAGTATTTATGTTTCCACACTGTGTTGTCTGACATGTTTCAGACTGTTAAACCCTAAGGTTTCAGTCAGATTCAGACAATCGTTTAATAGTTTCATGTTAATCCAATTGCATCAATAGTCTAAACATAGTTTCTCGTAATGTGTACCTGAGTTACTGTACATGTTTACTGTTGCGATCACTGTTCCGGCACGCGTCCGGCACTGATGTTACAACCGCATGATATATTGGTAGATCTATCGGGTTTGACAACCCACTCCCTGACCAGCTGTCATGGTCCTTGAGTAACGGGAGCAATATATGTTGAGGGGTGTTCGCACCTTGGTTTTGGTTTGATTATGGGCTCATGGTGTCTATCGTATCGTAGTACCTAGCTAGTCTACGATGAGTTCTCTATCACGATGTTTTTATACATTACGTTCTTTTCCTTTGCTTAAATGTTTTTTTTTATGAAAACCTGTGAACTCACCAACCCGTTTGGTTGACACTTGTTTTTAAATTTGGTATGTTTCTCAGGTAAGTAGCATGATGATGGGAAAGAAAAACCGGTTCTTGAAAGCGAACGTACATGGGATAATTATATTGGGACCGGTTATCGAAATGTTAAAAATAGATGTTTTGTAATAAAAATGGAGAACTTATGTTAACAATTCTCGATGACTTTTATATATAATTATCTACGTTTTATTTAAATCGTTCGCTTAACTTATGCTTATGTTAGTTACTGTTGACACCAAGACTCTGTTAAGTCTTCCGCTGCGAGTCGGGGTGTGACAATAGGTATGATCCAAAAAGTTACACTTTGGAAGACAACGACTTAATGTTTAATTGTTAAACATCATATACGATTCCCAAACTATCGGTCTTAAAGATTTGGTGATATTATTATTTGTGAAATAATAATCGGTGGGAATTAATTATAGAGATAATTAATTCAATAAACAAATAAAGTTTTGAACTTTATTAAAGGGTTGGTTATTAATTAATTGTTAATTAATAATAGATGAATTAATTAAATAAGTTATGTTTAATTAGTTAAACATTAACTACTAGGTTAGTCACCCGTGTATTACACCGGTTGTGTTAGAAAAATTATGTTAAACGGTACCAATTAGTAATTAGGATTTAATAATTGTAAAATGATTTTATTAGATAACTTTTTGCTGGTTAAGTTATTAAATGAAGTTGATTAAGAAAAGATAGATAATTTTACTGAGATTGAATGAAGAAATTTATTAAATATGATGCAAATATTTGAGTAATTATTTTTGTGTGAAATTGAAAAGATATAGATATTTAAGCTCTTTGGATAGATGAATGTTAGAGTAAATATGTATAAAAAAGTAATTTGAAACCATCTAATATTTTCAAACAGTCGATTCTTTAAGTGGTTATTATATGCATTAAATTAGATAAAATAGAAAATATTTAAAACTAAAATAGAGAAATTGATGGTATTTTGTTAAATTAAAATTTTGTTTTGACAAAAGATAGATAATACATAAAAGATAAAACATAATTTAAAAAATATATATCAAATAATGTATATCATTATACAATAGCAATAACAAAATCTGAATAATATTAATTGTATAAAAAGTGTTATTTAGATGCAAATTATTTTATAAACGTTTTTTACTTTTAATCTCATCTTTTAAAAAAAGCCTTTTTCCAACTTTCTAAAATAATGCTTTGTAACACCCCGACCAATGGCGGGATCATCGGGGCGTACACGAAGTGTAGATTGTTCAAAAGCACAAGGTTCTAAATTGTAAAAATACTTACACCTAACATCATTACAAAAATTACAATTCAACAAATCCAACTAAGTAACTAGGTCCAAGCTCTAATATGATAATCAATCAAGTTTAGTTTGCAGTTCCACCTGAAACAGGTTTAAAATAAAAGGTCAACTAAAAAGTTGGTGAGCTTCACATGTTTAAAAGTGATCACGTGGTAAATAGTTGCGTAAATCAATGTGTAAATACGTGATATTAGTGAATTTTGGCCCGAAACACGTTTACTTTGAGTATGTTTATGAATTTCAGGTGTGAAGAGTTTAAAGACGTGTTCGGGAGCAAATTGGAGGGTTAGAAGAGGCGTTGAGTGCTAAAGAGTGCAAGAACTTGGTTTTCGGGAAGCCAAAACTTCGAGGACGCATAACTGGAGTTAGGAGAAGAGTTACGGGGCCCATAATATATGAAAACTGAGTTTCTCGACGAGACGAAGCCATAGGCGAGGACACTCTGGGCGTATGATACGCCCAACCCGGCGTTTCATACGGCCAGCGTACCATACGCCCAGTTTTGAGCGTTGGCAGAATCTGGGCAGCGTAGGGAAGCAGTTTGGGCGTACCATACGCCCAGGCCCGGCGTATGATACGCCCAAAGTCGGAAAATTCGATTTTTCAGCAGATTCTTCCCATATTTAAGGAGATATTCTAGGGTTTCGGAAAGAACTTTTTTCTGGACGAATTGGGGGCGAAAAAGTGACGTTTTTGGGCATCTAAACTCTTCCGAATCCATCCGTAATCGTGGAATCATCACCCGAATCAAGAATCAACAAGTGCTAATGAAGATGCGTGGCTAGTTTCCCTTTGTAATCGCTTCCGGGTAACTACGGTTGTGAGTGATACATTGTTTGAATGTTAAATCTAGGTTTTTGATTGTAAACTTGATATGATTTCTATTTGGTTGATTTAAACAATAGATTTATGTTTTTGTATTGATACGTTACCATCAGTGATTCGGTTTTCTTGCATCGTTTACTCATTGGTAATTGTGTAATGCTTTGCGTATGTCTATTGGTGGTTGTGTGAATGAGCAACTCTTAAACGTTTGTTCCATTATCATCACTTCAAGCGAATTGATTAACACAATCGATTTTTACATGAATTTGACCTAGGTTTAACTTACATTCATTGTGGATCTTACAACCTGAAAACCGGAAGTGATTACCTTGTTATTAATTGTTTTCAAATCAAATTTAAAGTTTGTTTCTTTTAAACCATTCCCTTAATTCAATTCAAAGCAAAGTTTTCATTTTTCTTAAATTAATTAGTTTATAGTCAAGATTAGCACTTTCCACTGATTCCCTGTGGATACGATACCTTACTTACCCTTACTAGTTAAAGGTAGCTAAGACACGAGTTTTAGACTCATCTTTTGATTGACCGTTCGACATCGATCAAAATGGCGCCGTTGCCGGGGAATCAACGCGCAAAGTGCTAGTTTTTAGTTTAGTTTTAGTTTAAGTTTAATTTTAGTTGCATTTGCTTTTCAAAAACATAAAAATACAAAAAGATTTGATTTTCTTTTATTTTTGTTTTGTTTTGTTTTGTTTATTGTTCGGATTTACGTGTGGGTTTTCTTTGTTTGTGTTGTGCAGGTAATCTTACAATTGCATGCATACCCGTTATTCAAGGAATACATCACCGTTGATCTTTGATCCTGAAATTGAGAGAACCGCAAGGCATAATCGGGTGTTGCATAGATCCGGATTGATAGTACCTCCAATTCAACAGCAAATTGATCAAGAAGCATCAACCATGAGTCATCACAGTGATCATGAAGCACCACCAAACTACCCAATTCCACCACCACCACCACATCCTAGACCACCATCTAACTACCAAGAGGATAATGACTTTCAACCTTATCCCGAACCACCTCAACCACCGTTTCAAGCACCACCTCAAGGTCTATATAGAGGGGGCAACTTCCAACCTTTTGGACCTCAACCAAATCCTATCTTTGGGCCACCACCTCCACATAACCCACCAAGGACTCCACAAAGATCTAATCAGGGGTCGTCTGACACACAATCAACTCATTTGAATCGTCATGATACACTTTCTCATCGAGCAAATAGTGTGTATCAAGAGGACAACATAAGAGGACGGATTGATGATTGGGATGATGGAGTGGTCAATGAAGGAGATCAACGTTATCAAGGAGGTTGGGATAATAACAATCCTGATGCTGGATATGGATATCACGGCCATCAACAATATGATTACCATAATCAAGGATATCAAGGTCGACCCGGAGTTCCTAGAAGGCCTGATGCTAATCAGTATCCTGATGGAGGATATGACCATTTTCATGATGGTGTGCCAAGGGCACCTAATCGAGGTCTCGTTCAAGGTGTGGAAAGTCATTTTAGACCACACATAGCAGTGAATGCCTCACCTATTGTCCGTCCTGAGGTGAGGGGAAGATCATTTGAAGTAAGGCCACAGTTCTTGAACGTGTTGCCCAATTTTTATGGCAAAGCAAGTGAGGAACCGTATCTACATTTATCTGAATTTGAAGCGGTTTGTGGTACAATAGGAGGGCAAGGCTTCACACCTGATCAAGTGAAGTTAGTTTTGTTTCAATTCACTTTGAAAGATGCGGCCAAGTTGTGGTTTCTAGCATTGCCTTCGGCTAGCATTTTCACTTGGGAGGATTTGCAACAACAATTTCTCGATGAGTACTTTACTCCACAAAGAACAAGTGATGCTAGGCATGCTATAAGGACATTTCAGCAACAGTCGGGAGAGTTATTCTATGAAGCCTTCAAAAGATTCAAGCAATTGTTAAGGACTTGTCCACATCACGGGATTTCTAAATGGGAGTTGATCACTGCTTTTCATGATGGTTTGTCCACTGATGACATAAGGGATGTGAATTCCACCACAGGTGGAACATTTTTGTCCAACCCAGTAGATGTGGATTGGGATTATTTGGAGAAGATGGCGGTAAATTCAAAGAGGCAAGCACAATCAAGTAGAAGAAAGAAGTTTGCTACAGTGAAAGCCTCGGGAAGCTCTTATGATAAAATGGAGAAATTAGAGAGAGCAAATCAAGCATTGGAGCGAGAGTTGGCAAATTTGAAGATGGGTGGAAGCAAAGGTGCCACAAGGGAGAACCAAGTGTTTCATGTGTGCGACGGATGTGGAGAGTTAGGCCATGCTACTTTGGATTGTCCCGGTCAAGGTGGAAGGGAGGAAGAGGTTAACCAAGTCTATGGAGACCGCAAGCCATATGATATGAATTCCAATACATATCATCCAGGTTTAAGGAATCATCCCAATTTTCGTTATGGTAATTCTTCTAACCAGTCTAATCCTAATTTTCAGGGATCAAATCAAGGAAGCCAACCATACCAGAATAGGCAGTCGAACTACAACAACCAAGGGTACAATCAAGGTGGAAACAGAGGCTATCAAAGGAACTATCAAGCAAATCAAGATCAAGGAGCCTCATCCGGTAATTCTGACACCTCCAACAAGGAGATTATGGACTTCCTGAAGGAGATGAGAAAGGACAATGAAGTGAGGGACAAAACTGTTGAAGCTTTGACAAAGCAAGTGGGTCAATTGGCTGAGGAGGTAGCAATTTTGAGGAAGGATCCAGGCAAGCTACCAAGTGACACAAAGATAAATCCACAACATCAGTCAAGCAGTTCTAAGCCTCAGAAACCAGCTCAACTTCATCAGGTAAGTATTCTTAGAAGTGGGAAAGTGTATGACAACAAGGTTGTCCCTCCACCACAATTTGTTGAGGGTGTGGTGGAGGATGTGAATGAGAGTGATGAGAGTGAATGTGAAACTGAAGTTGCACCAAACAAATTAAACAAGAAAGTAACTTTCAAACTGCCACCACAAAATGATTTTCAAAATGAAACCACTAAGGTTATGGAAAAGGAGATGGAGGGTAATACCATTCCTTTTCCAAAAGCCTTAGTAGATCTATCTAAAGTCTCAAATGTGAACAAGAGAGGCCCACAACAAGAGGAAATGTGGGAGGTTTTTAAACAAGTGAAAATTAATCTTCCTCTCATTGATGCAATCAAACAAATCCCATCATATGCTAAGTACTTAAAAGAAATGTGCACTCAGAAAAGACATCACAAAGTTCCTAAAAAGGTTAATTTGACTGAAAATGTGAGTGCGGTTGTGACGGGTATTCTTCCACCCAAACTTCAAGATCCGGGAACGCCCTTGATGCCAATTCAAGTGGGTGACTTTAAAATACAAAGGGCTTTATTGGATCTTGGAGCGAGTGTAAGTATTCTTCCGGGTAGCTTGTACGACCAATATGATTTTGGTCCATTACAACGAGCCGACACCACTGTGGTGTTGGCCGATTTGACTTCCAAGCTCCCTAGGGGAATTGTTTCTGATGTTATTGTGATGGTGGAAGGTTTTTATTATCCGGTTGATTTCTTGGTTTTGGATTATGCCATTACTGATCCATTAAGGCAACCCACCGTGATTTTGGGTCGTCCATTTTTGGCCACTTCTAATGCTTTGATTAATTGTAGGACGGGAACAGTGGACATGACTTTTGGCAACCGGAAGCTCCAATTGAATGTTTTTTCTAATATTGCTAATTCTCGAGTCAACGATGAATGCTTTATGGCGGACATTGTTGACGGGTGTTTATCCCACGAAAGTGGAGGAAACACCATAGAGATGTGTTTTGCTTGTGACAGGGATGAGTTAAGCATGGTAGAGGACATGGAGGAAGAAGATCGGAAGATGGAAGTGCTAATGGCGAGTGATGGTCGCCCACCATGGACGATTCAAGTGGAGAGTCTTCCGGATAGCATAGACTCCAAACTCAAGCCCTCTTTGGAAGAACCACCAAAATCTGAACTTAAGGAGTTACCTAAACATCTTAAGTATGCTTTCTTGGGTGAAAATAACACTTTACCTGTTATCATTGCAGCAAATTTGGAGGAAGCACAAGAGGAAGCTTTGATGGAAGTATTGGTGACACATAAAGCTGCAATTGGATGGACCATAGCTGATCTAAGGGGAATAAGTCCCTCCGTTGTGATGCACAAGATCATTACGGATGAAAAGATTAAGCCTTCACGAGACACTCAACGAAGATTGAACCCAAACATGCGTGAAGTGGTGAAGAAGGAAGTTCTAAAGTGGTTAGATGCTGGAATCATTTACCCAATCTCAGATAGTACATGGGTAAGTCCTACACAAACGGTTCCAAAGAAATCGGGGATTCAGGTAGTCAAAGATGAAAAAGGTGAGGAGATTGCAACCCGGCCGGTAACCGGGTGGCGGATTTGCATTGATTACCGTAAGTTAAATACAGCCACTTCAAAGGATCATTTTCCTTTGCCTTTCATTGATCAAATTGTGGAAAAGCTTGCAGGTCAGAAATTTTATTGTTTTCTTGATGGGTATTCGGGATATAATCAAATTGCTATTCATCCTGACGATCAACAAAAGACTACATTCACATGTCCATATGGTACTTTCGCATTTAGGCGGATGCCATTTGGATTATGTAATGCCCCAGCCACCTTTCAAATGTGCATGATGAGTATCTTTTCAGATATGGTTGGGGAGTCTTTGGAGATTTTTATGGATGATTTTTCCATTTTCGGTCCTTCGTTTGAAACATGTCTTGAACAATTGACAAAAGTTTTAAAAAGATGTGTTGAAACCAATTTAGTTTTAAGTTGGGAGAAAAGTCATTTCATGGTTCAAGAAGGTATTGTGTTGGGTCATGTGATTTCAAGTCGTGGGATTGAGGTTGATCATGCTAAAGTTCAAGTCATTTCAACTTTACCTCCTCCCACGAATGTTAAGGGGATTAGGTCGTTTTTGGGACATGCGGGGTTTTATAGAAGATTCATTAAAAATTTCAGTGTTATCACAAAACCCTTGTGTAATTTGCTATTGAAAGATGTTCCATTTGTTTTTTATAATGATTGTGTCACTGCTTTTAATACTCTTAAAGAAAAGTTGGTTGAAGCCCCAATTTTGCAATCACCGGATTGGTCAAAACCTTTTGAAATTATGTGTGATGCGAGTGATTATGCTGTTGGGGCTGTTTTGGGTCAACGGGTGGATAAAAAGCCCGTTGCAATTTACTATGCAAGCAAAACCCTTTCAGATGCTCAGTTGAATTACACCACAACAGAAAAGGAATTGCTTGCTATAGTGTTTGCATTAGATAAGTTTCGGTCATACTTGTGGGGTAGCAAGGTTATTATTTATTCTGATCATACTGCTGTTAGATACCTCATGGATAAGAAGGATGCAAAACCGAGGTTGATTAGATGGATTCTGTTGCTTCAAGAATTCGATTTGGAGATCCGTGACAAGAAAGGGAGCGAGAACGTGGTGGCAGATCATTTGTCACGTGTCATTCACAATGAGAATGAACAGGGAGTTGATATTAAAGAAACATTTCCTGATGAGCAATTGTTACATGTCTCTACTGAGCCATGGTATGCTAATTTTGCAAATTATTTGGCTGCAGGTACACTCCCGGAACATTGGACAAAGCGCAGGAAGCAACAATTCTTGGCTCAAGCAAAACATTACATATGGGATGAGCCGGATTTGTTCAAAGTTGGAGCGGATCAGTTGATTAGAAGATGCATTCCAGATTCAGAGATTCCTTCGGTGTTACAACACTTGCATGCTTCTGCATGTGGTGGTCATTTTAGTGGCCAGAAAACGGGACATAAAGTGTTGTCTTGTGGGCTTTACTGGCCTACAATTTTTAAGGATGCGTTTGAGTTTGCTAAAAATTGTTTAAACTGTCAAAAGATGGGGAGTATTTCAAAGCGAAATGAGATGCCCATGCATCCCATTCTTGTTGTGGATATTTTCGATGTATGGGGCATCGATTTCATGGGGCCATTCCCTAATTCTTTTGGGAATTTGTACATTTTAGTAGCGGTGGATTATGTTTCAAAGTGGGTTGAAGCAATCGCTACTAAAACGAATGACCATACCGTTGTGTGCAAGTTTGTCCAATCAAATATCTTTTCACGGTTTGGGCTTCCTCGCGTGATTATAAGCGATGGGGGATCCCACTTCAAAAACTTTCATTTTGGCAAACTTCTCAAACGGTATGGCATAGACCATCGGATTGCCACTCCATATCATCCTCAAACAAGTGGGCAAGTGGAAGTGTCCAATAGGCAAATCAAAGAGATTTTACAAAAAACCGTACGAGCCGACCGTAAGGATTGGTCAACTAAGTTGAACGATGCCTTATGGGCGTACCGCACGGCATACAAAACCCCTATTGGCACTACACCATACCGGTTGGTCTATGGGAAATGATGTCATCTACCGGTTGAACTTGCACATCGAGCATTGTGGGCAATCAAAAATGTTAACTTGGATTATGACAATGCAGGTAAGGAAAGGAAGCTTAACTTGTGCGAATTAGAAGAATTGAGGGATGAGGCATACGAATGCGCAGCAGCTTACAAAGCCAAAACCAAAGCCGTGCATGATGCGAAGATTCGTTTGAGTAAGTTTGAAGTGGGACAAAAGGTATGGCTTTACAATTCTCGGTTAAAGTTGTTTCCAGGAAAGCTTAAAAGCAAGTGGACTGGACCATATTCCATTATACGAGTTGGGAACTTTGGCGATGTCGAGATCGAGGATTTTGAGGATCATTTAAGGCAAGTGGTGAATGGACATCGATTGAAGCCGTACATGGAAGCAAGTGACATTAACGGGTTTGCAAAGCAATCGGAAAGTGTTTGTAGCACTTTTCTGATCAACATAGCCGAGTAACAAGGGCCAGGTATTGTCGAGCTAACGACATTAAACTAAGCGCTATACGGGAGGCAACCCGTTGATTCTAGTTTTCGTTGTCGTGTGTTTTAGTTACTTTTGTTTGAAGTTTTTTTCTCTTTGTTTTTGGTGTTTTTTAGGATAATTTTAAGTCACTAGGGCAATGCGTAAGTGTGGGGAAGGCGTGGTTGATCATACAGGTCGATTTGATGCACTTGAGGGCAAGGCACGGGTGTTTGGGGTATGGAAGGTCCAAGGCCTAATAAATAAACAAAACCAATTTTCAATTTTCGTAAATTTTCGATTTTAATCAAAATTAATTTATTATTTTTTTAAGTAAAACTTTGTAGAAAAGTTATTTTTTTCTTAAAAAAAAAAAAAAAAAAAAAAAAAAGGCCTCGGCGTATGGTACGCCCGACCCCGGCGTATCATACGGTGAATTCCTACCCTACGCTGGGAACTTTCTGCCTACGCTGCACCTTACGCCCAAAACCATACGGCCGGCGTATGCTACGCCCGACCCCGGCGTATCATACGCCGAACACCAGTCAGCACCAGTTTTTTCGATTTTTCACATAAAAAACCCAAATTTGACCGTTTTTAATCCGTTTGACCACGAATTCAAACCACCAAACCCATATTCGGCCTATACCCACCCACTAACATCATCCATTTCATCAAAACACCTTCTTCCCCAATTTTTTTCTCTCTAAAACCCTAGTTCTTCACCCACATGAAACTTCATCAATCCGTGGCCAAATCGGACAAACTTTATATCAATCTTGGGTAGAATTCGAAGGGGAACACAGATCCACTCTCTGTTTTGTGGGATTTCAACTGGTGTGGCCATATTTGAAGGTTTAAGCTCCGAAAATTTTGACTTTTGGTGGGTTTTTAGTGCAAGCTTTATATTTCTCTCTTCTCTACCTTTCAATCAACAACAAGGTATGTTCCCTCGTATACATTGCGTGTTTTACATGGTACCTTTGTGATAAAAGGTGATTTTGGGTGATAGCTTGTGACATGGATAGCTCCTTGTGTACCTAGAATGGTGTGGAATTGTTTATGGGTTAATGCTATATAGGTATCATGTGGGATTACAAAGGGAATGATGGTTGTTTGGTTTATGTGTGTTTGACTACACATACAGTGATCCTTGTGGGGGTAATGAATGGGTAACTACTTCATAATTTTACATAATAATCATCCAATGTGAAGTGTTGCTCACATAACTCGTTGTGGTTGGTACTTGAATTGAAGGGTTATGTTGCATGACCACAATGGGACAAAATGCAATGTCTTTATTGCTTACATGTGATGATTATGTTGCTGAAATGGTATTATTGTGCAGGGAACATGTGGAACAGGTTAAGAAAAGGCAAAGGAAAGCAACCGGAACAAGGGTCAAGCTCAAGGCAGAAAGCAATTGCCAAAAAGAGGAAAACCTCATTGGTTGATGAGAGTGATAGTGATGAGGAACAAACTCCTCAAATGAGTGCCAGTGAACGAAGACAGATGGAAGCTGAAGTTGAACATATCCCAAAGCCCACATGGCAAAGGGATGACCATTTGTCCACATTACCCGAAGTCTGGCAAGAAGACCTTTATTATGAAAAGATGGCCAAATTGAAACGAAAGGAGGATGCAATGGTCACCGAAAGAGCTGTACTAATGCCAGAATGCACTGCTTTGGGTATAGTTGAATGCTTCCAAAGGTTAGGTTGGGAAGCGGCTCTAACATTCAGAGATGAAGAAGGTAATGACAGGATCCCCATGAAAGCCATTATTAGTTGGATGGCTACACTGAGAAAAGAATTGGGTTCAAATCCTCCCTCAACAATGAAGCTTATAGGAACGGTTGGAGGAGTGGAAGTGGTGATGTCATTTGCAACTATTCGTCGGGTTGTGCCATTTGATTCCTTACCTGCTGGGAGCTATGTTTATCCTCCCGATAAACAAATGTTTGAGAAGAAACCGAGTGGTCCCGAACATATTGCTATTCTTCAACAGTTGTTTAGACACGGGTCCACAAGTGACATGCAGCGAAGAGATTTGAATATCTTGCCTAAGGTTCTAGCTATCATTGCGGGTTCAAGTGTTATCCCCAGAATGGGGGACAAGATGAAGGTGCGTCACTATGAGCTTCGGGTGCTGAGGGCATTATTCACGGGACAAGAAATACTTTCTTTGAGACATCTTGTGATGTTAAATGTCTGGGCCAGCAGAGAAAGTCGGGAAAGGAAGATGGTACCACATTGCAGATTAATCACTGCACTAATGCGACAACAGGGGGCACTCCACGAGGAAACACCTTGTTTTCGAAGAATGCACAAGCCATTTACTCTGAGCAGGTTGGATAAGAACGATTGGGAATACACCACCACCGACCGATATTACATTTTGAGAGACAAAGCCACCAACCAAACATTGAAAGGGCTGAGAACAGGAGCGGTGGCTGGATCGGATGATGAAGACCAAGGTGAGGAGTCGGATCATGAAGAAGAGGGAGAAGAGGATGATGAAGAAGATGATGATATGGGAACAGGAGGAGGTGGACATGGTAGTCATAGTGGGCAGATGGATGATGATCTGTTGGAGGCTATTGTGCGATCCATGCAACCTAAGGAATTCCATCAATGGCCTCCGATCGCACAATTGAATTGGGACAGGAATTCTCGGGAGTATGAGCTTAACCGGAGACATCGAGAGAGGCAAGAATCGATTGCCCGCAGCAATGCTTACTTTGCCCAACAAGAGATCAATGCCAGGTATATGGATAATGAACAGATTCGTCATTATGAGGATTATTATGCACGTCGTCCTTATCGAGCACATCCGCAACCTGTTGATTGGAGCACCGCTCGGGAGGTAGATCGATCCATGGCACAATACCCATACCCGCAGACACATTCATCATCATGGGTACCAGTACCACCACCAGCAGGACAGAGTGGATCATCTGACCCTTTCAACCTTGGGTCATTACAGAGTGAAGCGGAAGCATTGTATCAGCAATGGTTTGGAGATCCGGTCCCAAGACCTAACTATGACCCGGATGACTATCGCACTCACTGATCCTGCATAAGATCAGGTCCATGTGCTCTTTTAATGTATTTGTACTGTTGCACCCTTCGTGTCTTTGTTGTGTTGTTTGGGTTGGTCTTTGGACATGTTTAATTAGTAATTTTAAGTTCATATTTGTTTGAATGACTCGTAACATTGAGGGCAATGTCAAATTAAGTGTGGGGATGATGGGTGGTAACTTGAAAAATTTTGAATTTTTGTAAAACCTTCAACTGAGCTCAAATGGCTTGAAAATCAGAATTTTCAATGTAAATCATCAACTTTGGACCCGTTAATGCATTGGATTTTGGTTCCTTGTCATAACTTGTTCTTTAAGTTGCATGATAGTGGTTGTGGCAAGTTTTTTTTTTTTTTTTTAGAAATCATCAAGGGAACAATGACGAGTTAGGGGTGACATGCTATATTGTGAGTAACATGAATGTTGTGTGTCGTTAACCTTGTATCCATCATTTTTGTGAGAGTTGAGCCCTAATTGTAACACATTTGTGTAATTCATTGTTTGGAGTGATATCAAAGTGATTATCAAAGTTAGAACTTGTGTTGTAATACATGTTGAGATCGTATGCGAATACTTGCACAAAATGAGAGAGGCATTAGGATAAGCCCTTGTGTTAGCCTTATTTCTTTGTTTGTTTGTGTCACCAAACCTTGAAAACCACCCTAGTTCCCCCGTTGAGCCAAGTGCCTAGTCATTTGTTAACCCTATTGCATTAACCAAATGTCTTGCAAATCATGTTAGTGTAAACCATATAGGGAATCCAAGTTGAGTATGAAAAAAAATAAAATAAAATAAAAAAAGAAAAAAAAATAAAAATTCTTTATAGTATGATGTCAACTTGTGTTTGTTGTTTGGGCTAATACGTTTGGATTTCCCTTAGTCTTTCGTCACTGTCAAATCCCTTAACCTACCTGTAACCCTTGCCTGTCATTACAACCCGTCAAGCCCTTTTGATTGTGCACAGTTTTCAGCAAGTCGATAGAAATTTGATTACAACACAAGCCTATGATGATGATTCATCACTTTCGGTTTGAGAGTACATATATACACTAGTACATCATTACTAGTCCACAAATAAACCGAGTGGAGAGAACCTTGTGAGTGGTACATGGCATTTATGTGAAAAACTTGAGGCATGTTAGGTCTAATTAGAAGTTGTTCCTTGTTTTACTTGAAAAATCAACTTTACTTGTCACGATGTAAAACTATGTATTGTTGTAAGTCTTGTGAATGGGTTATGACTTGGAACCGGATTTATGGATTGGCGGGGAAATTGGAAAATGTATTTGATCATGATGATTGGATAGTTTTGATGAGCTTTGCTTGAGGGCAAGCAAAGAACAAGTGTGGGGATGTGATCACGTGGTAAATAGTTGCGTAAATCAATGTGTAAATACGTGATATTAGTGAATTTTGGCCCGAAACACGTTTACTTTGAGTATGTTTATGAATTTCAGGTGTGAAGAGTTTAAAGACGTTTTCGGGAGCAAATTGGAGGGTTAGAAGAGGCGTTGAGTGCTAAAGAGTGCAAGAACTTGGTTTTCGGGAAGCCAAAACTTCGAGGACGCATAACTGGAGTTAGGAGAAGAGTTACGGGGCCCATAATATATGAAAACTGAGTTTCTCGACGAGACGAAGCCATAGGCGAGGACACTCTGGGCGTATGATACGCCCAACCCGACGTTTCATACGGCCAGCGTACCATACGCCCAGTTTTGAGCGTTGGCAGAATCTGGGCAGCGTAGGGAAGCAGTTTGGGCGTACCATACGCCCAGGCCCGGCGTATGATACGCCCAAAGTCGGAAAATTCGATTTTTCAGCAGATTCTTCCCATATTTAAGGAGATATTCTAGGGTTTCGGAAAGAACTTTTTTCTGGACGAATTGGGGGCGAAAAAGTGACGTTTTTGGGCATCTAAACTCTTCCGAATCCATCCGTAATCGTGGAATCATCACCCGAATCAAGAATCAACAAGTGCTAATGAAGATGCGTGGCTAGTTTCCCTTTGTAATCGCTTCCGGGTAACTACGGTTGTGAGTGATACATTGTTTGAATGTTAAATCTAGGTTTTTGATTGTAAACTTGATATGATTTCTATTTGGTTGATTTAAACAATAGATTTATGTTTTTGTATTGATACGTTACCATCAGTGATTCGGTTTTCTTGCATCGTTTACTCATTGGTAATTGTGTAATGCTTTGCGTATGTCTATTGGTGGTTGTGTGAATGAGCAACTCTTAAACGTTTGTTCCATTATCATCACTTCAAGCGAATTGATTAACACAATCGATTTTTACATGAATTTGACCTAGGTTTAACTTACATTCATTGTGGATCTTACAACCTGAAAACCGGAAGTGATTACCTTGTTATTAATTGTTTTCAAATCAAATTTAAAGTTCGTTTCTTTTAAACCATTCCCTTAATTCAATTCAAAGCAAAGTTTTCATTTTTCTTAAATTAATTAGTTTATAGTCAAGATTAGCACTTTCCACTGATTCCCTGTGGATACGATACCTTACTTACCCTTACTAGTTAAAGGTAGCTAAGACACGAGTTTTAGACTCATCTTTTGATTGACCGTTCGACATCGATCAAAAAGCACACACACCAAAAATAGTTGATATAATATAGATACATAGTTGTCACATGTGAACACAAAGCATAATGAACTAGGATAATGAACAAAACATGTCAAAGGCTCAAAGCAGATCAGATAATGTTAACAAGTAATGTTTGACCAAGTTTAGCATTCCTAACAATGCTGAAGTAGCATACAATCACCGCGGGCTTCCCCCGAAGGGTAAATCAAACAACGGTGGGTCTGGCCGGGCCAATAGATCTATCATTGTTTACCAGAAAGTTTAAGTTTGTGATCAATGCAAATTCATAACTAAAGTTCACTACATCGAAGACCATTAAACTAAGTTCACATGTTTAATAGTTTAAAATATAGCTAATAGTTGTAAACATGTTTCACCCCAAAAATAAAAGCGTAAAAAGGGGATATGAAGACTCACCTTGTATGATGAGCTAATCGTTGCAATTAAATGACCAATATGTAGTCCAAATAATATCCAACTCGATTTAGCTTAACCTATAATTCAATCGCACGCAACTAATGTAACTATGACTTTGCATAAAATTCCATAATGTATTTGTGTTCCATATGTTTATAACCAAATCCATAAATATGATTTTATAAAAATTGTTTCAAGCCGTGTTATTATTTAAAATGTTAAAATATTTATTAATGTTGAAAAATACTATCAAAATAATAATGATTATATTAATAATGACAATAGTGATAAAAGTAATAATACTAGTAATACAAAT
Organism: Mikania micrantha; assembly: GCA_009363875.1. NCBI lineage: Eukaryota > Viridiplantae > Streptophyta > Magnoliopsida > Asterales > Asteraceae > Mikania > Mikania micrantha. The sequence continues at coordinate 58,704,492 of CM018689.1, forward strand.
GTTAAAAATAATACTAGTAATAATAGTCATAATAATATTAATAATAATAGGAATAATAAAAATAATGATATTTTTAATAATAGTATCAATAATAATTGTAATAGTAATGATGATAGTTTTGTTAATAATAATAATAATATTAGTAATAATAATAAGGGTCATAATAACAATAATACTATTAATAATATTAGTAATGATAATATTAATACCTTTGATAATGATAATAATAATTAATAATAGTAATAACTATATTAATCCTTATAATAATAAAATGGTAATAATTATAATATCAATAATAATAATTATTTATATATATTTTCAAAGAAATAAATAAATAAATGAATAAATAATACATAAACTAAATATAACTTTTAATGTATCTAATTAAAGAAATAAATTAATTAATTAAATAAATAAACTGAATAATATATTATTTTATTTTATTTATTTATTTATTTATTTATTTATTTATTTTAATAGTTTTTTTAAATTTATAAAAATTTAGGTGAAATCAGAATTTAAAAATAATCAGTAAATAAAAAGATATAAAAGTATTTGTGATAATAGCCCAAAACCCGGAAACCCGCTCTGGACCCGGATCGAACCCGCGACCACATGCCCTGAGACCCGCGTGTTTACCGGTTGATCTAGAGCCTCTTTTGTGAACTTTATGCAGTTTAATTCCTTTTAACATAAACGTGAGTTTCTTTATCTGATTATGAACCGAACGAGCCCTAGTTTCTTTAACCCCTAAATCCGTTCGAATCATGATGTAATCGAACCAGAAACGTTAGGGCTTTTGTTAAGCATCAAAAACCGAACATATAGATGTATAGAAAACTAACCTTTGTGTTCGATTTACTGGATTTCGACTTGTGGTTCAGAAACTCGATCGGCCGAAGCTTTGTGCTTCTGTTTGTTGCTCAATCGATCCGTGTTTGTTTGTTTAGTTGCACAGAATGATTCGCAGAAGTTAATGAAACGTGTGGGTCGATTTAATTTTGATTATTAAGCTCGTTTATATAGCGCTCGATTACACGATCAATACAAGTATTTCGAAGCTTAGTTCGTGAAATTTTGAATTTCAAATGATGGTTTACTGCTTGATATCGCTTCCAATATGTTCGGGACTGTTTAAATTTTGAAATTTGATCGAGTTTATCCCTGATTTTGAGCTTTGGATCAATATGGGTCGAATTTGGGTCGTGGGTATCCATTTGGGTATATGGGTGAGAGATGGCTAGTTTGAGGGATTTACATAAGCAGTCCCTCCATGTTTTCTTTAACTATTTCAGTTTTAAACTTTTCAAAATAAGTCCCCATAGTTTTATTAAACCTTTTTATAAAATATTATAACTTTACAAATTTAAAACTTGTTTAAATAAAATAGTGGTAATGTTTTGTTATTTGTTAAACTTATTTTATAAGCTTTTCAAAACTTAAATTTATTACTATTATTATTATTTATTACTTTTCTTTGTTATATTTATTATTTAATACTTTATAAAACTTACTTTATAAATACTTTAAACTTTACTATTATTTGTCTTATTAATATTTCATTATAGTTATATATTTATGTATAATGTATTTTATCTATATATATATATATATCTATATATATGTGTGTATAAAAATAAAATAACATAGTTACTCGAAATGTTACATGCTTTTTAAATGAATTTTTTTTATTTAGAAAAATAAAATAAGCATTAAATAAGAGAGAGTGTTAGTATTTAATGAAAAAAAAGAGGGAAAATAATGAGAGAGTACATAAGGGATTGACATGTGTCAATCTTTGCTATTTTTTTATTAGAATAGACTAGACTATTACCCCGTGTATTTACACGGGTTTAATATAAAATATAAACCAGTTAACAATAACAATTTAGTAATTATAAAACGATATTTTTATATAAAATGATTAATTTACATATTAATAAGTAATTTAAGTAATAAACAATAATTGAATTTTTAACAACTAAACAATTTATACCCGAGTTTCTTGATTTGTAACAACTTAAATTTTAAAAGTAACTGACATTAAAATTTTATTTTTTTTTCCTGAAAAACTATTTGTTGTAAAATTAAGATGGTAATGTATCCTTTTTTAAATTATCAAAGTTAAGTGACTAAATTTGATCCATGAATATAAAGGATAAAAAAATATAATTTTTCTCGCAAAATAAGAATGTAAAGTGCATTTTTTTACTAATGTCATAATTTAATAAAAATAGCGATTTAAAATCTTTTTTGTCATTCAAAATTTTGATTTTCAAAAAACTTTCATATTTACGAAAAAAATTAAACCATGTTTGTTAATAAAAAATTTGATTTTGATTTTATTTAAAAACTATTTTTAGTATTAAAAAAGTAAATTATATCATTAGTATAATAATTAGTTAATAGGAAAGATAATTTTGAATATATATTTAATATGAAAGATAATTGATTGATATAATAAAAGGATGACATGTGGCATTGTTAACCTAAAAATTTGACAAATGGCAAAATAAATTTTTGTTTATTATAGTAGTAAGATAAAATAAGATTTAATGAAAGTTAACTAATTAATTGTTAATTAGTTAAAAAGGAGGATTGATTAAGGTCGTGCTTGGGATTTTATTTAAAAATAACTTGTTAACTTATTGGCCTTTTCAAAAAGATAGTAAGTTAATAATTTGTTTGTCAAACTTAAAAGAACTTTTGAGAATAACTTTTTATAAAAGGGTAATAAGTTGTTTTTTAAAAGCTAAAAATTGTAGCTTTTCAAAATGACTTATTGACATAAAATTACAAATCTACAACACTCCTTACACTTTACCCAATAACCTTAAAATGGTGTCAATAAAAAATGTCCTTTTTAGTCATTTTAAAAATTCATTTTGTAAAAGCTAATCCAAACACATTTTTTAAAACTTAATTTCAAAAAGTCATAAGTTAATATGCACTTTTAACAAAAAGTGCTTTTGAGGTTAAATAAGCAATCCCAAACATGGCCTAAATAAGTAATGTTTAATTAGTTAAACATTGACTATTTAATGAATATCAACTAATTAATTGTTAATTAGTTAAAAGAGAGTATAGTAGTTAAAATGTTAATTACTATGAGGTTTAATCAAGTAATTATTTACAAGGGTTTTAAGTGTAAATAGTTATTTAATAAATAAATGATTTACACTCCACATTTGGTGTATCTTAGAAGACAAGTTCAAAACCCTAATTTCTCTTTCCCTCCCCCTTGGTGTGGTCGTCGCCCCCTCTGCTTGGGCTACCATTGTCGTCGCCCAACACCACCACCATTTTGGTGTTTTGGTCAACTAGCCACTAGTCGGGTCAAGTCGTGGTGAGCCGTGGGTTGCACCGTCAAGCCGTGGACTGAGTCGCGAGCCATATTGAGCCGGATTTGGATTCGAGTTCCTTTTATGATTCGTAGAACGAAATCGGAAACCGAGATATCATATAGTGTCAACTAGCGAGACTGTTGTCGATCCATCATGTGGATTTGGAACCGCTTCGTAAAGGTCGATTTTTAAAACCCCCTATGGTTGTGTTATTTAATTTAATTGTTATTTAAATGGTTTGTAGCTGGATCCTGATTTGAGAATTGATTCAATTACGAATCGAATGGTTATAAAATTTAAAATCTTCCGCTGTGTCAGATCTGTTCTGTCTGTTTAATCCGGTTTTATGAAAACTGATTTAATCAATTAATATGATTAATTGAATTTGATTAAATGAAAAAGTAACCTAGAATTCCCAACAATTAATGTTTAAATATTAAAGAAGATCAGTGAAGTAAATTGTGCACGTAAGTTGTTCGATGAAATGCTTCAATTGAAATTCTCTAATAGATATGATCATAGATTGAATAATTGATAATTGTGTTTCTATTTAACACGTATTGTCGAAAATAGGTTTGAAGGATCAAATAAGTTTGAATCAATATTGATATGTGTAATATGTGTTAAATATGGTTGTATGAGTGTGTTACAACCAAGTGGTGCTAGTGAAAGTCAAGGGTATAGCCAAACTGCCAAAGAGCTTAAGAAGCTTGTAAAAGCTAACCCATCATCTGAACTAGGGGTGAGCATAATATAACCATAACCGAAAAATAACCGATAACCGCACCGAACCATAACCGATTTAACCGAAACCGACTTTCACCGACGGTTATGGTTAAGCAAAGCCATTAACCAAACCATGCGGTTATGGTTATGGTTAAGGCTAGTCATTAACCGAACCGAATAATGTATATTTGTTTTTTAATATTTGTATGTTTTTAAGAAGTTATGGTGTAAATCAAGTATAGAAGGTGAATCCTCATTTTTTACTATATCAAAATATTATGAATCATATATGAGACTAAATATATTAGAAAATAAATCAAAGTTCACGTGGTTTTTACTTTTTGTTCACACATGCTTAGGCACTACAAAATTTTACAAGCTTCACTAAGATTTTCATCATTAATATATCTATAATTCACAAGCATATTTCAAGTTTTTCTTAGTTTTTCAACAAGTCAATAATTAACCAAATTTAACCGAAACCGAACCGTAACCGGTGGTTAACTGATTAGTGGTTAACCGATTAGTGGTTAACCGATCAAATGGTTATGGTTATGGTTAAGGATTTACAATTAACCGAAGTAGCGGTTTTGGTTATGGAAATGGCCATAACCGCACCGAACCGAACCATGCACACCCCTAATCTGAACATAGTAAGTAATTCAACTACTGTATCAACACACAAATGTTGTTAAAACTAATGATGGACCATCGAATGGTGAATAAATGTGTTGTTGGTAATTAATATTTGGATCTTAAGAATTATACATAATATGACAAATCCAATACATAATTGATTATTAGAACAATGGTATTCTACGATGGAAAGACCTGTGAGTAAACATCATAGTATATGATTGAATGTCAAATCATTAGTATGTGGATCGGATAGCCAAAGGTGTTGGCAAATGTCTTAGATAGCAACACTGGATGGTGAACATTCTAATTCATAATTTATATGTTAATCACAATTGTAAAACGGGCATAGTAGTGGCATACTGCATTTACTATATGACAAGTATCCTATCGTTTAGGTTCCATTTTCTTTAGGTGCCTTTATCTCTCTTTCCATGACATCTTCCTAATTTTGATGTTGTACAACTTGTATAAAATCTTTTGGCACGCCACTAGAAAATGTGTGAATTAAAAAATTTATCTTAATAACATTTTTTGCAATGGGATATCATAACAAAATTTATCTTGACTCAAACTCATCTTGACTCGAGCTCATTCTGACCTATTACCCGATCCATCACAATTCACCTATTTTCCCCAACATGTGAACACATCACCTTTGCTTGTTCAACCTTCATATATATTACAAGAGTAAAAAAAGCCTGTGTAAACCATTATTTGATCACTTGACCATAACCAAGAAACCTCAAGAACAACCACACGAACTTCTGGTATGCGTTTTAAAGAAAATAAAATCAATGTTTCGTTAATTTCAAAGTACATGTATAAGATAACAAATGATAAAATCATCTTTATAAAAAAAAGAGAAAAAAAATAATATTTTATAAATTACTGAAACACAATATCATAAATACTTTTTAAATTGTATGACATTACACAATCACTTTTAACAGAAAAAATATTATAAGAATGCATGTAGTAACTGAAATTTATAGGGATTAAAACAAAAACTATACTCAATAATCTTAACATTGTTAATATTTTGCGAAAAATTTACAAATATGAAAAATATATATATATAACAAAAAAAAAACACAATTGAAACTTAAGTTTTAAAGATAAGATTGTTTAATTGTAAAATAGATTGAAAAAACAAATAATAAATTCAATTATCTTGACAAATTATTATATTTACTTGATCGTGATTTACTCACCTTGTAATAATACATTAACTATTGAGTGACATACAAAGAAAAAAACCATTGTTCTACTTAATATATATACACTGAATTTTTCACATATTTGTTGAATTTTTGACACATTATTTAACACGGGGATGAAATAACAATTGCATTAAAATTACTCCCACCATACGTACCAAATCCCTGTTTGAAATTATCAGTAAAAATTGTGTGAAAACATCGTATGCATAATAATATAGTATAGATATTTGATAAAATAATTATTTTGTGTTTGTAACATGTGTTATAACATAGTATAAAACTATAAATAACCACTCATACTATAAATTTTCAAATAGTTCAAATTATTAATGTAATAAACAGTATCATCCCATGTATAAAACTTGCGTCCACTCCCAATCACCGTACCCAACTTTTCAGTTTAATAATTGCAAAAGCCTGAAAAAAAAAAGACAAAAAAAAAATTCCTTGAAAACCAAAATTTAGCTTAAAACAGCACAAAATTCAACTCAAAAGCCCAAATTTGGAAACAAAAAATCGAGGGATGAGGCTATGGAGGAAGCAGAAAAAGAGCTAGAAAGAAGAAGCAAGTTCTTGAGCAATTTGATACAGAAAAAGAAAGCTACTGATCAACAAAACCTCTATCAACAACTCAATATCAAAGTCAAAGCTTCTGATATGCCCATTGTTTTGCAGAACAAAGCTTTCAAATGTGCAAAAGATCATATTGATTCTACACCTCATGGAAATGGTGCAAAGACTGACAGCAAAAAACTTGCTCTTGCCCTTAAAAAGGTAACATTTCTCCTGAAATCTTTGTTTTTTAATTTCAAATTTTTGATAATCTTTAATTAGCCTGTGATTGTTTTAAGTATTCAGAAGATATAAAATGATAAATCTTGATTATTTGTTTGTTCTAGATTGTGGGTTGATTAGAGTTCTGTTTGTGACTTTAAAGGGTTTAATTGGTGTTTGGATATGCAAAATCTTGGTAAGTTGAGTGTTTCTAAGGTTTATTTTAAGTAAAGGATATCACACTTAGAGATAAATTATTATTATTTAAGTAAATGTTAGATTAATTGCCTAATCGTGGCTTTATTCTACCTTTTCATCTAATGATAATCACTTTCAAAATGCAATTTTGAATGTGGCAATGCATTTTGTGTCTGGGTACATGGTTTAGGATATTAAGTTTTTTTTTGAACAGCTGTTTAGGATATTAAGTAGCAGTGACAAAACTGATTTTAACTAGGTTCATTTTACCTGTAATTTCTTAAAAAATCAGCATTTTTTAAATGATAATCCTCTATAAGAAGTCTAGGGTTCGAATTCGGCCGAATCATATTTGTTGAGTCAAGGTCAGAAGTTTACTTAGTTATAGGTTCCTCCTGTGGTGGGCTCAACGTATGCCCCAGAGCGTCAACTGAGATGAGACAGTTGAATTCTCGTCTTTGTTGTCGTTGTACCAAGCCGTTCAAAAAAAATAAATTATCTTAATTATAAAATAAATAAACTCTTTTTCTCTAATTTTCTTTCTGATGGTTTATGAATGCAAATATTCAGATGGCTGGTATTTTGCAAGAAAAAAGATAAAACATTATATTAAAATGGCAAAGTTTAAATCTTTTTATGTATGTGTTTAAAATAAAAGGAGACAAACAGGAAAATTCTAAAGCAGGTGGTCAAAATTGTTTTCTAATGGTGTCAGATTTATTTGTTTGTCTTTTTGTTTGCAATTTTGTGAGATTCTGTCTAGTGCAATTCTTGGTTATTGTATAGTGCAATTCTATTTAGTATTGACCTTATTTCTTTCATATTTTGATTTAATATGATTTACGATTGCATGTTAAATTTAGAAATATATGAAGCACTAGTTTCGTAAATTAGAAAAAGAAAAAAATATACTTTGTTAGTTATATAATAATAACTATCTATAATTTTGTATGAAGTTTTTAAAAATTCTTTTAATTTAATCATTAAACATGAATGGAAAACAAAAAAAAAAAATTGAAAAATACACAATAGAGTGACATGTATTCTATATTTAATAGGATAGAGAAAGGAAAAAATAAAGTAGAATAAACACCACAAAATAACTCATATCATCTAGGAGACGCTAATTTATAAGTATAAAAGAGAGTTTTTTTTTTTTTTTTTTAAATTGGTGTAATTGAAAAAAATATTTACCAAATAGGTGTATTTGAAAACTTATTTATCAAAACGAGTGTTTTTCTTTATTGTTTTTTTTTCTTTTTTAGATTAATTAAAAAGTAATAAAATAAATAAAAACACTCATTTTGGTAAATAAGTTTTCAACTACACATTTTTAGTAAATATTTTTTACAACTACATCCGTTTGGAAAAAAACTCATATAAAAGATTTTGCAATCCCCTATGAAACTGATTTTTTTAACGGCGAAGGTCTCAATCATGTGAACCTACTGTTTCCAGGTCATGTCATCAAGCTCTAGTTACCTGGACCTACCATTAGCCACAACAACCACCCCAGGAGGAAACCCCACTGGAAAACCCATGACCCCCCTCAGACCCCTTTTTCGTTGCGGGATGGATTTGAACCCAAGACCTCACATTTGAAAAAATCCCGAGGTACCATTGAGGCAATGCCTCATTGGTCCTTATGAAACTGATACATATATGTGGGAATATTCCTCTAAAAAATCTTTTGCCTAAGAAATCTAGAAATGGTTTTTAAAGCTCGGAAATCGATCCAAACAAACTCTGATTGAACTTATTATTTTGTATCATTGGAACCATGTTATCGAATTCTAAACACCAAACCTTAAATCACAAACAATATACCTCTAATATTGAAAGCAAAACTTGTAAGTAAACCTAAAGATAAAACCTAAAAGCTAAACTAAACCTAAACCTAAACTCTAATGTTGGTTGTTAAAACTAAAACATAAAAGTTAATATTGTATGGTTTGATGAGATGGTTCTTATGCCGTCGAAATGAGTGAGTGAAATCGGAGTTCGTTTGGATCCGTTTCGGAGATTTTAAAACTCATTTTTAGACTTTTTAGGCAAAATAAACTTTTTAGGTTTCTACTGTTATACAATATAAAAACGTCATTCTGTAGTATAAATGTAACAAGTATTTGTAATTTTCTTATTCACATGTATTGTATACCTAAATACAAAAAAATCGAATTTTTCATCGTGTTTTTACAGGTTTCCCAACTAAAGTAAGTTAATTTTGGGATTTTTACATATATTCCCCTATTAATAACACTTATTACGTATTTACCTAAGCATTAAAATTAATTACATATTTCCACTTGAGACAAGAAATATCTTTTAATAAGAAAAAAATATGTAATTGATTTTTTTAATTGATATTAGTAAGGATAAATACTAAATGCCTCCCATTTTTTTTTTTTCGAGAAAATGCATATAAAATCATTGTCCTCCTTGCAAGTTGAAAATGTATATTAAATCATTGTCCTCCTTGCAAGTTGCTGATTTGTTTTGTTCACAGACAAGGTAAGCTGGACAGTGTTCAGCTTTTCGTGGAGATGTTCCCTTCAAGCTTGGTCCAATATGACAAAAACACTTTCCGAATTTTTTACTTTTTTTTTTTTCCCAAAAAAAGAGTACATAAATAATGGATTGGCACGCTACAAAATCACAATTATTTCCATATCTTATTAAATTTAGACTAAACTTCTCTTTTGCTTCCTATGGTTTGACAAAAGTAACCATTTTCATCCAAATTTTGAAATTTTGCAATTTTCCTCCATTAGTTTCAGAAAATTAACCATTTTAGTCCCTGGGGTTTGACAAAAGTAACCATTTTCATCCAAAGTTTAAATGGACTTTGGATGAAAATGGTTAATTTTCTGAAACTAATGGAGGAAAATTGCAAAATTTCAAAATTTGGATGAAAATGGTTACCTTTGTCAAACCACAGGGAGCAAAAGAGAAGTTTACTCTTAAATTTATAAATAAAGGGATCCATATCATACAAAATATAACTTTGTAAGCTTAAAATGTTTCAATTGTAGAAACGGTTTTACATATATAAAAAATGCAGCATACTCGATAAGTTTCATGTTACATAAGTTTGTAGAAAAAGGCTGTTATGAACAGTATTTGAGTTTTATTTTTTTTAGTTTCTATTTTGTGTTTTTTATTGTTTGTTTGTGTTTTTTTACATGTTTATATTTCAGTTTCTTAACGTTCGCATTTACGACATAATATGCTTTTATATTTTACGGCGGGGAGACACTCAATTTTACAACGAAATAAGCTTTAGGTTTATTATATATATATATTTTGACTCTTATAAATAAAGGACAAACAAATCTTTTGATAAATTATTATTTAACAACTTAATCTTTTTTGTGCCTTTTTTTTTTTTCATATATTTTAGTTTTACTTTGTCTTTTATTAATGTGATACTATCATAGTTTCAGCTTTTGCATTCAAGTATTTTAACTTTCTTTTTTATGATGGGTATGATATCGAAGCTTATGATAGAGTGACGTTTGTTTTTACGACGGGTACACTATCGGGTTTTGTGAAGAATGACCATTAACTTTCACAATAGAATCGCAACATGCTTTTATATGCGTTTTGATATTCGGGATTGTGTCTTTGTCATAGCAATGTTGCGACATTTGCAACCAACTAGTCATGTTTAAAAAATAGACAAAGAGATAAAAAAGTTGATCAAGTATTGTACTCTCTAAGGATCAGTCAATCAACCATGAATGTGAAATCTCATTCATGACATCACAACTTGTAAATTACAACATGTGGTACATCATGATAATATTATAAGACATGATATAACATAAATATCAGCTATTTTAAGTTAGTGTATAATTGAAATTTGTTCTTATTTTAATCGTGTTTATTATGTGATCTTATGCTTTTTTTTTCACTAAAATCAACACATGCTTTTAATGTACTTAGAAATTGAATGTTGCAAAAAAATTTAATACGTGTATTTATTTATTTATTTATTTATTTTCATGCATAGGAGTTTGACTCGTCATACGGTCCAGCGTGGCACTGCATTGTGGGAACCAGCTTTGGGTCGTATGTGACACATTCGAGAGGAGGCTTCTTGTATTTCTCTATCAACAAAGTTTATGTTCTCCTTTTCAAGACTAGTATCGAGCCCATGAATCATTAACGGTTACTACAAGATTCATGTTTTGTAACCCGTTAATCTCATGTTTCTATAGACAACGAATTTGTTAGGAGAAACGAGATGGATGTTGTACTTTGGTGAACTACTTTAGCTTAATTGTATTATCTTTTTGAACGGGTATATTCTTACGCACCATATATATTGTCTTAACAGGAATCAATGGGTAGAGGTACGACATACGCCCCCGAATGCACGAGAATCATGTGGAATATATAGATAAACCATCGCCTTCCTTTGGGATTGAACCTGTGATTATAACCTAGATTCGATCATTCACTTGAATATCCAAGGAAATGACCCAAGTGGGGTTCGAACCCCGTCTCTTACAAGACTTCAAAAGTTGCATCTAACATAGTTTTTAACCCAAGGGGCTATTCGTGCATGATAACATTACCTAAAAACCTAAAGATAAACATTATCTTCAATATAACATAAATACATAATAGACAAATCTTACATAGGTTGTGGACAAAAGAAATTTTAGATTCATAAGGAGTCATCCGTCTATAATACCAATTAACATCGTGTTTTTGGTGCATTGGCTATGAATGAAAGGAGAATTCTCTAGTTAAGCGTGCTTTTCTAGAAAGTTTTCACACGGGCAATCAAAACCAAATCCATAAGCTCTAAATAAGTAAAACAAACAATATTAATAGTAAATGAGACCAGATGTTACATTCAAACATCACAAGTGAAGATCAACACTCCATTTGGTGGATGATTGGTCTTCCATTTGTTTAGGAATATGTGCGAAATGTGAAGTGGAATCGGTGTATGATCGCACATTGGAAACATGTGTTTTAAGTATAGTATTCTTATATAAACATTAAAATTATATTCTTGCTTCATTTTAATCCAAACATCCATTACACTTTTATAACCAAGCACAACTTAACATTATTGACTAGAATAAATCAATGTTTGAGCCAAAATTCAAATATAAATAACTTTGGTCAATGTAACGGGTGAAGTGAGTTGGACTGTTGGGCGGAAAGTGTTTTTATTATTCCATTTCAGTGACCATGTGGTTCATTAATCATTATCATTTATCAAGGTAGAGGTGCACATAAACCGGTATTCAATAGCCCCAAACAGGTTCTGCCAAACCGGTTCCCAAACCAGTCCGAACTGCCGGTTTGGCATAGGTTCGGGATATTGCCTTTAAAACCGGGTTACAAATCAGTTTCAAACCCCTTTAAACCGGTTTCAACCCCTCCAAACCGGTTCCTAAAGGTTTGGCATCCCCTTCTCTTATACCAGTTTCCAAACCGAACCAGTTTCACCCTTACACTACCCAAACCGGACCGGTTTTGAACCCAAACCGGTTTGAAAAAATAAACCTGTTTGTGCAAGTCTATATCAAGGTCAGGAATTCAGGATTCAGGTTCAGGGACTCAGGATGGGCCGGTGGGGGCACTTCGGCCTAATTTATAAACCAAGAAAAGAACCGATTAGGTTTTATCACTTTATGTTTACGGCCCAAGTCTAAAACAGTGTTGAAGTGAGTTGGACTGTTGGGTGGACAGTGGACCCGTTCAGATGTACAAAATCTTCATTGTCGCTAAAATCTGACTCCTGAGTCCTGACATAATGTTCCACTTATGATTTATTTACGTTACGCCAATTGACTGGTTAAAACCACTGTTTTGAACACCAGACCAACCGGAAAACGGGGGACGGCTGGCCTAAAAGTAACATGTGAGTCATCCTTAAGGGAACCGGATGGTGGAGCCGATTTACCGGCCGTTCCGGGAATATCCTGGTCAGACTGAATTTTAAGTTTTTTTTTTTTTACTAAAATCAAAGAATGAAACACTAATATCAAACCTTGTATTATTTTTTTTAACATAATTATGTTTTGTTTTGACATTAATTATGTTTATTTAAATAAGTTTATAATTTTATAATTGTTTTGAAATTTTTTATATATTTATTATGTAATCCAGTTCTTAAATCTGGTCCAACTTTTAACAAGTAAGACGTCCGATTCAACGTCCGATATTGTTACGAAAATGTTGGTTAGAACGATATACAAAGTAGAAACATCAAATAAAAAGATATTTTAAGAATAAAAACTAATATGAGATTGACACGTTACTTGCTAAAAAAGAAATTAAAAATAATTTAAGTGTATGAGCTAGCAATTAAAAATATTATTTGGAAATTAAAAATAATATATAAAAAATTATCTTTATGATACATATACAAAATTATGTTCTTTTAATGTGTTTATACAATTTGTTTTCCGTTTAAGATCTTCAATCAGTGTAAGTTATTATGCAGTGTAATGTAAGCTTACAATTGTATTGAATTCTAAATGTTTATGAATTAAAATATATACAAAGCAGACACATACCCTTGTACATATATAATAAATGTCATGATAAAAACAAAAAATTGTGTTAATTTTGTTGAAGTTATCTGGTATTGCACAATAAAGGTGAGTTAACAACATAACCAAACCTTGTTTATATATACCGGACTTTGTAACCTATGTGAGATCAAGTAAACAATAGATCTTGACATTTTAAGTAGGTGGTTTACATTACATAAATATATATGAAGAACAATTCATTACGTGCAATGATAAAAATTTACATAATACATGAAATACAAGTCAATTGCATCAAAAAAAAACACGAAAGAAAAAAGATCGTTACTTGAAATAGCAAAAGAACAATCATTGCGTACAATGATAAAAACTTTTAAATTGTCACATTAGGCGTGATATGCGGTTCCAAAAACATAACATTTTACTTCTCATCATCTTTGCTTGGTGCGCTGCTTGATCCAGGTTTGCCACTTATCCTTTATCCATATAGTAAAATCAACAAGAAAACGGTTCAATCAACAATTTTGACCTTTGACTTTTGAGGTCAAACAATCGATCACAAACTTGAAACGAATCACACACGATAGTACGATACCTTTCCTTGCGCTTTTCAAGAAACCGAGCCAGCGACGCTTCTCGCATCTGAGGAACATCTGCATCAAACAACCAAAGAATGATTTTCATATGTCAAAGGCTAATGAAACATGTTTTGTGTTAGTTATGATTACAGAAATTATATTATTGTGGTAATAATTTTTAAGTACTTTTAATTCCTTTGTTGAGTTAAATGTAAACATAGCCCAAATGAGCCCATTCGCTAAACCTGACTGCATCACACGTCGAAATGAGTTCATCTTTTTTGGTGCATCTCTGGTTATTGACGCACCAAGAGATAATGGGCTTGACAGGGTCATGTTCATAGGCTGACCAATAGTTGTTGTTCTCGGTGTGTCTGCGTAATCTTGAGCATGAGAATGAGCCTTAGCTCCATTACCGGCTAATAGCATAATAGCATGAGCCTAAATAGATATAACAAAATATATTATTTATATTTTGAAAATAAAAACATGAGCAAAAGAAAAAATATCAGATTTTACGGTTTTTGAACCTTTTCTGGAGACATGTTGTCAAATATATTCACCGTTCCCTTGTAAAAGATGGTTAATTGACCGGACCCATGCGGGTCGATGTTTTTCTACAGAATGAACACCATTCAATAAGCTAGAATCAAGGACATTATTAATCAAATCACATAGTTTGCTCCCATTGTGATACATAAGACGATTATATAACATCGATTCCACCAAAGGTATTACAGCCTATTGGCATCCTAGTGGTGAGATAAGACTCATGAACCAAATGGTCACTGGTTCGTATCCCACAATGGTTTTTCTCAAAATATTGAGTTTTTTAATGAACTGTTGACTTGGTGGTGGATATGATAAGGTGTACTGCTGGTGGCACTATAATACTCCAGTGATCTGTCATTAATACAAATATTTGCCATCCGAAAAAAATATAACATCGTATCCCACTCTCATTTTAAATCCTGTTATACCTGCCAAACACTACGTACAAATGTTTATACGATTCTCAGAGTTCAAAAAGAACCTGGTTTTCGTCTAGCTGGTGATTGTTGAGGTTTTCAAGACCACCTGCAGAGCAAACAGTAGTACATCATAAGATCACACGACAATAGCATGATCAACTGTTTTGATCTTTTCATTATGTATTAACAACCATTTACAACATAAAAAAGTAGATCTTTACTTGAAAATGAAATGTCTGTGTTGAGTTATTTAAAAGATCATATGTTTTTAATAAATAAATAAATAAAAAAGTTAATTTCATAAGCTCTTCTTAACCAACCAAAGTGTTTGGGTAATCATAATTGTTTTTATCTTAAAAGTTACTAGTGGTAAACAAAATATTTAAAAGTTATTATAAATATTTAAATAATATAAGTCTAAATTTTATTTAAATATAAAATCATGGAAATGAAATTTAGCAAAAAATAAAGTAAGGACATGTGAGTAATTCTAAAATTTGAACCAATTGAATTAATGCAAATACTTAAATAAACAAATGATTTTAATTGACAAATACTTAAATAAATAGTATACGTTGGAATCATAGACAAATACTTAAATAAACAAATGATTTTAAACAACCAACATCATCACCCTCTTATCACTCGACATCATCCTTACATATGTTATCATCACTCCCCCATCACTTGCCTATCACCCCTTCCCCCCCCCCTCCCTCTTTTTTCTTCCTTCACGTCGTGAGGGAGGTCACGGTTGCGAAATCACATAGTGCTCACACCCTGTGTGTATTAGTGGGGTGATGGTTGGAGGTGTGATTGATGATGGTCAAGCCTCTTCTCACACCTCATAACACATAGCCTAAGAGGATTGTCAATTTTTCGGGTAAAAGAAAAAGGACAGAAAGTTATAATAAATCTTATTATAATAAATCTTATTATAATAACTAAGCAATCAAAGTGTCACCACCTAACCTTTTGTAAAATTTATATTTTTTTAGCACTTTTTTCTCTCCAACTAAATGTTAATTAATACAAATAATTAAATATGTAAAATGTATATTTTAATTGTAATAATTTATCAAATTTTATCATAAAAGATTTAAGTTTCTTATCTTAAAATATAATTTTATTATTCTTAAAAAGTAAATTGCCCATACAATATATAAGTTTTATAAATTACTCATATAATTCTAAACTTTAACACATACAATCTTTTATGTCACCAAATTACTCTCACATGTTAGACCAAATTACCCTCATATAAGAATTGTATGTATTACAAATATTTAAAATAAAGACCATTTGTCTAATTTATAAAATTTAGAAAATAAGAGTGCAATACTATCAATTCATATGAACCATCTAGAAGATTTACTCATTTTTAAGTATTCAATATTTGTTATTTATAATAATAATAATAATACTAATAATAATAATAATAATAATAATAATAATAATAATAAAATAAAAATAATTACTATTATTATAATTTTTATTATTAACATGTTTTTTCTGCTTTATGCACTGTTTTTGTAGTCTGGTTGAACTGGCTGGTTGGACCGAGAACTGCATTTAAAACATGTTTGGTTAGGTGCCTTCAAAACCACTCTTGTTTCGACCATTTGGGGTATCAGTACAATCGGTTGAACCGGGATGGTTGTCGGAGCATAATTTTTTTTTTTCTTTTTAATTCAAATGATAAAACATTAAAACCAAATCGCATATTTTTTTATGTATGATTATGTTTGTTTAAACGTTAAAATATGTTAATAATTATATGACCTATTTATTTATTTTTGTTTGTCTTTTTTAAATATTATAAATGTGTGGACACTGTAGGGGCACAAGTAAAATTGCACTAATTTTAACGTTATTTTACTTATTTTCTGAAAATAACGTTAAAAACGTCGGAATGATTAATTTCAAACGATAACTTTGAGTCGAGGACTCTTTTAGAGCAATCTTTTTATCTCTACTGAGATAGAGCTAAGGTTTGTATCCATCATTTTTTTCGGAACCTACCGAAAAGTAAGAATATAATGAGTTTGTTTGTTGTATCTTGAATTAAGTCCGACTAGTCTAACTAATGAACGAGCAACACGTCTGATTTAATTGTCCGGTCCCTAAAAACATTGGCTTTATATGTCTCACTCACATAAGTCTCAATTTAATTTAAGATTTTAAGTTTTTTAAAAGTGTAAATCATTCTCGGATAAAGTATGATATTTCGAATATAGTTTGTTGGATATTTATAGTGTCAATTACGTAGAGATCATGTAACCTTTAAGTGAAGTTATTATTATTTAAACCATTTTGGAAGCAACAATTATACAAAATACCAACCAAAAATAAAGGCTGCAAAATCCCCATAATAAATTCACAACTTTAACATTTAAAACAAAATTTTAAAATCCAATAACAAAATAAAAAATATAAACTAAAGCACCATGAATTCAATAACAATTTTGTCATGAAGGTAAAGAAAACTATAGAATTTCTAATATTTTAGAAAGAATATAAATTAGAGCAACATATTCACATAAGAAACTCATAACATGTGCTTTAGATTAAGAATTTTGAATCCCATAATCATATTTCTGAAGCCACATGATTACTAGAAACAAAATCTTAATATATTAATATATAGATTAATTAATTAAGTAATAATTATAACAACTTAACATTAAATTTAATAAAATACAAAAGTTAAATTAAAGCATCATAATTCTTACGAAAACTTGTCATATGAAATTAAAGATAATATAATTACAAAATCCAATTAAGATTTGGAGGTTGAAAACACACAGACCTGCTTCAATGGCTTCTTCTTTAGAATTCAAACCCATGAAATCCATCTCCATGCTGCAGCTCAAAATTACAACACCCACAAGTATTTGGAAAATTAAAAAACTCTGTTCTTATGAGACAGAGTGTGTGTGTGAGAGAGAGAGAGAGAGAGAGATTTCAACTGTGTGTGTGTGACTGGGTGAGTGTAAATGAGAGATCTTAAGGGTGTCTATGTATGTGTGTCTATGTGAGTGAGAGAGATGAGATTGCAAAAGTGTGTGTGTGTGTGAGAGACGATTTTAAAATAATAATATAATATTCAAGAATATAATATTTATAAATGTTATAACATGTTTTTTTTTTTTAAAAAAATTGGATTTAAATAATACAAAATTTGACACATTGTCACTGCTGGTCCCAACTAAGAAAATCTCCGATGACGGTCCGAACTTTCGACATATTTTCCCGTGGCGGACCGCCGTCAAATAAACCCTAACGGCGTTAACTTTTTTTCGAATTTCAAACGGATTTTTGAGGGTTTTTGTTCAGATGGAGAATACGAGTCGAATGACGTATAACTTACCTCGAAACGTTGCTCTAAATTTCTCAATTTGATGATTTCTTTGACGAATTGAAAGTTTAAACACCAAAATTGGGAAATTTGGAGCAACGTTTCGAGGTAAGTTATACGTCATTCGACTCGTATTCTCCATCTGAACAAAAGTCAAAAATCCATTCGAAATTCGAAAAAAAGTTAACGCCGTTAGGGTTTATTTGACGGCGGTCCGCCACGGGAAAATATGTCGAAAGTTCGAACCGTTATCGAGGATTTTCGTAGTTGGAACCGGCAGCGGCCAATGTGTCAAAGTTTTGATTATTTAAATCAAATTTGCTTTTTTTCTTTTAATAAAAAATAGGTCTTTAAGACTTTGACATTGTCAAAGAGAAGCCCATTAAGTTATTTGGATAATTGGACGTTTCTGTTTCTAAAATAACTTCTATTATTAACATGGGGATATATTTTCAGTTAAATGACAAAAATTTAATAAATATTTAAATGATATTTCATATGGAAATAACATATCACATGGAAGGGTCTCTATACATATCTGGAAAAAAAATTTTACCACTATTCATCAACTATAAATACTAGTAAATATACTTACAAAAACCAAAAACCCAATTATTATTATGTTTATGCAAAATTGCAAATAAGTTAACACGAACACAATTTTATTATATCAATCTCTAACAATGGATGATATTCTTCAGATGTCCTTATTCCCATATATGCAGGCTATATATGATTCTTCAATTTTCCTTTTGATTTGGCGATGAAATGAATTAAAATCTTTTGTTGTAGTAAATGAATTGATAAAATTATAAGCGACAAATGAATTAACATATGATGGTTTAATTAAAATCTTAAGTAACGTTAAATAACTAGCACACATGTCAATAATACGATGTATCAAATTATTTAAAACAAACCAGTTAAATCATAATGTATATGTTTGTAAGGCTGTAAACGAACCGAATGAACACGAACAAGCATTTGTTCGTGTTCGTTCGTTTAACTTTAAACTTGTTAACGAACGGTTCACGAACGCTAACCAAACGAAAATTCTTATTCGTGTTCGTTCATTAAGGAATTTAGCTTGTTCACGAACGCTAACGAACATATATTATTTAAACAATATAAATCAACATTCTTAATTTCAAGCATTGGAAATAATCATTTATAAGTATATAAATTAAAATATTATATTATCTAAGAAGAAGTTTTTATATTACTCATTCCCTATATATATCTATACTATATAATAAAAGAATAACACTCCGCCACTTGTCGTTTTCTGGTTAAACCACATGCCACATGTCATTAAATGAGTGGACAAATTGCAATTGATGCCACTTGTCATTATTATATTAATCCTTAATATTTTAAAAATAAATTAAATTTAATAAATGTAATCAAGTCAAGCTTCCTAATTTAAAAAAAAGGTATTTATTTTATTCTTTAAATACTAATTAAAATCTAATCATATCCAACTTCCCATTTTTGATCAATAATTTTGAAATTCAAAAAATTTTCAAATTAAATTATCAAGAAACTCAATACACAAATTTTAAATTCTAATTAAAAAAAAAGAATGAATAATGATGATAATTATATTTTATGAATGATTTCAAATTTTTATGATTCTTAAATCTATCATCATTTTGTAATTAATATTTATTTTTAATTAACTTCATTCTACAAATTAAAAAACAAAAGGTTATCACAAAAAATCATTTTACAATTTTTATTTCTTAACTGCTAATTCGTATTGTTTAATTTAATTTATAATTCAGCCCGTGTAATACACGGGGTCAATAAGCTAGTATATTTATACATAGATATATAATACTACGTAAATATTTATGCACTTCAAAAAAAAAATAACATGCTTTATATTTCAAAAATGAATTAATTATAAGTAACGTGAGAAACAATAATACATTGTCTCACATGTTCTAATCAAATATACTTAAATCATGAAAAGGAATGTATTATTCTTGTTTTATTAGTCCTTCTAGACATCCTCTTAATTCAAGATAAGATAATTAAGAGCATTTTTAATGTGTTTATTACAGACATATATATAATAAATTTAATAAATAGTAAATTATGTGAACAATTATTAAATCCTGGAATTCAACTTATTTATTCTCTCTTTCACTTAGACCTTTTTTTTTTATCATAAAGTGTAACACTACATGTAGTTATCACTCAAGTCACGTATTTTTAATGTAAAGACGTAGACTTATTTGATAGATGTTTTGCCTCTTAGTTAAGGTTCATACCTAGACAAAAAATATATTAATTTGAGATAGTATATGAATAAAGATACATATTACACAATTGTAACATCCGTCATCAAATTCAAATTTGTTCATGAAGGCGGAGGACCTAGTTTGACAAGGGTGAAACCATGTTTATATCATTTTAGTTCAGATTTGGTTATAATATCAAATCCAAGCAGTGAATCAGGCTGTAGCGAAATCAATTTGAAAGTCATATTAAATAATCAATTCCGAACCCTTTTCATAGGGTATTAATATTGGTACACTGGTGTATAGATAACAACATTTTTTATATTTTTAATAATAAAAAATATTTAAAAAATATGTATGAGGAAAAATTATGTGAGTATGATGTAATTGATTTGATTTTAAGTATGATATATAAAAGAAAATGTGGTGTATGAATATTAGGACATTTTCTTGGCCTCCATCTAGTAGGGTGCGCAATGAGAATCAATAATTACAAATGTCATTCTTGTAAACGTATCATGCTTCCCCTTTATGTTTTTAATAACTTTATTCAATACAAAATTATTTTTAGTTTAGAAATTATCATAATCACAATAAATATACAATTAATTCAAGTGTGATACATGATATATAAATGGTTCTCAAGTTCTTCTCAATGTTTTCTGAAACGGACAGGACTTTGAACCGGACGGCTTACTGGTTACTAGTCGGAGCGGATTCAAGAATCGGATGACATAATAAATATATAAAAAATTCCAAAAAAGTTATAGAATTAGAAACACGTTTAAACATTCATAATTAATGTTCAAACATATATAATCATGTTAAGAAATAAAAGTTTTGATTTTAATTTTTAGTTCTTTAGATTTAAGTTTAAAAAACTTGAAATCCGGTCTGACTGGTGAACCGGTTCATGATCCGGCCGCTTCCCTTGAGGACGGTTTGCAAGTGGTTTTTGGGCCGGTCGAACCCTGGTTCCCGGTCCGGTTTTGGTTCTTCTATTTAAATTGATTTGTGTATATGTTTTTCAACTATGATACATGATATATAAGTGGTCATCACATTTCTCTAATATTTAGAGCTAGGATTATTCTCGCCGCGCGTTGCGGCGGGTTATCACAATACACTAAAAAAACCGGTTAACATTATAATTTGCAGAATTATAAGTTACATAACAAAATCAAATATTTCATCACGAATTAAACCATAAATCCTAAACCTTAACATTCAAGGAAACGGTGTATTGATTAAAGTGGAGGAAAGACAACATAGAGATCTCAAGATCAATCTCTAGCAAATTTCCTTTGAGGCTGCCTACCCGGTTTCTTACGATCGTACTTTACCAGTTCCTCTCGGTTTGTCGGGTATTGGCGGGACTCGAGGGGTAGGTTCCTACGATTATCATAAACAGGACTAAACCATAAACTAACAAAAACCCAAATCTCTAATCAAATATTTCAAATTTAATAGTCTTATCTCTTTTTATTACTTTTCAAAATTAAAAAAACTTCTGGTGGTTCATGTCTAAATTTAAAAATGTCACTAAATGGATCAGACACATATGCATTGTTATTTTAATATAATATACATATTTATACTATTCATTTTTCATGTATTTTAATATCTATATATATATCATTATTATTTTGTGTGTATATGTGTTTGTGACTTTGTGTTATGAATAAGACAAAGAGATAGTTTGAAAAATAGGGTGTTAATAGCTGAAAGATTTTTATAATTTAACATTTGTTTTAGGTTAATAAATCAGAAACTTGTTGACCAATTAAAATGTATCATTAAGAGAATACCAAACAGTGAAACATCTGACATAGTAAAAAATAGTCTCTTAATGATTCGTGAGTCGAGATTATCAAACAACTCCTATAGTCTTATGCAAGAAACTTAAAAGTAATTTATCTGAAAACCGACAACCAAATTACACGAGGGTGTTCAAACGAACTGATTGGAACCCCAACAAGACAAGTTTTAACTTGTGACTGATTCTTGTATTATTAAATTGTAACTACCCATCTCTCGTAGTTTAATATTGCTCGCGTTTCACGTTAGGTTTAAATTACTATTTATATCATTTTGATTTTTATAAGCCACCTTTTCAATTGTTTCTAAAAGGATACCACATAGGTCGGCTTTGATATTATACTTTGTATTTTGTTATGAAAAAAACTACTTTCACAAAAATAGTTGTCAGATTCGACCCCTCTTTTATGTTGGTTAGCAAAATCAACTTATTAATGACTTAAAAACTAATCGTGTTGTTATTTATTTAAAATTTTTTTGAAAAACATAACTATTAATAGGAAGAAATGGATGTGACAATGAATAAAAAAATAATTAGGATGCACTTTTTGTTTGACTTGGCTTCTGTTTTATGTAGATGTTGTATTACTTTGCGATCAGATGTATAACTATATTTTACACATTTGTGTAAGAGACAATTTCTTACGACTTAAACATACAAATACACCGTCACAAAGCACCTAATAATATCTACATCATCCATTTTAATTTGTAGTATAACTATTTTAATAAGGATTGAGTTATTGTAAAAATACTAGAAGACAAAACTACTTCGAAGACGAACATATTCTCATGCAATAGTCAGGAGCTTATGTTACTCCTACCAAGAAACATGTTAGGTAAGGGCATCCCAAACTTTTTTATCTTAACACGCACTGACATTATACGTTTGTACGATGATTGGTTTTGTATACACCTTATATAAAGCTTATATGAGGTGTATGTAAGAAGTTCATTTATTAACATTAAAAAAATTTAACAAACAATAATTGTTCCTATACAACTCGTATAGATCATAAGGTGTGAGATGAATGTGACGAGATTATATTGCAAATATAATCTAAATCAGAATGAGACATTATATAAATAAATCAGAATGAGACATGATAGATGACACGATTTCCCAACTTCTATCCACTTGGGTGTATTTTAATATATAAAATAAAACGTGATGTTTTGTATCATTATTTTACAATAGGTTTTGGAAGATGTGATAATGTGAAATAAAGTACACAATACGTTAAATCAAACGAGTCTAAACACATGGTTACAAAAGGTTATGTTGTGAGTGCACTATCAACAAGAATATATTTTTTATATATTTTAATATTATAAAAATTTTTAAAAAATGCGTGTGAGTTGTATTTGAGGTGCTCAAACCTCATTTAAAAAGATTAAATTTGACTAAAAGTTATAATAAAATCAAGAAAATGTTTATCTTTATAAGATTTTTCAAACAAAAATTTTTATGCATGACTAGAAGTCTAGAATTGACTATGTGAAAAAAAAATCTTTAATAAAAGCATTTAGTATATAAACAGTTTGATGTTTAAAGATATGGTGTATCGATCACTCTCTTGTGAATATAACTCTTAAACTGTATGCAATGCGTATTTGGTAACCGGTGCACATCTCACGTAGCTTGCCGCACGTACAACGGATGCAGTGGAGAAGAATGAGCTGGACCGCACGCCCCCTCCCCCCGGGCATAACCTCAAGTGCGTCAAATGCAGAGAGAGAGAGAGAGAGGGCCCACCACATGTCCCCCGACTCATGATGCATGATTACACGACTAACCCAAAGCTTTTAACATTATTTTTACAAATATTAAGTATAATACTTTCAAAATAGTGCAATTTTACTTTCGTTTCTCAAGATACGACACATATATACATTATATGCACACGTTACAAATAGAAAAAAATAAAAGTAACATGATCGGTGGGGCAAACCCTATTGTTGCACCATACTTAGACGGCATGTTGGCAATAGCAAGCCTATCAACAAGTGATATTCTTTCGATCCACATCATCACCCGATAAAATTGAAAAAATAATAATTATAATAAAATGAAGTAAACAGCTTTTTGCTTTGATTTTTTAATAATTGATAAGTGAAGAGTTATTACAAAAACAATATAATAATAATAATCAAAATCTTTAAATAAAAATATTTAGGAATTGCATTCGTTTATAAATAAATAGTTTTTGGGCAAATTTCAACTCATTTTGACCCATTCGACGAATTCCTCTTTAAGCTAAGATGTTTACTTGAAATCAAACACAACCCAAGTCAATTTATTTCTTCTTGGTGTTTGCTCAAGAAGATTAAAGTCCAACAAATGTAATAAAATAAAATAATCAAAGAAAACTTTATTTTTTTCAACTAATAATGTTCTTTTTACTTGAAGAACTCTTATATCAAAAAATCAAATATTAAGGGCCAAAAATGATAAAAAGGTTTGCTCTTCAAGTGTTTAATGACAAAAAAAATCTCATATTTACGAAACAATAATCATATATTCCACATAGAGATACAAAAAGAAACCTTACCAAGATATTTCTAACAAAATCATCAACAACTGCAATTAGTATATATATTAAAAACCAAAATATGTCCCTCTCACAGATTTACTATTCATTACCTACTAGATCTGAAGCATTTGGTACAACCACTTTATGCTTGCACCATTTTCACTGCCTCTCTCTCTTAACTTACCGTCCTTTGTCTTTCTCCGGTGCTACTTCTGGTAACGATTTGTATCAACCCACCGACTGTCTTCACATAGGGTTCTGTCTCAAGTGATATTCCCGACCACAATTCCGCCAGTGGCTGTTATAGAAGGAAGAATGGACAGCCATATTCGTTCTAGACAGAGAGTAGAGAGGATTCACCTATGTCGGCGTACGTCCTCTCAATAATTCATAGTTCATTGGTGCACAAATATATGTGCCTCGTAACAAACATATGATTGCATATTTTTTGTTTTCCGATTCACACCACCGTAACAATTTGATTTCCTCAAAAGCAACCACTGTCGCCACCGGTGTTCCTCCCATTCCCAACTCGAAGATTTTCGCTATCCTCCCCGAGCAGACATCTCATTAACCTACACCACGATATGCTTTCAGTTTTATCAATACTTCTTATCGTCAAGTCGCGTAAGCAATCTAGGGTTTGATGGCGGTCGCCAACGGTTGCTATGGATGTTTCAGTTTTATCAATTCTTCTTATCGTCAGGTTGCGTAAGCCATCTACGGTTTGATGGTGGTCGCCGACAGTAGCTATAGAGGTTCAAGTAAGGACGCCTCCCCTTTCTGTTGTAGCCAGGATTTCACAGGTATACTTTTAGTTTTGTCAATCCTTCTTACCATCAGGTCATGTAAGCCTTACAATTTGATTATGCACTATAGCTTAGTTTGATTCTTCGAATTTGGTCTTCGAGCTGCATGGCTACACAAATGTTCAATTGTTTCCATTGTGGATTCTGGTTGAATTTTGAATTGTGGATTGTCGTTTTGTTTTCTTCACGCATAAATAACTAATTTTCATGGGTAAATGTGAATTTAGTTTATTTTAATCAGCTTAATATCTTCAAATTTTTAAAGTGATGATAGGATTCCTTTTTACACCAAATCTTTTTTTGTATTGCAGATGGTAGTGATGGTTATGGTCGATTGAATTGCAGCTTCAATCTTGCAGAAACAAAACGTAAAAGAACGGGTGAAGGAACTATTCAACAAGACATTTTTTCTCAGGTTTGAACTATTTATAAAACATTGTAATTTGCTTTCATATTTATGGTGTTGATCTTGAAATTGCCGTTAGACACCCTTTCCTATTTTGCACTATATTGCAACCGAAACTTGAACACATGCTCCTACAACACACATTACATTATCTTTTGGCATACAATGAACATAAGATACATATTATTACCATATTGCTTTAAAAAACATTTGAATTGGCCACATGTTTTCAATATTTTTAGATGATATCTTTATGGTCATTTTTTTTTCAACGCCAATCTTGCGATGCATGGCAGAGGCACGTGTCCTTTTTACCCACTTCCTACTTAAGTTTGCCCATGAGTCATTCCAATTTTACACTTATTTCAAACTTTGTAATACAGTAGGTTTAGGCGATATGAGATTAACTTCCATAAAGTCATGAATACTACCCAACTAGACACATGTTAACAATATGATGAAAAATGTGTTGGACTCCACATTTCAGCAATAACATTTGAACTAGATATTTGTTTTATATGTTATTGAACCACGATATTCTCAATATGATGAAAAATGTGTTGAATTCCACATATCTACAATAATATATTGTTTTATATGTTATTGAATTCCCATATTCTATTTAAGAAATTGTTATATGTTACAACATTCTCATATGTAAGTATAATAAACTAAGCATAGGTTTTGAGAATTATATGTGTATGCATTTCAATGTTGGAGTGCTATCAAATCTGTACATAGTAGTGAGCCAAATTGCTTCCTAAATAGTATACTCTAATAATGCAGAACTTGATTTGGGAAAGATGGATGCAAATATTGAAGAGTTAGGAAAAGAAGAATGGAAAAAAATTGAGGCAGTAAGAGAGACGATGCTCGTTGCAATACTTTTGAGAAAGATAATGTATGGTTTACGTTGAGATACATTGCTTTTAGTATATCGGACCCGGCGCA
This sequence comes from Mikania micrantha, assembly GCA_009363875.1. NCBI lineage: Eukaryota > Viridiplantae > Streptophyta > Magnoliopsida > Asterales > Asteraceae > Mikania > Mikania micrantha. Next base: position 58,731,582 of record CM018689.1, read on the forward strand.
TCGCGCGGGTCCTAAATCCTAGTTATTATCAATTTAAAGATTTTAATTTTCAATTGTATCACCATAAGTTTATAAAAATAATTGATACTACAAACCCAAGTACCCAACAATAACATTTCCTTTGTTATAGATGTGTTATCCTATTCTTGTTTTATGCCCTGTATAACACACACTATGTTCTTATATCTTTCGTAATTGAAGGTCACAAATTGATGTGAATTTACCATGCAAATATTTATTTCATTCTAAATTAAAAAAAAAAAGTTAATCCTGACACCAAATTAAATAAATTGATATTCAGGCAATATTCAATTCAAACAACCATAAATCATTAAAATATGCGTCGCCTTGTGTTACCCGTCTGACAACTGATAGTAAGCTGGTTCGATGATAAAACACTGTTTCCTCAATATTAAAATAATAAAATAATTGAAAAATACTAGATATAATAACTTGTGGTTATGAAAAATATCTACAATTTAATCATGTTTTAATCCCGGAAATAATGACAACAATGAGTTAACATAAGCCAAAATGAAAATAAATAAATAAATATATTTTATAGTTGACATTTGGTGATTGATTTGGAAAGATAATGAAAGGAGGTTAAAAAGGAACCTCGTGTTAAGATGTTAAGAAGACGGTAGATCGGGCCAAACAAGAAAAAAAATACATAATAATGCATAATTGTAAGTACTTCTATGAGGCATATAGTTTCTTTTGACATTTATTGGTTTGAAAATGATTGATTTCGTATAACTATATATATACGAGGTGTATAGAGAGTCTAGAGAATGTCGGCGGGTATGAGAATAATGCAACCCAATTTTGAGTATCAGTGTTGTAAAACTCGGCTTAGGCGTCTAAGTACTAAACTCGGTCAAACTCGGCCAAGAAACTCGGTCCAACCCGAACCACCAACTTGGTCAAACTTGGCCAAATCAGGTTTTCATTGTTTTTTTTTTGCTGATTTTCGCTGTTTTCACTGATTTTCTTTGCTTTTCACCGATTATTGTTTGATTTTACCTATATATTTTATTTTTATTGATATATATTTTATATGTTATAAATATTAGTAAACTTATGATAGTCACACATATATAACTTTTTAAAAATTATTTTTTATAATTATCATATCCGAGTAGTCCTCGAGTACTTCCCACCTATGACTTTTACTCACAACTTTTCAGTCAACCGACTTGACAGAGTTTAGCGAATTCCCTAACCTTGCTAATTATAAAGTAGGGAATGAGTAATATTGTCAACCTATTACCTATATAGTATTTCAACACTTAAATGAACCGGTCGGTTACGGATTGTACATTTGTACCGATTAAATGAAAAGGTGGTTGGATCATCGGATTCTTATTTGTTCTCTCTTTTTTTTCTCATCAAAATTCTCATTTTCTAATTTATTTACTATGTCAAGCTTATATTTATATGCTAGGTTAAATCCCGTGTGATACACGGGTTGAATAATAAAAAATATTCCATAATAAACCCTTGAATTTTCAAATGAAAAAGAGAGATTAAAGATTGTAATCAAATTCCTCCAAGATTATAAAAAAGACAAGTAGAAACATAAAAAACAAAAAACAAAATTTTATTTTCATCGTCAGTATACTTTTTCATAAACTAAAAAATGCTACAAACTTGTGTATTACATATTAGACAATTGATTACAATCAAATTCATTAATGTAAATGGTTACAATAAGTTTTTTTTTTTTCGAAAAAAGAAAAAACTATTCAACAACATGATACCCAAGTCACTTGGTTTATTTTTATCGACAATCGGATACAGAACACTTCATCAACAACAAAACATAAATAAAAACCAAAAATTGTAAACCACCTCTCAGTCAAACACAATCAATCGATAACATTCATACTAAGAAATAGCATATTTTTTAAGTCATAAGTAATTAAAAATGAGAAAACAATAGAAAGATAAACATCTATTATTTTAATCACGTGTAGTGTTAAGACTTCCTTTGATCAAACATAAACCTCTTTAGTATATTTGGTCATTAGTTGCATTTGTGGCTCAACAATGATTATTACAATCATACATTGTTCATTCACAGCAGGGCACCACTCCTGCATACTTTCAATTGAACCCTGTGATGCTCATTCTGCATACCTAAATCTCAATACATTGTTTATGACCTTCCAACCAGCCAAAAATTAGCATTTCTTATCAAATATTCGGACTCTTATTTTCCAATGTTAACTACAAATGACTATTGGCCCTACCAGGTAATTCATCTCTAAATATAGTGTTTCATAACATAGAGGTAAAGACTAGTCAAACATAGATAACAAAGTCAAACCAAACATCAAGATTAAGCTAATTTGAATCCGTAAAAAACCAAAAATTCTGGTTCCTTTTACCCAAAAACACATCAAGCTTCCTTGTACCCAAAATTGAACATCATATAACAAAAGAACAAAGTTAAAATCAAATATGAAGACAAAATCAACGTTTAGTTGATTGAACCCGAAATAAAAATCCAATTGAAAATAAAAGGTTCTAAAACATGAGGTGGATATTCGAACATAGCTAAATTGTCCCAGTAAATCTTTGTCTTGCTGATATAAACTTATCGAAGATGATTATTTTATGAGGGAGAATTCATATGGCGATGCGGATGGATAAAAAATGGAAGAAAAATACCTGACCAAGAGATTTCACGCAGAAACACGGATGTACGACCGATTAAGGAAGCAAGCTAGGGTTACGATTTCAACACAAACTTCTGATGCACAAACATGGAGAAACCAATCTAGGGTTACAGTGGAGGAAGAATAAGCGAAGCAAATGAGGGGAAAACTTTTGTTTTATATCCGGGTTGAAAATTCAAGTATTTGCTCCATGACCCGCATTCAGAATCGAGACTCGCGTGTAAAAAGTTGAGAGATTCATTGAGCGGGAATTTGAACGCAAAAGTGGTTTCAATGATTGACACGTGGCTAAAGCAAACATTGCTTTATTATAATACATAGATTACACGATTCACATATTGTTAATATTAAAGTACCAAATCAAAAGATACAGGTGTTTCATTTAGAGGTAGCAATTTTCACCAAAATCAAAACAAATTAGTTGGTTTAGGTGAAAAATTATTGCATAATAGGTTGAAATAAGTAACATTATAACATGAAATAGGTTGAGATGTGTAAATCTTTAACATAATGCGGGTCATGATTAGTAACCTAAACATTATGTGAATGCAATAAATTCAAACGTTTAAGAATGATTGATAACATACTTGATAAGTAAATTTCTAAAAATTATCCTAAATATGGACTATTTGTTTAGTTTCAACACATATTAACTTAAACAAAATTGATGTTGTTTAAAACAATACATTTTGAACCAAATTGATGTTCTGAACCGACCCGACCCACTCATTTTGTCAGGCTTTGTTTCATTTGTTTTAATACATTTATAATTTTAGAGCATTTATAATGTCATTGTAAACTTTCTAATAAGTTGACTGGTAAACAACCGGTCTGATACTGATGTCACATTTAAAGAGAGAATATTTTGCTATGCCATATGAAAGTAGGACAGAATGTCTCTATCTCATGTGATAATGATAAGCTTTTTTCTTTTTATCTTATTATTCCCAAACCTGGTTGCAGATAGGGGTGTTCAACGAATCGAATTTCGAATAACTTGAATATTTTGAATCGAATGATTTCAATTTTTGAATTTGTTAAGAGCATTCGAATTCGAAATTGTTGTTAAATTCGAAATTCGATTCTATTCGATAATTTATTCAGAATCGAATTCGAATATGAAAGTTTGAATCGAATTTAGACTTAGTGTTTTTTGAATCATATTCGAAAACTGAACACCCGTAGTTGTTGATTTATATTTCCGTAGGTATTAACCAAGACAAATGACTCGAGTCTTTCCAAATTTATGCTAGCAGTGACTGAGTAGTGGGCGCTAGTGGGCAAGTGGCTAGTCCTCCAAAGCAGATAGGCCATAAAGCCCATTTTCACAGGGCCTACCGGCCTAATAATTTTCAGAAACAAGTTTTGGTGTAATTTACAATCTTTTCATAACTTGACCGGACGTCGAACCGGTCTCCTTACTGGTCAGAGGTCGGACCGGTCGAACCGGATTTAAGAACCGGATTTAAGAACCGGATGATTTTATATACATCTTATAAATATATATATATATATATATATATATATATATATATATATATATATATAAAACAAAAAAAATTAAAAAAATAAAAAATATTGAAAAACGGTTCAACCACCGGTTTGCCGGTTCACCCAAAAACGGTCCAGAACCCCTAACCGGACCGGTCTAGTTATCAAAACATTGATAATTTTAATTTACCATGGTTTTTGTGGAAAAATTGACATTAATTACATATTATTAGAGTATTTGATTGCTAATTACTGTTTAACAAAAAAAAATACTAATTACCGATTAACCTCACACACTGACCTTTGGTAGGATTAGGAAGACAGATTTCTCATGTGATGTTCTAGGGCACCTGTTTTTTAAGAAACAAAAATAACATTCATCAAGCATTAGGAAACTACTAAACTGGTTCGATCGGACCTGCATGTTAATATCAGTCTGATTTTGTTTTCTATGTTGTCATTTCACGGTCTTGGTTCTCGTTCGAGCTCGGGTATTACATGTGAAACTCATATATAGAAAAAGCCAATGTTTTAAAAACCGGTATTTTAGGCGCACCGGATTTTGCTAAAAAATGGTTCAACCGGTTGAACCGGGTTGTACCGGATGGTTCAACCGGATACACTAATTAACCATAAAATTCCATAGAAATACCACTTATACTCAAATAAGTTTCCAAAAAGTATACAAATTCATCTAAAAACAATTTAAAAAGTACACAAATTCATACAAAACAATCTAAAAGTACTCAAATTCTAATAATTGTTTTTTAAATAAAAGTGCATAATAGGATTATGACATTGGCGTGTTAAACGCATCAAGTTCACGATCGCTTAAAAGGCAAAAACTCTTAAAAGCCGAAATTTGTTTTTTTTTTAAACCGGAAATACCGGTTTTACCGGTAAAACCGGATTAAACCGGCGGCACAATCAATCGAAGAAACATGCATAATATTGGAGTGTTTCGTACCGGTTTAGTAACCGGCAACCAGTTGAACCGGTTAAACCGGCCGGTTCGAACCGGTTTTTAAAACATTGGAAAAAGCCAAAAAAGTAAGTACATAGTATGTGTGAGTGTGTGCATATTACGGACCCACCTGTAAAACCTATGCAATCAATCCACTATATGGGTTCGGTCCAACCTATATTCTAATATTGGTTTAGTTCTCTCTTCCTAAATTTATCTTTAAATAGTCTTGGTCCCGATTCTGGTTCTGGTAGGGTCGATATGGTTTCGTCTGGGCATGACACGATAATCACCCCTCCAAGCGTACTAACTATAAAATCTGGAGCTTAACCGGTCGTGGCGCGGGAGGCTTAGATTGATTGTTAGACCGGATTTTCCTTTCCAATTTGATTAAATTGTTGATACGAAATAAAATTATCCAAAATTTCTACAAAATCAAACTTTTAAATCTATCCAACAAATTGATCGATCGATCATAGAACCGATTCAGTTTGATATCCATGAGATTCAATCAAGATCCTTCAAACACAACAAAAATCTCCATAATTTCTACGAATTTCGAATCTTAAAAAAACCTACATGCACTTGTACCAAATCAACATCAAATTCATAAAAAAAACAGGAAAAACCCCCATTAATAATCCATCCTATCAATCAATTCCTGTTCTTCAATTTCTCAATCTTCGCATTCAACTGCTCAATCGTGATGATCATCCGAGTCACAGAGTACAACAGCCAATAAAACACCACAGCCGAGATGATCAACAGCATGTTGCGTTGGCTTTTCATGATCGATTTCTGTTGGCGCAAATGATCGTTGGGGGTGCATGAATCGGTTGATTCACAATCGAGTCGGTTTTCATATTTCCAGTAGATATCCATGAACAGAAACAAGGAAAACGGTACCACGGACAAGAATGGTTTGAGGAGGTTACGGATGACGGAGATTAGGCCCTTACGGAGGGGGCCGAGGCCCGGCATGGTGAGTAGGAGGACCATGATTGCTTCTGCACCTGCGGCGTACCCGAGCACCACCCATTCTATCGCCATTTGTGTGAAACAACGAAGCTTTTAGATCTGGTGTGTTTGTTGTGAAATGAGGAAGAAGAAAATAACAATGAAATGATTTCTGTTGGTGGTTGGTTATACCGTTATAATGTGCTCATGTCTGAGTGACACGTGGCAGTTTTTGAAAAATTTGTGGAAAAACTGGGGAATTCTTTATGTTATATTTATTTTAACACAAGCCAATGTGACACAAACTCAATTTATTTTAACTCAATTATAATGAAGCGGTTAACATGTTAACAGGGTCTATTTAACTATTTTGATGGATCTAAGCCAGTTTAAATGTCTAACAATAAATTATAGAATTTCGTTTTGGATGGATTATGTTGAGTCATATATTGTATGAATAATATTTTATTTTTGTTTGGGGAATTGAAGGTGATTTCACCGTATTTTGGGTTTTGTTATATACCTAACTAGGTTAGTTTCTCGTGTATTACACGGGTTAAATAAGAAAGTTATGTTAATTAGTTACTAATAAAAGTTTAAACAATATAAGATGATTTTTAAATATGATATATGATTAAAGTTATATATATTTAATACTTTAAGTAATAAAATAATTATATTGTTTTTTAAACACTAAGTTTTTCAAAATTTATTCTCTAAACATTATATTTAAAAAAAAATTGTTTTTGAAATTTTATATCATATGATAATTGGTTTTTTTAAATATGTTTTAATATTAATATCTTTTTAATGTATTAAAAAACTTTTTTGATTAAAAATGTATAAACAATATATTTAATGTTTGATATTATTATTTAATATAAGATGTATTTAATGTGAGAGAGAAACAAAAAATTATAAAAGTAATGTGTTCTAAAAAGATGACATGTGTTCCTAGAAAATCTTTATTTATTAGAATAGATAAATTAATCAGTTGTCTATTTTTTTAATAACCATAAAAACTCACTTGCGTGTTAAACCCCCGGGTCCTTCCAATATCTGACTAACCTAGAGAAACAGGTAAAACGTGATCGCAAGCAAATGGGTCGGTGCCTCCAAGGGAAGTTGCTCCATGTAGGGGTGTTGATCGGGTCAACCCGATCGGGTTTCGGGTTAATCGGGTCGGGTTAGTCGGGTTTTCCCTAAAAAATTATTAACCCGCAACCCGACCCGAATAACGTTCGGGTTAGTAGGGTTCGGGTTAGTCGGGTCACGGGTTATTCGGGTCGGGTCAGTCGGGTTGGTATTTATTTGTTATAATCTTGTCTTACTTTTAAATTTCTACAAATAATTCATTTTGCAAACATAATTCAATGAAAAATATGTAAATAATTTATTTTTCATATATAATTTGATTAATAGTCATTATCATAATTTGGTAAAAAGCTAAATATATCTTACATTTAATAATTAATATATATAAAAAAATAAAAATCATTCTTATTCGGGTTATTCGGGTTGACCCGAAACCCGACTAACTTTTAAAAATATACCCGAAACCCGACCCTATTAACAGTTCGGGTTAATCGGGTTGACCCGAATAACCCGACTAACATTTTTGACCCGAATAACCCGACCCTATTAAGCTTATTCGGGTTCGGGTGTGGGTCGGGTTAGTCGGGTTTGGGTATTTTCGACACCCCTAGCTCCATGTATGGATTGAATTTGAGACCTATAGGTTATCTTTCATTCACTTTAACCACTACACCACTTATTTGGAGGCTATGAGTGTTCTATTTTTGAGCTATGTCAGGTCACTTTGCTCTATTTTGTAGGTGGAATAGTGATCTATTTACTAGAGTGATCTCGAGTGACTATACGTTTGTTCATAGAATAAAAGTAAAATTAAGTAAATTAAAAAATCTAAGTAAAATTAATAAAAGTTAATATAATATTTTAAAAACCACCAACTTGCTATTTGTTGTCATAAATATACAATTACTATTATCTTCTTTAGTTACGCCCAAATACATATACTATTTACCAATATATATATATATATATAATTTATTAAACTCACCTTAACATTTAAATAGGGATGTCTCAGCTTGATTTTTACCTTAAAACCGAAACCAAAACCGAAAAAGTCAAGTTTATTTTTCTCAACCGATTGATCATTGGTTTTTCAGTTTTTTTGTTCATTTAGAGATTTTGGTTTTGTTTTCTCTTTTTTTCAAGAAATACAATTAGTCAATATACCAACTCGGTGATCGATAACGTGTTTTCTCTATAATTGATGTCATACCAAAACAATATCATAAATAAAAAAAACTAATGAACTCTAATGTCCTGTCATAAAGCTACTCGGTTTGATTTAGATATATACATCAGTTCGGTTAACATGTTCGTTTATCTACATATGTTCAGTTCAGTAATAAATATATGGTTAACTAAAACCAAACTAAAAAAATTAGGTTTTTCAAAAAATTAAAAACCGAACCGTTGGTTATTGATTCGGTTCAATTTTCTTTTTCTTTTTTTTTTGGGTTCAGTTAATTTGGTTATTATGTTTTGGATTTGGTTATTCTGGTTTTCTGCACACCTCTTATTAGCTCTCAAACGTTTATCGTTTAAATAAATTTAGTCATTATCATAATTAAACGCCATACTTAAATAAGTTAACTATAGGTGAAAGAGACAATTATCATTATCGTTAAATATATACGCGGGTGTTGCAAGTATAGTGAATAACAAAATTTTGATAACAGTCGCATTAATTTAACATGTTTGTTAATCATTTACTATTTTTGGAGTTTTCTTCTGTTTTATTCATGTTTCTTTCGTTTCATATGTTTGATACTGTGTAGTTTCACGTCTATTAGTTGATTAGGACACGTACGCCGAACAGTTGATTAGTTGGTCGTTCAAAAAAAAAAGTTTCACGTCGAAGGGATAACTGTTACGATACGTTTTTATATTCATGTTTTCATATTTCAGCCAGTGATAGAATTTCCAGCGCAATGCACGTGTAGAAGTTTTCTAGTTATAGAATAAATTAAAGTTAAGAATTGTAATTAAACTTTAAGAAACTGAGATTAACAACAAAACAAACAAACGTACCCAATAGATTCTCACTTTTCAGTAGTTAGAGGTTAACCTTTCTAATGTTTTTAACGTTATTTTCACAAAATATGTAAAATAACGTTAAATTTTGTACAATTTTACTTTTGTTACTTTAGGGCCCATACATATATGAAATTACATAAATAAGTAAGTAAATGAACAACCAAAAATGAAATTACATAAATAAATTAGTAAGTGAACAAACTAGTAGTATTCTCGATTCACTCGTTTTACAAAGAGATAAAAAATCCAACAAAATTAAAAATTCGTTAGTCAAGACCAGCAATCAGCCCAGCCCATTACGTAGCGTTTGTTACCCGTAAATTCAAATTAATAAAAAATTATACAAGTTGACTTTTTAAAAAACACAAAGTTCTATTTTTTTGTGGAATGATCGACTCATATTATTTTCTACAAAGGAAAAATACTGCATTATTTAAAAAAAACTTTCAATGCTCGCGACCCTATGAGGCCATTAAGCGGTCCAATAGACCAAGCAATCCAAGTGTAGACTTAGGGCTCTAAAAAATATAGGGTCTTTCATTTTAATTTTATTTAACATGTAGTGAGGTTTTTTTTGGTATGTGGGTTTTTTTAGCTTGTGAACTCTGAAAGAAATAAGAAATACAACAAAGACTCACATTAAACATTCTAATATTATATTGTAACATTTTTTTAAAAAAGGTTATCATGAACATTTTATTAAAGAATTTGCATTTTAAAAAAGCTAGAAAATAAATTTAATCTAAACATTTTATACATGTAAATAAAAACAGTTTATTTCAATACACCATAGATAAACTTTTAAGTTATTGTTATCGGTCTCAAGTTCGGATAAAAGAAATTGAAATTTTAACGTAACTGTTAGCAAAGAACCCTGACTTTTTATTTCGCTTAGTACCCAAAATGATAGAGTTGCCCCCGGCCATTATAATGAACTGTATAAGTAGTATTCGTTTCATCATCAAATGAAAAAGATAAGTCACGGTGATAAAGATGAAAGTAATTTTTTATTTTAATTTCAACAAATAGTAATAATGTATACATATTATGTATAGTGATCCAACGTAACATTTTTCTGTAACTACCAACCATATAAGATGATCGTCACTTATATTAAAAGTAAATCACACAATACTATTCTCTTATTTATCATCTTCAAGTTCAATATATGCTAGTGTTACAGATATATATATAATTCTTTTTTAATATAAAAGGTGTAAAGTTTAATTACTTGTTTTTCTTCGTGGACATTTCGGCTGCCATTTTCTCGAACAAGCTTCCATCATAAACAGCTCTAATGGTGTCCTTTCTCAATAATCCGTTTTTGTCCTTAGCCAGGTAATACAATATCTTCCATTCTGTCAGACCTCCAATCCTTCACAATATCATGTCGTCATAATTTATAGATATATATAGGGTAATTAATTGATTCAAGTAATTTTAGGACCAAACAAACTAAAAATTTGAGGCTTTTTTTTCATACTAATTTTATTAGAGCTTGAATATGTTCTTGTGATAATATGAAAGACAGTCCTTTAAAGCCTTGATGAATCAATTCAAGCCTACATCTTAAAACTAAAGTGCATTTTGTAAAAATTAAAGGCCATATGAGGCCCCTATTTGGGATAACTTATTTAACTTTAAAAGGACTTTTTGTCAAAAGTGTTTATTAAATTATGACTTTCTAAAATGAAGTTTTTAAAAATGTGTTTTAATTTGGGTTTTCAAAATTAATTTTCAAAATGACCAAAAAGGACATTTTTTTTATTGACACTATTTAGTGTTATTGGGTAAATGGTAAAAAGTGTGATAGATTTGTAATTTTATGTCAATAAGTCATGAGTCATTTTGAAAAGATAGAATTTTTAGCTTTTGAAAAACAACTTATAACACTTTTACAAAAAGTTATTTTCAAAAGTCTTTTTATGTTTGGAAATAACTTATTGACTTATTGACTTTTTGAAAAAACCAATAAATCAATAAGTTATTTTTAGATGAAATCTCAAACAAGGCCTGATTTTAGGAGCCTAAGCCCTTGCTTGAATTATTTGAACCAGCTTTGTTTACAGGAGTGTGTTAAATTCAAAATTTGTTATGAAAAGAGAATTATAAAATCACCATATACAAATATACATAGTGTTTAGAAGAGTAGAATGGGGTGGGGGTAAACCGTAATTGGTTACATAACATCTATCTTTCTCATTTGTTTAAAAAATGGCTTATATTAATACTTGTTATAATTTATAATTAAGCAACTAGATGAATGAATAAAATAAGTCAAGGGTTCCTACCATCCTTTATAATCTTTGGGTTCTCGGTTTCCTTTGATAAATTCATTCAATTCATCAGCTGTTAGGGCATCTTGATATGTCCGTGCATACTTGTGGAAGATCTCCTCAAACTTGGAAGAAACAAACCTTAAATATAAACAACACGTCATTAATAGGAACGAACCTTAAATATAAAAACATGTCATTATTAGGAACAAATGTTAAATAGGTTGTGTCACACAAGTGAAAATTTTTGGCGAATACATGAACTTAAACACGACACTAGTTTATATTGGTGATGCTAACACAACTCCTCTCATCAAAAATTTTATTTTATTTTTATTGCATATTACAAATTTTAAAAAAATTGCAATGGTTATATAGAATCGTTACTTTTTTAAATAAACCCATATATAAGTATTTTTTTTCATTTATAACACAAAAGTTTCATATTTGAGACATTACGTCATAACCTTTTTCGGATTATGAACCGAGAGAATGTAAATGCAAAAGTTCTAACAAAGAAGCAAATATTTTGCGGGTATGTGTTTTTTATTTTTAAAATAAGAAATTAAAGAGGAGAGATGTGATACCTTCCATGAGTATCATAGACACCAGAGTCACTACCATGTTTGGCCATTTTTATGTTTGCAATGTCGATCGGGAATAGTAAATTAGGATATTTTTGTCCCTGTTTCAAACAAATATAAAACCGTTATAAATTTACTTATAATTCCAATCTTGCTCTTGCTTTACTTCTCTTGCTTAATGTAAAGTAATAAAGTTATTTTTAAAGCTATGCAAAAATTCGTTTTAAAATATTATTAATTAATTAATTAATCATAACATATTAGAAAACTAAATTATTATCTCGTGTATTACACGGGTTTAATATTAAATAGTAAATAGTTAATAATAGAATTAAGAAATTATAAAATTATTAATTTACATATTAATATGTAGTTTAACTAATAAAACAATAATTAAAAACTTCAATAACTACAAAAAAATATTGATGATCTTCTTGATTTGTAAGAATTGATATATCATTGAATTAATTAACATGAAACTTGAGTTCATATCATGTCAAAATCTAATTTTTGTAAATGAAGAATATAAGGTATAATTTATGTAATTATTAAGGTTAAATGAGCCAATTTGAAAATATCATAACATAAAGAACCAAAAATGTAACTTTTCTAACAATCTTATTACTTTGGTTTTTAGAAAATTAATAAACATCGTTTGTATATAAATATCAAATTTTTAAAACTTTGATTTCAAGTTTATTTTATTTTTCAAAAAAAAGTCATTTTTTAAGAAAATGGATTTTTTTTCAAAAAATTTTGTTTTCTAAATATAACATAAAAAATTTCTTATTTTAAAATACTTTGATTTGATTTTTATATTTTATAAACTTTTATAATTTAGCTTTCTGATAAAAAGATTTAATTTTTAATTTTTAAAAACTATTTTGCGTATGAAAAAGGTAAAATTATATTATTTTTTTCATTATTATTATTATTATTTACTATGAGAGAGTAATTATTTAATATGAAAGATAATTGAGTAGATTGATCAAAAAGTGACATGTGACAATACTTGTGTAAAAATTTGACAAGTGTCAAACAAATATGTTTTTTATTATAATATTAAGATACAATGTTTCACATACACATAACTCATACTTTAACAATAATTAGTTAATTACCCAACTAATGATAAAGCCCACTGGTTAAAACTGTGTTATGTCGTTTAAAACATGTAAAGCCGAAAAGGTTAAAGTTAATGCTCATAACATGAATAAATTCATAGATTGTGTTCTGGTTCATTAATTTTAAGATATCTACCTGAACTGGCAATCATGACACCATTTGTCCCCTTAGGTAAAAGTTATCAAAAAAAAAAATTCAAATGAATAAAAAAATGAAATATAATAGTACCAACATATTTTTGGTGATATTTAGAACGCTAAAACAATCTTGAATAAAAAGGAAATGAAAAAAGAAATAGTTTCCATATAAATTCTGAATTTCTGATCCACCCACCAAATTTTATTATACGCACCATACATAATACTTCCAGTGGCGTAACCACTTAACCACAAGTATGAGTGGGCCACCCGTACACCTTCAAAAAAAATATATATGTAGTATATATACACATAGGAGAAAGATAAAATGAAAACCTATTTTTGAGAAAATCATGAAAACCATGTAAATTTAGATGGGTAATGAGAATCTAAACGATACTGTTGCTTGTTTTGTGGATAAAGAATCACTAAGGAACGTCTTTGTAGACAATGTTTTAGATACATTTCAAAAAATGAAAACGCAAAAAACAATTTTAAATGTAATATATTTTCATTATGTTTTGTATATAAAATCTAGTCTAATAGTTTCTTTTTAGCATAATACGGCTCAAACTGACCTGAACATGGTACATAGCGATGCTAAAAAGTGTTAAAAAAATGTATGCCCTTAATAAAAAAATTTCTGAACTTGTTAGTGCATAATGGTTTATTTTATAGGGATAAATTTAATATTTACTTAAAGTAGGCAAGTAGCATTAACTATACTTAACTATAAATATGAAATTGCGAAAGCAACCAGAATAGTTTTCTATTTTCATCAACCTGATTTTGATGCTTAATTAGTTGATAATATGATTCTTAGTAAAACACTTGCCATGAAAATCATAAGGCATAAGAAAAAGAAAATGGATACAGATTCACTTACAGGGCGAGTTTTGCGACTAAGAGCGACATTGATGAACACAGCAGCAATTGAGGATAACAATATACCGCACCCGATTGCTCGAAGCCCTAAAACGCACAAAAAACCAATCGGAATCGACCGAATGACCAGAAAATCTCACACATATCGAATAATTACAGAAATCAAATCGAAACGAACCTTGAAAAGTTTCCCAAGGGTAAATCACACCATCGTTGTTACGATCAAAGAACTTAACGTGTTTCTGCAACACGTTTTCTTCACTGTCGATTGCTGCATTCATTTACGAACCACCAGTTGGAGCAATTCAATTTGCATCAACGATCTAGAAACACAAAATCATATTAACTTGAAGATTTATAACTGATCGATTATAGTACCTTCGAAATCAGGTTGTACAGCCATGGATTGATGCTTTGCTTGATGAAAACGCCAAAAATGCGTATCAAATGATACGGAATTCAGAAATTGTGTGGTGTAAAGATTAAAGTTGTGTGAAGACAGTTAGAGAATGCGAAGAGGAGGATCTAAATGGTTTTATAGAGTTTCATAGCATGATTACTTTTTGTAAACTTTGGTTAATTTTGATAAATTAAAAGTAATAAAAAAGATAATAGTAAAATTTTATATTTCAACTATTTTAATTAACAATATCTTAATTAAAATTTTCTTTTTTAATTTTTTAACACATTTGTTAGCATATCATGTATTCAGGTTTTTTTTTAGTAAAATGTCATTTTAGTTACCACGATTTGGCAAATTTGTCATTTTAGTCCAATAGTTTATATTTTGTTATTTTGGTTATTATAGTCTCCATTTTATTGTTATTTGTATCTATGTGGTTTGGTTAATTTTGCCATAATAGTCCAAAAGTTTAAGTTTTAATTACACTAAAATGACAATAAAATGAAAACCATAATGATCAAAATGTCAACAAAATAAAACAATAATAACCAAAATGGCAAAATTTAAACTAATGTATTAAAATGACAAAAGTTGTCAAACCACATTTATTAAAATGACATTTTACTTGTTTTTTTTTCTTACAAATTTTTGCGACATGGTACTTTTTTATTTTTTTACAATAACACTCGATTCTTATTTCTTTGTTTACAACTTCTTTTCATTTTAATAGTAAGAAATATATAAGTAAGCTATGAATTAATTTTTAAATTATTTCATGATTTGTAATGCATGGTTCTAAGCTGGTAAACAATAAACAAAGATACTACTACAATTTTACTCCTAGATTTACTCTATAATCTCTTATTTATAGGACTAATACTTTATTTTAGTGGTGAAGCACCAAAGCGAAGACACCTTGGTTATTATAAAATAATATTTACCACAATTCAGATCAATGAATTTCAATAAATTCTACAATTATATCGTTCGCGTTCTACACACCAAAGCGAAGACACTTTGATTGTTTGGTTGAACATTTAAATGACTATGTAGCCATTAGAGGTCGTCGAAGAGGAGAGGTCTTCTTCAGAGAGTAGAGGAGGCCGTCGGAGAGGATTGGAGAGGTAAAGAGTGGTCAACCTCTTCCATTCACTCATTCAAACATATACCTATATTTGATCCATTCAGATGTTCATTCAAACATTTTTTTATTCAAATATTTGACACAAATGGTCTGAATCTAACCGATTCTGACATAACCTCATTCAAACCCTACCAAACCACCCCTGAACCTCTAACGAGTAAGTTGGATGAATTGAAGAATATATGAACCCCTTGACCTTAATTTGGGGGAGAGGAAAACAAGAGTTTACTTGTCCTAAATTTGATATTTTAGTAAACGTAATATTACATAAGATTATTTTTTAAACGAAAAATACATCATATTTCTAAACTAACTCAAATTAAATTACATCTTATTTTGGTTTGAACTCTACACTTCCTATTTAAGAAAAAAGAAAACTTCCATAAATGAGGTACTATGCTCTTGTATTAGGTATAGAAGATGTAACGAAGTTTTGATGTGCATATGAAATTATTGAGAAAATATATGATATTATTAAAAAAAAGAAAAAAGAAGAGGAAATTGGATCAAAATCCCTTTATTTATTTTTTATTTCCTTTAATGATTTGATGGAAGAAACTAATTCATGAAATTATCATGGCTGGTATAATGTAAAGTAAGGAATGATTTGGTTCACAAAAATAAAAATATCTAAAAAAACATAATGATATTTTACGGAATTATCCATCATACGTGTGTAAACACTAAACATGCTCGTCACCTTTTTGGATTTTGGATTTATTGCAAAGGCATCATTTGAAGAAAAATGTGGGATGTAGCAAAAGCCAAATATCCCGCTATTTTCACTACTTTCATTCCATGCATAATACAAGTTAATAAGTTGTTCTTTTTTACTTTAATGATATAACGATTCATATCATATCATACTATTATAATAAAAAAAAAAACGTTTTTTTATCACTTGTTATCTTTTTACACTACATTTGTCACAAGACCATATTTTTATAATTTCATTTAATTCTCTTTCTCTCCTATTAAATAATTATATTTTTTCTCTAGTATTAAATAATATTAATGATAAATAATGTTATTCATCTTTTTCATAAAAAAATATTAAATCAAATCTTCTAATTAGAAAACACACTTAACAAAGTCTATAAAATATAAATTTTGTCTAAGCTTAAAATTTTTAAAATTAGAAATATTTTGTTTTTTTAAAAATAAAGTTTTAGAAAACAAATTATAATAAAAATGATTTTATATGCCAAAACAAAAATAAAATTTAAACCAGAGTTTCTAAACAACATGATTTTAATAAGCAAATGAAGTTTCTTAAATTATTTTAAAAACCCGAAATACACTTTTTTACTTTAACTTTAATAACTACATAAATTATACATCAGTTTCTTGATTTACAAAAGTTAGTTTTTGATTAGAATACCAAGTAAATGTTTAACATTACTTAGTTCAATTATATCAATTGTTACAAATTAAGAAGGTTAAGGTTAAATTTCTTTAGTTATTGAAGTTTTTGATTATGTTATATTAGTTAAAGTAGTTATTATTTTGTTATTATGTAAATTAATCATTCTTATATCAAAATGTCATTTTCTAATATATACATTTTTATTATTAATAATTTAAAACTTGATATTCAATCCATATAATACTCGTAGTAATAGTGTAGTTTGGATATAAATAAACAATATAAGATAGAAAACGAGGAAACAATATAACAATAATACCTTTTCAGTGATAAATAAAACATATATTAAAATAAAAATAAGTTTTATGGATCTTATTTTCATTAATGGTTTAATCATTTATGGCAAATAAAAAACACTTTATATTATCTAATAATAGATGATTTTATATTGCAAGTGTCAGTTTTATTAACAATTTATATATAAGTTTTTTTTTTTTTTTTTTTTTTTTTTTTTTTTTTTTTTGCAACTCTCTCTTATTAAATATTAGTATGACATTTCATAAACTTTAATTTTCTGATATACCTTATATTAAGTTATGATTTTATTTAAATCATGATTACACTATTATAAAATGAATAATTTTAATTTTTGTTTATTTAACTTGATACAAATGTTTTTAAATTGCTACACTATTATAAAATTGTTAACCATGCTTATTTAACATTTTTACGAAAGATAAAGGATATAGAGGCATTATCATTCTATTAAACATTTTTTTAAATGTGAGTTGTATACGTATTTGTTTAGCAAGTCAATTTATGACAAAATCCTTTTATGGTTAAAACATTATGATGGAGGCACCGTGTTTTAAGTCATATGAGTATCCAATATCCATCATTCTTAAGTAACATAATATAAAACCAAGTTCAAAAAGTATTTTAATTAATATGACTAATATTACTTAAATTTTAATCAAACACAATATTTGTCGAATACATTCTACTTCAACAATAATTTTGGTACTTATTATATTAAATGTCTTATTTTGATTAAAAAAAATAATAATGGGTATCTATATATGTTTGTCAAATAAGAAAAAGGTATATTACAATATTAAAACTACAAATGAAATAATAATACGTGTGATTTATCATAAGTAACATACAAATTATATATAATAATTATTGATCCTTTAAACTGCTATATGTTTTATAATTTTGTATACTTGTTCTTTTGTTAAAAGTTAAGATCATTGTCCTCTTTGCTAATGAAGTCAGACCATCATGCTTTTCTTGATAAATTTGGATTTCATATGAGCACGTGAAAATAGTTCAAAAGTAACTAACTTAAGTGTAATTAGAAATTAAAAATGTGGGATAAGTTTATAATTTGTTTGTATATTACCTTATATATATTTGGTTCAAATCAATTCCTTTAGTCTTTTAATTTAATAATTTTCTAACAAATTAAACTTTAACTAATGACCCATTGAGAAAACTCATTTTTAAATTATTGTAAATGTAAACAAATTAAGTCAGCTTAGTAACTGGGCTGTGGCCCAGCCTACAAACAAACTTTAATCAACAAACGTGTAGGCTGTGTAGCACCAAGAAAACGGGCCCAGTCGAATCCCACATGCCACAGGCTGACGGGCCACAACCTTTTTTCTTCGTTCGTCTTATAGCAACAATTAGGGGCTTAGGGCTAGGGCTGTTCAAAAAACTCGCGGCTCGAGGGTCGTTCGAAAAAAGCTCGGCTCTAAAAAAGCTCGATAAAAACGAGCCGAGCCCGAGCCAGTGTTGGCTCGGCTCGAGCTCGGCTCGTGTCTCGACTCGTTGGCTCGGCTCGTGGCTCGGCTCGATTTTTAACATATATATATATATATAATTATATACACACACATATGTTATATTACACATAAATATATATATATACATACATATATATTATACATAATATATATATACACACACACACACATATATATATATATATTTAATATCTTATACATAAATTTATATAAATATATATATATATATATATGTATAATATATATGTATGTATATATAAACACATACACATATAATATCTATCTTATATAATAAATCAAGGTTTTTATTTGTCACTTGTCATGCAATGGAGCATGTTTTATTTTTGTTTCCTCTCAAAATTTAAAGCATCAAATCATTTATTACCAATCATTTATTAATAGTGATAATTAACTAATATGACAAATTATTATTTTAACTTATTTTCCTAAATTTTAAAAATTATATATACAAATAAATAATCAAGTCATGAATATTTTACACTTTTAACGCAAAAATTTAATAATATGTTTAGACTATATTCAAAAAGGTAAACGACTAAACAAAATAAAATAGATATATTATAAGAAAAATCATAAACTATACAAATATATAATCATTTTATTAATAATGAGGATCTTAAAAACTTAGATTATTTCATGTATATACGTATATTCATATTTTTTATATTTTAACTTACTATTATCATTAATGTAACATCAGTGCCGGAATCGTTACCGGAACAGTAAACTGTACAGTAACTTGTACAGTAACTCAGGTACACATTACAGGAAACTATGTTATGCTATTGATACATTTCGGATAAACATGAAACTATTAAACGATTGTCTGAATCTGACTGAAACCTTAGGGTTTAACAGTCTGAAACATGTCAGACAACACGGTGTTGAAACATACATACTTGATGAAATATTAGTTTGCATAAACGTATGTGAGGTTAAACAAAACCAAACCTTAACGGTTGTCATTTCAGAATGCTAAACAGACGTGTTATTCGTATAGGTGACGATCTGTACGAATGATTCGGATGGTTTAACGTTCTGAAATAATGACTTAACAGTAGAAAACAAGAATCAGAAAGCTAAACCATCGACGTGTTCGTTCGAATGACGATTCGAACGAATACGCGCAATGGTGACACGATCTGATGAAACGATAACGAAAATGAATAACGATACGAACGATCATAAATTTAAAGAAATATAATATTTCTTATTTTACAATTTTGAAACTCATCATAAAATAATTTAAATTTAACTATCTTAATTAAATCGCGAACGAACTAACTAAACGCGAAAATTAAACAAAACGCGTAAACTATTATAATTTGAAAAATAATTTAATGCAACGATATTTAAAATGTTTTCTAATAATATTTGTGTTCTAAAAATTTTAAAAATATTCTTTTTATTTAAATTACAATTTATGCGCGTAAAGTGCCGGATACACGACGAAATTTCGAACTGAGCAACCGAAACGGACCCGGACACCACACGTGATATAAATACGTTAAATGAGAGTGTTTTTCTCATTTTTACATCCACACCCCTTTTCTCTCTCTAGAATTCCGGCCACCACCTCTCCACCACCATAAACCACCTTCAAAGCCTCATATCTTCCTCGTTTGTGGACCAAATCGAGTGATTTTTGCGCCCACGCGAAGCTCTTGTCGAGCTCTACAAGGAAGTACAACGGATCTAAGCTTTCCACCAGCCAAAGTCGAGGTAAGAGGTCATGATTGTTGTGGGAATTAGGGTTTTCTCATGTTCCACACAAGTAACCGGGCTAGAATCCTTGTAATGTCGATCTCTTGCTCTCGAGAAACCAGTTCTGGACCAACAACAACATGACACGATTCTAGAGACTAAGGGAGGTTCAAGTTCGAGGATGCAGGTACGGGTTTCGCGAGCTGTGTAGTAGCCGAACCCTGGTTAGTTGGAAGTGGCAACACCGAACCTGATCAGGCCTGGGCCGAACCCTTCATGGCTGCGAGCCTGTGATTCCCGAACCTGTCATCCTAAGCGAACCCTTGGAACTTCAGAACCCTCAGCTCCCACGAACCCATGCACAGCTCCAAACTCTAGTTCCCGAACTTTTGCCAGCTGCTACGAACCTTGTATGGATCACCGAACCTGTGAACATGGACGAATCTTTCCTGCTGTCACGAGCCTTCCTCAACAGCCGAACCCTTCCCCTTGCAAACCTAGTGCAGTCAGCGAACCTTAGGTCACCATATGCCGAACCTTAACCCTAAACAAGCTTCATGGTTCGCTGAACATTGGCCGGATATACCATGTGTTGACCGAAATGTTAACAGCCTAATTGGTCCGGCCCAGATTGATCACTTTGGCCCAAGACAAAAAAATTTCAGCCCAATTCCATTTGATTAAACCGTGAGATTTAGCTAGGCCCAACATTGAGCCCACATTATCCATCTAGTTCAGCCCATCCTATTGATTCAGCCCAAATGTCTCGGCCCATTGGATTTCTTGGCCAACGGCCCATGACAAGTATAAGGCCCAACGTAATCTCATTTTTTGGCCCAATTTCATTTAAACAAGACCGGCCCAATGTCATCACGTGGCCCATAGTTTCGGCCCACACACACATTTATTCGGCCCAAGGCCAATGATATTCGGCCCAATGTGGTTGATGGGCCAATGATCATATGCGTATTGTTAGGCCCAATCTACCTTTGATTAATCCATGTGGACTATTTGGCCCAAATTCTCTGTTCGGCCCAACCTAAATTCTTTTGCTTGTCCAACAGAAAACCGAAAATCACTTAGACGGCCCAATGCATAATTATTTCGGCCCATTAACATTGAGGCCACTTATTGCTTAAGCTCAATGTTAAAACGAATGGCTTACAAGTTCTCCGGCTCAATGGGTGTTAAATAACTTATAAACATATGAATGATTATTGAGAACAATGAAAACAAGAAACCAACACATTGAGGAAATAAACATTTCGTTTGTCATGAAACGATAGCAAGTTTTAGACATGTTACATGAGGGTTACAAATTTCCAATAAATGACACTTATGACTAATGAACAAGCAGGATATCTTTAAACAAGAAGAAGTTGAGCCGGATAACGAACAGGATTCGTAAGTGCTAGTCAACTTTAGGACTAACACTTGCACGCACGAACCCTTCTTACAAACTTATACTTATAATCTACAACACTATGAAATCAATACAGGAGAGTGAACATCTTAACCAGATCAAACAACGAGCGCGTGCATTCTTATCTTACTTAGTCAAACACTTCGGACATAAGGTGAGTTCATTTGTCCCTTTTTAAACTTATTTGTTTTACTTCGGGACTGAGAAGCATGTTAAATATTTTCATAAACTCTTGAAATGTTATTTAATGCTTTAAACATAAACATGATATTTATGTTGAAACTTATACTTTAAACTTATACTTTAAACTTGAGGCTTGAAAACATATGTTGGATGCTTAGAAGACTTGATGCTTATGCTACAACAATATGCTTAAACTTGGTGATTGATGCTTATGTTGCAAACTAGAAGCTTAATTTATACACTTGATGCTTAAACTAAGTGCTTAATGCATATGTTATAAACTATATTCTTAAGCTATAAACTATATTCTTAAACTATACTCTTTATACTTATGCTCTAAGCTATATTCTTAAACGCTATTCTTGAAGCTTATGCTATAAACTATATTCTTAAACTATACTCTTTATACTTATGCTCTAAGCTATATTCTTAAACGCTATTCTTGAAGCTTATGCTATAAACTATATTCTTAAACTATACTCTTTATACTTATGCTCTAAGTTATATTCCTAAACGCTACTCTTGATGCTTACGCTATAAACTATAATCGTAAACTACACACTCGATGTTTAAGCTATAAACTATATACTTAAACTAGATGCTTAACATTTATGCCATAAACTATATGCTTAAAACTACGAATGCTTTAAACATTTTGTAAGCTATAAACTTATTATGCAAAAGCAACGGTTTGGCCTCTCAGTGCTTGCCTCTCCGGTTGTTAAACTTTATAAGCTATAAACTTGGTATGCAAAAGCAACGGTTTGGCCTCTCAGTGCTTGCCTCTCCGGTTGTTAAACTTTAAAAGCTATAAACTTGTCATGCAAAAGCAACGGTTTGGCCTCTCAGTGCTTGCCTTACCGGTTGTGAAACTATGTGGATGCTAAAACTATTGGCTATGGAAGAACAATAGTTGGTCTCTCAGTGCTTGCCTTCATGTGTTCTTCCTAGTCGGGACTTGAAGAACAATAGTTGGTCTCTCAGTGCTTGCCTTCATGTGTTCTTCACAGTCAGGACTAGAAGGCACCTATTATGGTCTATCAGTGCTTGCCATAGGGTGACCTTTATAGTCGGGACTTGAGGGGTAGACTTATGGCCTCTCAGTGCTTGCCATACAGTGATTCCTCAATGTTCACTCATGCTATAAACTTAAACATAATGCTAAAGCTATAAACGAAATGGAGGGTAGGTAAGACGCTTAATTGTCATTAACAACAATGTCCTATGCGACTTAGTATGTGGTGGGACGGCGTCTGGGCGGGTCGTAGGCTCGACTCAGGGGTATGCCCTATATATAAGCATACCGAGTTGGATGATACAGGTGGTGTTAATGAGATTAAGGTTGTTACCTAGAGAATGCATGAATGCTTTTGGGTCAACATCATAAACTTTTAAACACGATGCTTGTTAAACTTATTGAAGCTATTACATGTGAATGCTATAGACTTATAAACTTTGAAAACAGTAAACTAAAGCTATGATGAAGGATGAATCGAACGGTAGGTAGAATGCTTAATTATCATTAATAACAATGTCCTATGTGACATAGTATGTGGTGGGACGGCGTCTGGGCGGGTCGTAGGCTCGACTCAGGGGTATGCCCTATATATAAGCATACCGAGTTGGATGATACAGGTGTTGTTAATGAGGTTAAGGTTCTACCTAGGAGGTTTGCAAAAGCTATTTTACAAATACTAGAACTACATGAACTCACCAACCTTTGCGTTGACTTTGTTTTCTTACATGCTTTCTCAGGTAACGCACAGGAATAGGTTTAAGCTTGTGGATGGCATACTAGGATGCCAATTAGCAGACCTAGTAGACTTTTGGAGAAGCACATGTTTTGCTACAGAAGCGATACACTTTTGATATCTTGTACAGTTACATACATACATATATAATATACATAGAATCTAGTATATAAAACCAAATATATATAAAATCCATTATATATATATATATATTATACAGTGTGTTATACATACATATATATTATACATAATATATATATTTATATAAATTTGTGTATAAGATATTATATATATGTATGTGTGTATATTTATATACACATATTTATATCTTTGTGTGTAATATAACATATGTGTGTATAATTTAATATATATATATATATATGTTAAAAATCAAGCCGAGCCAACGAGCCGAGCCAACACTGGCTCGGGCTATGCTCGGCTCGGCTCGTTTTTATCGAGTCTTTTTCGAGCCGCAAGCTTTTTGAGCAACCCTATCAACAATTATGCTTCGTTATTAGACTAGTGTGTTAGAAGCTCTTCCATGAGTAAAATAAATTATTATATATTTGATAAAAAAATAGGCTTTTAAATAATATACGTAATGCATTAGTTGATTAAACTCACGTATTACATATGCTACAACAAATATAATTTTATCATTAAATTTATTTGGTTAATAATATACTCATTATTATCTATATCTATAATCAAATATACATAATATATAGCCTCAATCAATTAAGATTGCAATAATTTAACAGGAATATATTAGGATGTTTCTATCATATCATAAAATTGTGGCAAATGTGTACAATTATTATTTTTTGAGTATCAAGATAGGATTCTAATGGTTAGAACATGATAAACCTTTAGATATCCTTCGATGTCTGACTAACAAGGAGGAACATGCAAAGCGTGAACATTGTCGCCCCAAGTGGAAAATAAACTTGAGTCTTTTAGGTTGTCTCTTATCCACTTTAACAACTACAAAATAATCGAAGAAACCAGCCCTCTTTTATGTGCATCACACTTTTTGCAAATATATAAGAATGTTTCTATGTATTTTTATACTAGGAAATAATTATAACATTGAACAACATAAACATATCAATTACATGGCGGGCCATTGGTAAAATTTGTATTGTTGTTGGGATTTTGTGAGTAACATTTTGCCGGCTATTTGACACTTTTGCTTTCAACAACATAAAGCTCCTTGCCGCAATTAATATTCCACGACCGTACGCCTAACATAACATCATTCTTATTAAGAAAATACATTCCAAGGCCCACCATTGCCGAATAATTTTCATCCCATATCTTCGTATCATCAATGTCGTCTGAATCATCAATTGCGTAAGCTTTTAGTTCATTAGGATCGTTTGAATAGTTTAAGTCATTGTTTTGATGGTTGACTTACAATTTTTGAGTTAAAACTGAGGCTCATTTTCAGGTTCATCGGCATCAACGTCGGTAGTTTTAACAGAAGAAGGAATTGCTTCAGATTCTTTACTAGTAGGTGGCTCTGCTTCTGAATCAGAATCAGAACCATCTTTATTACTGATCAGAAGATGAAAGTTCGTATTCGTAGACAGACCAGCTTCAAATACATGTGAGTCAGTAAATCGTTGATAAAGAACCATGGTTCCTCATATAGACTCGTTAACAGAAGAAAAAAAATCTCGTAGCAAATGCATACAACTTGATTGGCTGAGTAATAACATGAACTAATAGTGTAAACATTAACAACATTTGAAGCTAAATAATACAACACTTTGAGACTAGAGTCATTAAATATTTCGGAGGATTGAGAAGTGCTTTGAAAAGTGTAATATGACTTTAAAGTTAACCAATACAACTCTTTGTCAGCTTGAAGATGAATGCATATCAGATTGGGAAATTCTTCATACGAAATTTTCAGTTGGATGATAAGGGTAGTGTTTATCGTGTTATTATCAGAAAAAATTCTTCTATTTTTGTAAGATTTAATGACACCATAGTACAGTTGAATAAAAATGGACACGAACATTTTATGTCAAACAACTGATGCATGCATCAAACACTTTCGTTGTGATCATTCTATATATGAGGTGCATGTGATTTATTGGGTAAATTTACAGTCAAAAATAAACGTGGGAATTCATGTGAGTGGGTAGATGTAACAAGACACTTGAAATGACCACTACTGGTGGCATAGAGGCTGAAATCGTCACTAGCAGTGGCTATGTGGAACAAGATGACTCAAACCGGGTACATTGTACACTTGAAATCGTCACTATGAATGGAGGTGAGCAGAAATCGCCACTAGCATTGGAGGCTTCATTGAAATTGCCATTGCTAGTGAATATTTGGGGAAAGAATTCAATTTTTTTAATCTGACAAGTCACTGTGTCACCTTACACCTCTACACTCCATTTTATCTCTACTCCAATTCGTCACTACCAATAGAGTTAGCCCCATTTAAAAAAAAAATCTGAACACCATTTATAACAAACTTTTTAGTTATAACCCTATTTTTTTTAAAAAAAAAACAATCCTATTTCGATGGGTTAGATATCTTACAATTTTGTGAGGGTTTTATGCATGTGGCGGATTTAATTGCTAAATCTTGCCTTTGTCATCATAGATAGTTATACAACAATCACTTCAGTTCAATTAAAGTCGGCTAATGACTAAACTTAAACATAATCATAACTAAAAGGGTCGGGTAATGGCTTAACTTAACGATAACCATCGGCTAAAGTAAGGTTTTGGTTAAAATTAGTTATAGTTCAGAAAGATTATCAATTACTTTTTTGTAATGGTTAATACTATTTTTGGCTTAGCAACGACTCAACTCTATAAATATACGTTGTTGTGGTTCGATCAAAATCGTCATATTACGTGTAAAAAACTACACGTAGCTAATGGCACGTGTGACCTCATTGTTAGCATTGTCACACTTTGAAGCTTCGGAATACTCTCATTGTTTTTGTTTTTCTTTTTTTAGGCGTTTAATTTTGACTATATCTTTTGGCAAAGCAATAATTATCCCAACGGAAACATGTAAAATGAGTTTGATACATATGAAACTGTAAGACAATAAGATTAGATTTTGACCAAACAGAATACCACCGACCAACATGGAATATATTATAGTAATCCATCTGTTTAGATTTCACTAGTAATATTGCCGACATCAAACCCGAGATTCAAATTAAAATAAAATAAAATAAATTTAGAAAGTTTCTCAATAATTATTTGATTAAATACTTTTCTTATTTTATCCGTTTGAAAGCCAAATGTCCTTTCCTTTAAAGGTGACAGACGCCCATAAGTATATATTGGGGTCATAGACTCATAGCATAAAGCCAACCAAACAAAACTTGTTGTCGGTCCTATATGAACGCTGACTCCCATAAACTATGACGCTAGCGCCTATAACCTATGGGCTGACGCCTGTATAAATGTATTTGAATCGAAGTAGATAAGCGCATGTAATCTACGGACACTGACGCTTGTAAAGAGTATGAACATTTTAATGCATGAAAAAATCAAATAAACAAAATAAGGTATAAATATAATCAAATGAACATTTTAGACTATCCACAGCGGTCACCCCACTGAAAACCCTTCCCCACTGAAATTTCATGCCACGTCATCACTCCACTGAAAACCTTAATCACCCACAATGGTCACCCCACTGAAAACCCTTCCCCACTATTCCACGTCATCAACATTTTTTAAATTTAATCGAATCCCATCACATTGTGCCAACTAACGGTTACTTTTTTCCAAAAATTTTCCCGTTTTTGCGAGTTACCTACAAAAAAAATTTTCAAAAGTATGTTAAAAAATTGAATCCTTTAAAATAATATATAACAAAACTAAGTAATAAACTTTTTACCTTTGGTTTTGTTCTCGGATTCGTCCATGTAACATCTTCCGAGAGCGATTTCTTCATCGTGAGTCCATTGCTTCGGTGTCATTGGACCACTACTCGGCCCTGTTCCAGCCGGCTGTTTGTTTTTCTTACCTTTTTTGCGTTTCTGAGTGTCTTGTGTCTCCGGCACGACCTCGTTATCATGTTGGCTCGGTGACACAAAATCAGATTCGAACCCAGGTTGAGAGAAGGGAGCAAAACCGAGTTGAAAGTTTGAAGGAGATTGGAAGTTTGGTGGATGTTGTTGAAAGTGTTGGATGTTTGGGTTTTGTTGTAGTTGAACCAATAAATTTCTAAGCGATTCGGGATCGTATGAGAACGGGTTGAATTCGGGATTGGGATTGTTAGGCCTTGGATTCATGTTTGTGTTTTTTTTTTTTAAATATAGAGAGAAAGATGAAAGATGAAGAGATTTGGGTGGTTTTTTGGGTAAAAAAGGTTGGGTATTTATTTAGTTTTAAAAAGTTTTTTTTTTTTTTTTTGTTTATTACCGTTGAAAAACGGTCAAATAAACCAACCAATCAAAATCCATGAAACTCGACGGGGAGCGGGAGCCGTTGGGGCCACTTGAGCGGGGCACCGCTGGCCGAGGGGCGGTGTTCCCGTGCAACCTCGCGGCGGGGAAGAGGCCCGCTGGCCGAGCGGGGCTTCCATTGCGTGTGGTCTTAGTAATTTCCCTATAAATTAATATATGTACAGTACAACTAACCAAAATGATTTGATTTTAATTAGGGGTGTCTATACCCGAGATTCAATTTAACATATGTATATAACTGAATATTTAAAAAATAATAATGATAATGAAATCTATATTAAATTCATTTGTATAGTTAACCAAAAATAAGTAAAATAAAAGTTTGTCAACGATTAGATTATGACAATAATCAAAAGAAACAATTTAGTATATGTTTCAAGCCTGGAAAAAAACAAATATAATAATTTTTATTATCCTTAAACATGTTAATAGGTCAACCCGTTTTAGAAGGGTCAACAAAAATCTGACTCGTTTTATAAACAGGTTAAGCCGAATACAACATTTTTTTAATGAGCTATACTTCTCAACCCAAAATATGATTATTTTTTTAAAGACTTTTGTATAATTGCATTTTTTTTGGAATTTGATTGAAGAAGCGTCTACAAATAAACGTGTTGACCTTGTGGGGAATATATTCATTCCCAAGGGTAGCGAAAAATCATACAATATAGCAATTGTCGATAAACAAAAAATAAAAGAGAAAATCATACAATAACTGGAGATGATAAAATATGTTCTTCTGTGTTACATGGATTTTCGGTTATAAATACATTTATAAAACCATACAATAATATATAATGATCATGACTTATCACTTCAAACCAAAATCGATTGTTTTAATAATGTACACAAGAAAATTATAATTAACACACCTTCATGACCTTTTAACTTTGTTAGATTTGGACTAATTATAAATTCTAAAGTTATTTTAACAGTTCTTGTATGCACACACCACTTATTATTGGACACTGTTACACTCAGTGACAGCTTTAGAAAATTTTTTCACGGGGCAAAAAATGAGTGGGTAAAAATAAGGGTGGATAAAAAGTGGGTTGTCGGGTTAGTTAAAACCACAAAACAAAAATATCGAAATTATTTTAAAAAACAATTGTTTAAATAATCAATTTCAAAGTTAGGACATGTTTGGTAGCCTCTTAATATCATTCAGAGGCTACCTCGTAATGGTTCATAGCGTGCGAATGGTTAAAATGTATCTTTAAGTTTGACTGGTTAAGAGGTCGGTAATGGTTCATAACCTCTTAATGATTAAGAGGTTATGAACCATTCAGAGCTAACATTTTAATGTCATTCAGATGCAAACAAACAACCCCTTACATCACTAGTTTATATTTGTATAAAATCTATGAAAAGAACACATTTTTCATTATTCACTTCCAATTATACCCTTTTGTATTCAAGTTTATGCCACTTGTAATCATATTTTATGCCCCTTGTAATCATATTTGTACCCCTTTTGATAAGATTTGTTCTCATTATAATAAGATTTGTCCCTTTTTGTTTCAAAATTAAGCACAATTATTTAAAAAGAATACGTTTTAACATACGATCGTGAGGCCCTACCGGGGGGGGGGGGGGGCAAATTGCCTTGGCTCTGCCTCTGGTTACACTGTCTTGTATATGGGTTGTATAGATATATACGATACATATGATTAGTCAAGGTAACAATATATACGACCTTGACACATCAGTTTTATCAAAAATTTATACAACTCATACAGAGTTATTATATTGTGGTCAATATATTCCTTTACAACTATATAAAATTGTATTAAATAGGAGTGACATATAATTAAATTAAGAAAAAGGTTATATGTAATTAAATTAACAAAAAGGTAATATATAGTTTAGTATCATCTGTTTAATACTAAGGGTTTGCTAGAAATTTATTCTTTTGATCATTGGCGATGTTTTCGATTACGAACCGAACCGGATCGGACGTCGAATCAGACGTTTTACTGGTTACAGGTCGGAACGGTTGGATTCGTCGGACCGGATTTAAGAATTGGATAACATAATAAATAGATAATATATTCCAAAAAAATTATACAATTATAAATACAGTTAAACAAACATAATTAATGTTTAAAAAGCATAATCATATTAAAAAATATACGATTTGGTTTTAATGTTTTATTCTTCGGATTTTACTTAAAAAACTGAAATTCGGTCCGAGCGGTGAACCGGTTGTCAGTCTGACCGGTGAACCGGTTCAACCAGCTGATTAGTTTGAATCCGATTCTTATGCCTATTTTGGGCCGTCCTATCCTCTGATTCCCAAAACAATCCGGTTCTGATCGCGGAGATAAGATTGATGTCATATTGAAAAATAATGTTTTGAAAATTACATATTACAGGTCCAACTGTCATAGTATTCAAACATCATGTCAAAATTTAATATAATCTAATCTAGTAAGGCGGCCATTAGATGGTTTCTGTGACGGTCAAATCACATGGTCCTTTCTCGTTCAACAAACCATTCTCTATGTGGTCAACCTTCTTACTTTTGCAGCAAATCCAGTGGCCAATCGTCTAACTTCATAGTACTTCGTATTTGATGTTCCAAATATTTTACTTAAAATATTTATATAAATTATTTTGTACAAAATTACTATGAGGATCAAAATTTTCTTTTTTTCAAGAATCAAACATTCAATGTTATAATTAGAGGAACCAAATATTTTAGTCTCAAAATATTATGTAAATAAACCAATAATCGGTTCCGAGTTCAGAAGAATCTTGATTTATTTTCTTGGTTTTTCAAGAGATAGAAGATTTTTTATAAATTTTTAGGCGGAAACCATAATAAACTAGTAAATTTGAAAAATTCCAGGCATGTGGAATATTGAAAATATTTGTATCAATTTGACAATGATGTAAATATGGATGCTATAATATGAAAATTATATATGCTTTCTTTTCTCCTTTTATGGCTATGAATTATCTGTAGTAAACATTAAACAAACTCTTAGCGTTTAAACCTTAAACTCGTAATAACTATTCGTTGGTAATAATGGTATAAACTATAAACCGTTACGTCACTAGATTAAAAAAAAATAAAAGTATATATGGTATTATATAAGTTTTAAAAAAGGACGTATATAAAATTAAGTGCTAAAATCTTTTATTGGATTATGGAACGTAACCCAACAAGCAAGTATTGTTTGAACAAAAAGTCAAAAAAGAAAAAGAAAACTTAAAGTTTGGTGAAACATACATGCATACATAAAAAAAAAACATTTATCTTCTATACAATGACGGAGCTTAAAAAAAACTCGGATGAAGCCGAAAAATTTTTAGGAAGAAAATAGAGGGGGTCGAAAGATTTTTAAAAAGAAAATGGAAGAGGCCGAAGTATTTTTAGGAAGAAAACGAGATGTACCGAATGATTTTTCGACGAAATACAACTAAATCGATGCTTCTGACCGGAAAAACATGGAGCGGGCCCTCCGAGGCCCTCTATAAGATCCGTCATTGATTCTATAGATGGCGAGTAAGGCTGGCAAAACAGGTCTTATCGTGTTTAACAGGTCAGAAACAACGCGCGAAGTGGAAATATAAAACATGAAAATGACATGTTTAACACTTTGGTTGGTGATTTAATTGTGACAGTTCTATGTTTTAAGTAACAATAAATATAAATAATGAAGCCTAACCTTCCAATTTTTACTATTAAAAAAAAAAGAAAACATTAAAAAGTGTTTTTTTTGCTAAACAGGTCTGATCGTGTTTTATCAGGTACCCGTTTTGCCAGCTCTAATGGCGAGACAAATATTTCTTACCTTGTACGGTTCAAACGGTTCCTAATCCCTATCTTAAAATATATAAAATATAAAATAAAAAAAGGAAAATTAATAATATCAATTAAAATCCCATATATTCCTCAATTTAATCATGTCAAATTAATTTTGTCTATCCAAGAACTTCACGTATAAATACCCCCAATTCTATAAGCACCCATAACATCCAAAATTACACACAGCGAAAGGAAACATGGAAGCCACCACCACCAACCACCGTGTGACGGAGGCGGAGGAACAATACAACGGTGATAACCGCGGGTCGGGTCCCGTTGCGGTTCATAATCAAGTGAAGAAGATAAAGCAGGAGATGGAGAACACCAAACATCCGGCCAATATCGAGCAATCGGAGATCAAATCGGTATTGAGAGAGTTCTCGAAGTCACAGAAGCGGTGCCGCTCGCCTTTGGGGATTACCGACCTGCCTATCACGGTTGGTCGACCTTGAAGACAGGAAGATTAGATCGTGGTTCATGCTTGTGAAGATGATTAGGTTCGGATCTAGGTGAATTTATGGTTTTGTTTTCATGTTATTGATTATCTTAAGGTTTTAGGGGATTTTGATCGCTAGATGTACATACATACTTCAAGGTATAAACCTATGGTATATTATTTTTGGAATTTTTTTTAGGAATTATTATGACCTTATTGGCCGATTAAAAAAACTTTCAAATTCGATCGAGATTCCACTTTGTGTTATTTAACTAAGAATAATCTACTTAGAGGTTTTTATCTTTTATAAATAGAGTAAATTTCCACTGCTGACATGTGATTTAAGTGTTTTTACTATTTTAAACTAAAATCTAAAGTTCTATCAATTCAGGTTATATGGGTTAGATAATAAACGTTTTATGCCTGGTTTTGGCCTTTAACTTAACTACAGTTGGATGTCAAAAACATGAGTTCTTTAACCCGCAAAGATTGTATTGACAGAAGATTATATTTTAAATTAAAATAGTTAAAACGCATTCATAAGGACTAAAACCGTAATTTACTTTAAAAGAGAAGTAGTCAAGGTTGAAACTCTAGTAAATGTGTATTTAGTTTGAGATAATTTAGAAAAATAAACAAAATAAATTTTGTTCGGCTTAAAAACAAAGAAAATCAACGATCAATATTAATATTTTCAAAAACGTAAATTTATGATTTATATTTTGCTTGTTATGGAATTCTGAGTTATCAAAACGGTAGATAAAATATATCTGCAATCTGGAGTAATCATAAAACTACAAGTTGAGTTTATTTGTCTTGACTTCGAGACAAATAACAAGAAATTCGTTAACGTATCTAGTATTTATTTATTTATTTTTATTTTTTTGTTTGGGTAAAATTAACAGGTCAAAACGTGTCAAAATAATTAGAATAAATCTAAACTCACTATCCGTTCTCCAGCTTGCCGCCAGCTATTTAGATGTAATTTCATATTTTCATCCAATGATTATGGCTCTCATCTTTTATGGTGGAGGTAGGGGTTCGAATCCATCTAAGGGCAAGTTTGAAAGATAACAGGTGAAGGGTCAGTTTGGGGTTTATCCCAGGTTTCCGATGGGGCCAAAAGTTTACCCATTCCACGGGGTTCCTGTGAGTTAGAGGGTATGGTTCTCACGACGGTTGAAGGAGTCCGACCTTGGACGATCGTCCTCAAAGGATAGGGAACATGTGAGAATACCGCCGTTCAAAAAAATAGTTAGATGTAATTCCAAAAGAAAGAAATTAAAAAAAAAAATCATAGGAATATTGGTGGGCAATGGCTACATGAAAACCTTGGGTTAGAAACAGCTTAAAAAGTAACAATAAATAACTGGCACTTGAGCTTATATGGCATTTTATACTGGTACTGTAATTGGTGTTTACTTGGTTGGTACAAATCTTTAAAAAAACAGAATTATATAAAATTAAGGAGTAAACAGGCTGATATTTAAAAAATAACCTCAAAAAAGTGGCACTTTAGATCGAAGCCTAACATTACAAACAACTTAGCTACTAATTGGATCGTGTTTCAAAAAAAAACTATTGACGACAAACGCCTTGAACAGACCTCAAGGTGAAGGTACCTACCAGTGGTGAATTGACGCAATTTTAATTAAATGATTATGAGTTTTAAATACTGTATGTAGGGATGATTTTATTTTAAAACATATAGGTGTTAGTTAAAAAATAAAAAGAGCATCATGTTTCATGATTCTTGAACGCTATCTATGAACTTATGAAGTATGAACTTGAAGATTTGTGGGCTTCTGTTATAGTATTGAGTTATGGATTGGGCCCAATATAAGCTAGGTGGACTACTAGAAAAATTAAAATCTTTTAGTCTCACTCTTGCTTGGATAGTTGGATCCTATTATCCTGGTGAGTGACTAGGGAGATGGGTGTTTTTTAAACCGGTTCTGTTTAGATTTTTTAACTGGTTTTTATCGATTTTTGCGAGGTTTTGATTTTGATTGGTTCTGGTTTTTCTGACAAACCAGTACCGTCTGAACTTGTCGATTCGACCATTTGAGTAGGACCGGTTTTGGTACCGCTTCGAGCCTTCGAGTACTGATTCTAGAAACGGTTTTCTTGCCCACCCACCCCACAAATAACATGTAAGAACGGCCCTGAAGAAGTTATTTATGAAATTTTTATTTTTATTTTTTAAACAACAATAAATTTGAAGTGGTTTTTAGGCAATGATGACACCATGATCTTCTGTTTCTTATGAGAAAATTCACCTCCTAAAACAATGTTCATGAAAAACTATGTTAGAATCAGGATTCAAACATAAGATATTTAAATCCTAATTTATTCTTGACTTCCCAATGCCACTAAGCTATTAGTATGTTGGCAAACAATTTAAGATAAAAGAGGTAGAAAAAAATCATATTTTCTTGATAGTATAATTTCAAAATTCCAACTTTTATACCTGGTTTTGTACAATCGAATATATTGAGACACCATTGAATTTACAATAGTTTAAAATGTAGAGAAACATGTTACAAACATAGAGAATGTTCTTTTAAAAATGAAAGTTCATTTTGTTTAAAAATGATTAAAATGAATTTTAAAAATTCGAAAACCAACCAAAATAAACTCCAATTAAACTCATTTTCGTATCATTGGAACTGGATTCTTGACCCTAAACAACAAACCTTAAATTCTAAACAGTAAAAATCTAATACTAAAACATAAACTTTAAAACCAAACCTTAAACACTAAAGGTAAAACCCAAAAACTAACAACCAAATCTTAAAACCTAAACTCTAAGCTAATGTTAAAGATAATATTATAGATTTTGACGAGACGGTTTCATCGCCTTTGGAATGAGTACATCTGTAGTTCTTTTAGATATACTTTATTCTAGACAGGTAAACAAATGAATTTAAGTTGTCCTAATTATAAATCTAGCGAACTTGGCTTGTATAGATAACCAAGACAAACTTTGGTTGATCTATCGGTTAGGTTTGGTTCGGCTTGTAAGCAACACTAGTTGAGCTAAGATGCGGGTATATGGGCTTGAATGTAATAATGGGTTGTTCACAAATTAGTATCATTGATTCACGTGTTTTGTAGTCTTGAATGGGAACAATGTTTTTATTCACTATAAAATTTCCTCCTATTCATTGAAAATTAAAATATATATTAAAAAAAGTTAAGGAAATGGAAAGAGATAAAGTTAGGGAAATGGGAGGTACTATAGGAAAAAAAAACCTGCAAAATCTGATCCAATTTATCGTAATCGATTAGTTAACATGTTGGTTAACCGTATTCTGAAACACGGAAAAAATTATTGGCTTATCAAATTTCTGAAACTATAAACATAAACGTAGACTAGGTTCGGCATCATAGGGTTTTCTCAAAGGGGTGTCCATAAACCAACTGAATCGGACCAAACTTGAGACAATTGGTCGGTTTTAAAACTTGATGATGCGGTTTATTGTTTGAGTGTTATAAAAACCGAGTGATCTAGTGAGGTTTACGGTTTGCATTTCTTTCTAAACCGTATAAACCGCATCAACCATATATATACATCTTAAAATTATTAAAAGGACCTAAGTTAACATCTTTTCATTTACATTGCCCTTTTCATTCTGTGTATTCACGACCTTCAGATTTTATTAAAATGAAAAAAAGATGATGATAATATTATTGATTTATCAGATGATATCTTCAAACAAAGTCATTTCATCGTTCTTTCAAGACAAATTTTGTTGTTTTGATAATGGTGGGTTTTGGATTACGGTTTTTCATTTTTGAAAATTGAAATTGAAATAAATTATTGTCTTTTGTATCATTATATTAACTATTCTTTATTACTTTTTCTTATAAAACCCTGAAACCACAAAAACCAAATCATAAACCGTCAATACCGATCGGTTTGGTTTATACAATTTACTTGATCGGTTTGATTTGTCATTTTTTGAAACCGCTATTAGTGGTTTGGTTCGGAAACTTTTGCAAAACCCCTCAATTCGCAAAGCGGAAATACCTACGCACAGATTTATCAATGCCATTGTCGGTAACTTGGTTGTAACAAAAAAGAAAAGAAAAGAAAAGAAAAGAAAAGAAAAGAAAAGAAAAAAAACGGTTTTACACTTTTACTCAATTGAAAGAAGATGCATTTTCTAATTTCTGATTCTCATGAACATTTACTAAAAGTTAGCAATAGGGTGGTAAGTTGAAAAAACCAAAACAATCTAAACATGATCCAAAATTTAATTTGGATATTCGGATAGGTTCGGATCAGTTAACCATATTTTTATTTAGATCCAATATTAGATACACAAAAACTTGCTTATTTGGATCGAATATCAAATTCAACTGAATAAAACCGGCTTATTAAGATATACAAATTTGCTTACTCGGTATATGCATATAAATTTAAATTAGTTAAACATATTTTTTTAACCAATGGTTTCTAGCCTAATGGTTACCCCTTTGGTTTCCTGTGAGAGGTCACGGGTTCAAATCCCTCCTAAGGCGAAATAGGGGTCCTTGGGAGGTCAGGGATTTTCCGGTGCGGTTTCCTCCTAAGGTGGTGGTGGGGTCTCAACGGAGGTCATGGTAACTAGACCTTGGTGACGTAGCCTGGAAATCAGTGGTTCACACATTAAGATCAAATGGCGTTCAAAAAAAAGTTGAACATATTTTTTATTCAGTTCAATATGAATTTCATATAATCGTAAAAATATTCGATCAATCCTTCAATAAACTGTTGGTAAAAATATATATATATTTTAAACCTGTGTGAATCTAATCATGTAAAATCAAGCTATACTTCAATCGAGTCTTGA
Organism: Mikania micrantha; assembly: GCA_009363875.1. Classification (NCBI taxonomy): domain Eukaryota; kingdom Viridiplantae; phylum Streptophyta; class Magnoliopsida; order Asterales; family Asteraceae; genus Mikania; species Mikania micrantha. The sequence continues at coordinate 58,769,159 of CM018689.1, forward strand.
ATCGGCTGTACACTTACCGTCCTCCGATGATCCTCTCGCCACCAGCTAACCAACCGCATAAATAAGCATATGACGGTCAACAATCCTAGAACCACCAGCAGTACAATGCCCAAAATCCTCCAAAAACGGCTCCCCCGGTTGACCCATGAATAGCACAAGATCACGTAACCATTGAGAAAAAACGAACACGATAAGCTTAGCACCTCCGTATACACCTGGTTTGAAACCAAGCCGGTTTCATCTCTCCATCGAGACTCGGTTCGAATCCAATTCACAAATATCGCTAGGAACACACCTACCGCACCAATGATCATGAAACCCGAACCCAAAACAAGCATTTGTGGCGGAATATCTATGTTTGAGTTTACAAAATGAATGTACACCAGAAGAATGACGATGAGGTTGAGTTCGGTGCCCCATGGTAAGCTATTAAATACCCGCATCAATAGCCATAAAGAATGCAAGCACGAAACGTTGAACATCCATAGAAGAAGAAGGTGGTCACTGCCAAAGATTAGCCATAGGACCGTGGTCAGGCTATAAACGCCGGTGATCCAGAAGACGTTCATGAGATCTTCATAGTTCTTGCGCGACGGGAATGGTTGGGGTTCGATGTCATCCATCATAAGGATCGAGAGGCTTATCAACGGGTTTAGCAAACCTAGGTTTTCATAAGATTTATTTATTTATTTAATTTATAGGGTTTATACTCATAGATAAACACCACGTACCTATATATATGGGCTCAGGTAGGGTTGTTTATCGGGTTGGATAACAATTTATTCGGGTTATTCATATCGGATTATTCTTTGAAAATTTTAAGCTCCTATCCGAAACCCGACCTTATCCGAATTTGAAATTTGTTTATTCGAATATCCGATCCAAATAAACAAGATTTTGTATATCCGAAATCCAATCCGATACGAATTCGAAAAACGGATATTCGATTTGAATATATCCGAATCATTAATTCGGATAGGTTTTTTCGGGTTTCAGATACGATTTGGATTTTAGATTTTTTTTTAACACCCTTAGCCTCATGTTTTAATTTAGGATTGATTCAAACGCTTGTTTATCTTGTGTTTTTGCAAACACACGATTATTACTACCAAAAAAAAAAATTGTGACGAAGAAATTTGTAAGAACTTTGTCAGAAACACATAGTAGCAACAAATTTCCTTCAAAAAGAATTTGTAGGAAAAACCCCCTAGGAAACTATTTTCCGACGTTGTACCGACAACCATTCCTACAACTTAGCAACAAAACGTTTTCGTCGATATTTTCCTACAAAACTAATTTTAAAAATTTCCGACAAATTAAAATAGAGAAAAGCTTCCCACAATGATCGTTTTCTATTATTTTCTTTTAATATATATTAAAAAGTAATTTTAGTATTTATTAATTTATTTTCCGACAAACTTCCAATAACATTATTTTATTGTTATTTAATTTACCGACAATTTACCTTCAAAAATCTAGTTTTTGTTTATTTAAATTTTAATAAATACCGACAAATTTCCTACGAAAGTTATTTTTCATTTTATTTTAAATGTTAAATATACCAACAAATTTCCTACAATTTTTAATTGTTATTTTGTTTTTAACGTTAAATATACTGACGAATTTCCTACAAAGTTCAATTTAATTTATATTTTAGTTCCTAACTATCGACAAAGTTCCTACAACTGTAGATTTCCAAAACAAGGTTTTCAAATAAAAATTTAAAAATCCAAATCTTTTACAACAAAATCCCAAAAAAATTCAATAATCCAAGAAACATACTTTAATTAATAACAATCTTTCAACATTACAAAAGATAGCCAAAATACATAAAAATAAGAAATTACTTGTTAGCGAATTTTTTCACAATTTCATCCATTTGTTTTTTAAAATTTTCTCGTTCAACTCGCCCTTGTTCCAATTCTATTTCCATTTGTTCCAAACGGTCTTCCAAGTTTTGCCTAGCTTGTTTCTCTAACTCGGATTGAACACGTTGTACCTACATGAGTATAGTGTGTATGTGGTTTTAAATGTGAGATGCTAAATGTACCATCCTAAAGAAGTTTCTACATCCAATGAAGGAGGCAAAGCACTACAGATGGTCACAAAGTTGATGCAAATGCACTTTCTACAGTTTTTTGAAGTATAAAGTCAAAGCAAACACCCAAAAGGTGGGTCAACTGACATTTAGAAGGAATTATTTCATTAATGAAACTGAAAAAATACTCTCAATTAGGAAGTTAAGGGTATCATTAGGAGGTTAGTCAACCGACATTTAGAAGGAAAAAAATTGATGCGAAGAGCCTTATTTGGCACGAGTTATATATACAAGCCGAATCAAACCAAGTAAGCCGATCATCAAACCAAGTGAGGGTATGCTCATGCTCGACTCGGTTACAAACTGAGCGGCTCGACTTGGTTCGAAGTTGTAAAATCGAGCAAAATGTTGTGTTCATTACTCACTTGTTTTAAAACCGAGCGATCCGGTTTGGCTCGGTTTTAAAATAAAATTCAATGCAAATTTGGAATATTTATATTATGCCTGGCAAAATGGGCGGGTTGGGTCGGGTTGGGTAACGGGTCAGAACGGGTTCGGGTCAGGATGGGTGCGGGTCAGAACGGGTTTTAAGCAAAATAAGTTCAGGTCTAAATGGATTGTTGTTAAAAAATATCAATTTAATTTAACTTTAGATGTGTTATAAGTAAACAAATAGTCCATTTGGATAATTTTTAGTAATTTTCTCATCAAATATGTATTTAATCATTCTTAAATGTTTGAATCCATTGCATTTACATACTTTATTGGTTACCCGTCTTGACCCGCATTGTGTTCAAGTGCTACCCATCTCAACCCATCCAATATTATGATGTTACCCATTTTAACCCATTATACTACAATTATTTACCCAAACCAACCCATTTTCCTTAACATGGGTAACAATTGCCACCTTTAATTTATATCAATTTCAAATTAAATAACTAAAAAACAATAAGTGAAACGACATATAAATTAAAAACAAAAATTAAAGTTCATAAATTACAAATTAATATAAACCGAAAACATAAAAAAATGTTTAAAATGTTTAAATAGTTTAACAACTAAATTATTTATTATTAACTTAATTATTTTTCAGTTCGAATACAACAACATCATTATTAATCGTAAAAAACTTTTAAAATATTAATGTTAAGAAAACAAATGATATTACTTTACACACACATATATAGGGGTTGGATCCACTAAGAAGGGATTTTTGCCTAAGAAGAGTAAGAACCAATAGAAATTTGACACGTGTCATCATAAAATAGTAATACAGTACAAAAAACGAAATACAGTACAAAAAGAAACAAAATCCAGTACAAAATATCAAAAATCTAGTACAAAAAAAATCCAATACAAAAAAAATAACATATAGTACAAAAAAAATAACATATAGTACAAAAAACAAAAATCTAATACAAAAAACCACAAAAATCCAGTATAAAAAAATATAGAACAAATCTAGTACAAAAAAAAATAAAAATCTTGTATAAAAAATAAGATTTTATACCTAAATTAGGTGACAAGTGTCAAATTCTTATTAGTTCTCACTCTTCTTAGGCAAAAAGTTCTTCTTATTTGATCTTTCCTCCATATATATAATTTAAAATTATTTAAACGAGCTAAAACGAGCGAGCCAAATAAGCGATTATCCGAGTGAGCGTCGAGCGTGTTTACCTTAGCTCGTGCTTGGCTCGCTTTGAAACCAAACCGAGCGTGCTCGTTTCAAATTGAGCGAAATTCGAACGATTTTTGCATGAGTATCAAGCCAACTTCGAAAAACGACTAATATGAACAACCCAGTGGATGATTTTTTAGAAAATCTCGGATATAGTAAATTCGTGTTTGTATAAATCCCTCTGTCGTCTATTCGGTGGTCTCCGATCAGGTTTCACCGGAGGTACATTCTTCAATTCGACTATTGCTTTTAAAAAACCGATTGATTATGCTCGCTTTAATCGTTTATTATATGTAGAATTCTGTTAAAAGAGTTGGCAATTGCATAATTGTTTCGATTCATCGTTGAAAAACGGCATGCATAGAGCTTTTACAAAAGTTTATGCTTCGATTATATGTTTGCTATATTAAAGTTGATAATTAGGGCGTTTTGTGAGGATTGATGCTATAATTTTGTGGAATTTAGGTTTTTGATGTAATTATATGGACTAATCGTTATAAAGTGTAATGCATTGGGGTTTGTGGTTTTGATTTTTGCTGATGAGTGTTTGGAAATGGAGATCAGTTCTTATTTAGTGATTTGGAGTGTTTGGTTAATGGATTATAGCTGCTGATTGGATAATTTAATGGTTTGTTTTTCTGCTGATTTAGGCGTTTTGAGAGGGATCAGAAGTGACTTTACCGGTCTATTGTTTGGTTTTTATGGCTTGATTTTACAGCTAAGGTTTAGGGAATTCCTCTAATATGATTATTATTTTTTTTTCGTTTGATTGTTTAGGTTTAACTGTGGGTTTGCATGAACGAAACATGGTTTCATTGACTGAAGAGATTAAATTTCAAGACTAATCTTGATTTTTATTGTTGGAGAGGTTTTATAGCAAATAAATTCATGGTATGTGTTTCTATGTACGTCGGTCCATTAAGATTGATAATGCTAATGTATTATTTATTTTTATCTGTTTAAGTTGTTTTGTGATGTAAAATTCTGGTTATATATGATTGATCCTTCAGAGAATTAATAAGTATATATGTTTAGTGGTGGTCAATGTTCTATCAGATGGATACATGGGAATGAAAACCAAAAGTTCCCATCTGTTCAAACGCAACCAGCAATGACGAGTCATATGATAATTTTAGGTTTTAGTTTTGTCGTGTTATAAGAGATTACGTAACACATTTGTCTGCTCTTTGTAAATCAAATGAGAAGTATAAAATGATTGGAATTTCGTTGGTTGATCAAACTAGATTACGAAAAGATAGAATTTAGTAAAATACATGTACTCGAATGTTAATCAATGTGGCAAGTGTGCAAACCATTTGGCATATGTCCCATGTTTGAACTCATTATCTATTCATCATCATCATATTCAGTCTTACCTCTACCCCGTAGGAATAGAGAGGCTGCTTCCAATGTGACCCCCGGCTCATGATGTCTGATTAACCGACCAACCCAATAGTTTTAATGTTATTTTCACATAAATAAAGTAAATAACGTTAAAATTAGTGCCACTTTACCTCTATTGATTTTCTATATATAATGTTTCAACCCCTAGAAGGCTACCTGTTCAATGCAAGCTGTGCTTTCATGAGCCGTTGATTACCAGATTATTGGTTGGGTCTAGTTAATTTCCATGTAAAAGATTCTCATGGTTACAAATTTTTTCTTTGTTTTTTATTTAAGTAAATGTTTATTTTTTTAGAGATGGAAGAAGGGAATTTGAAGGAGGCTGATTCTTTGTCCTCTCAGAACGAGGCTAATACTGTTGTGAAACACTCCTACTCTGCATTGGATGTTGCTCATGGTTTTGTGAAACAATATTATAAAATCATGCAATCATTTCCTACAGAAACTCATAACTTTTACAAGGAACAAAGTATTCTATCTCATCCATGTGCTGATGGTTCAATGAAATCTGTAACAACATTGAAGGTAAAAGAGATCATATGCCAACATTATTTTACTAAAAATTACACATTCTAATATGGAATATTATCCATTAATGCATGGTTACATTAGGTACAAATTTTGAGTTTCATTTAATAATTTGGAGCATGGTATTGATGATGAAATCATGGCTTCTAATATCAAGGAATGGAATCCTAATCTAAACACTGTGCATGCTCAAGATTCAATAATAGGATCTATGGTTGTAGGCATCTTGGGCTCTTTGATTGACAATACTGACGTGTCAAGAAACTGTGCTCAAACTTTTGTCTTGGCCTCACAAGAAGGCGGCGGCTTTTACGTGCACAATGATTTTCTTTAGTTTATACAAAGCAACAAGACTTCAGAAGCTTCGCCTTCTCTTGATGATGTGGCAAATCCTCTAACTGCTCAACAAGCCAATGATACAGGTACTTTGCTTAACGAGATGTTTAGATTTGTGTTGTGGAACTGATTATTGTTAGTTTGTGACCTTAAGCTGCAATAATCAATTTGTAATGTATAGATAAAATTATCTGCTTTTGCTTATGTAATCATGGGGTGTTTGGGATCGCTTTTGCAAACCGATTATTTGATTATTCTGTTCTCAAATTATAGATAATCTGCTTTCATTGTGGTTGAAAGTAATTATCTTATTATCTGATAGAGATACAAGCAGTTTTAAACAATCGGTTTAAAAGAGGCTAATCCGAATTTATTAACCCAAAATTCATATTTATTTATGCAATACCAATCACCCATTATTACTTGTCATCTAATTAGTTTCATGCTAGCTACAACAACAATATTCACGAAAAGGAACAATGAAGTTACCTTTTAACCAATCTGTAAAGTGTAAACATAACTTGAAATAATTTCAAACAATTCGTCATATACGAGCAGCAAGTCAGAGCAGAAGTGATTATCAAAGGGGACAATAAAATCACCGATTTACGTCCTTTTTTAACCTTACTTGATGAACTTTCACTCCCATACAATATCTCTCTTTTGTGCAGAAGAATGTTTATATGGTCATTTTATCTTGAATTAAATTATTTGTATATTCTATGACTATTTGGTTTCATTTTTCTGTTTATTGGTATTAATTATTAGGGAAAATTACCAAATCAGTCATAGTTGACCAGTTTTTTACCAAACTAATCACTCAAATTCCGGCCCCTTAGACGCCTCTTTAGACTCTACTTTAGACGCCCTTTTTGTACTTTTTGTAAACATACGGGCCCACATGTCGGTGGCTTTGTCGGGGTCTAAAAGGGTGTCTTAAGACCCCTTTGCTACCGGCATCTTAGACGCCACTTTAGACACCACTTTACCAGATTTGACAGAAAAAGGGCGTCTAAAGCGGCGTTTAAGACGCCGGTAGAAAAGGGGTCTTAAGACACCCATTTAGACCCCGACAAAGCCGCCGACATGTGGGCCCGTATGTTTAGTACAGAAAAAGGTAAAATGACGTCAAAAGAGGCGTCTAAGGGGCCGGAATTTGAGTGATTAGTTTTGTATAAAAATGGTCAACTATGATTAATTTGGTAATTCTCCCTAATTATTAATTTAATTAGAAGAGAAAGACTCCTTGGAGATTGCACAGGTTACCATCAAGGATCAAACAGACAAATCATCTAAAAGGGGAGATGGTGATACTAAAACTAAGTTTGTAGAGACGTCTGAAGGAAAGAAAATACTTTCAGCTGAACCAAAGAAGATAAAGTCAGCCTTCAGTGTGGCAGCGAGCTCCAAACAAGCAAGAGGAGGCAAAAAAAATTGTCACGCGTCAATTGTGAGCTCTGTTTGTTACAATTTTTGTAGATATAGTTTGGGTCTTGTAACAGGTCTAAGCTCAAAACAGGCTGAGTTGTGTTATGTAAACACCTTTTTGACTAACTCTTAAAAAGCTTCTATAAATAAATAATGAACTAGTTGTGATTCTAGAAACAACAACCATCTAATTCAAGTATATAACTATATAACCATCTCAAAAGTTTGTAGGCATTACAAATAACATTGTGCGACTTTCAGCCCGTTATACCTAATTTTTAATGTTGCTTATTTGAATTAAATACAGCCCAACTATATAAATACTTTAATTTATATAAATACTTAGATTCACCAACTATGATCATAACCCAATGATTTCAAACACTTGTTAACAATAAAAAAAGACTTTGGGTGACTTTCAAGTTTCAACTTATCTAAACAACCACTTCCACAAAATCCATTTTAGCTAAATTGTTTATGAGGTGAGTTTGAGATAAAACACAACTAATATTGACCCTTTCTTAAATAAATAGCTAAACTTTGCAACCTCTAAAGATTATATTGTTGTGTTCTATTTTTTATATAGAATATTAGATTGTTTATCATGTTATTATTGTGTTTGTGCTATAGTTGGCAAAAAAAGGGTTCTGGGTCATCCACTACATCACCATTAACAAATCCTGGTGTAAAAGGCTTGGCAAAAATGGAAAAGAAGACAAGTGTCACTTCTGCTGCACTCAACACATCTGGTTTTCCTGACAGATCATCAACCATTCCTAACAGCGGTCCTTTAGAAAATATCTGTGATGGTAAGGTCATTTTGGTCATTTGCTTGCTATCATTATCAAGCTATTTTATTTTTCAGTCAACTAACTATTGCAATTAAGGCAATTCGGGTAAAGGATCTACCGCTAAAAATGACACAGGAGTCATAACTAGAGGTGGTGAAGCAATTTGGACCAGTTAAACTGAAAAACATTCAGATTAAAGAATATTCTAAGGTATGTTTAATGGGTTGGGTTAGCCCGGAAGAATTGTCATGCAAAATCCTTCAATTTATGAATTTTTAGTGTGTCTAGTATGATTAGAAAAATTATACTTTCTTTTAACGTATAATAAAAAAACTTTAAATTAAAGATGGACAGAATCCTCCAGCTCACAGAGGGTAGGAACACCTTAGATAAACACCCTAAACACTAAAGTAATATTTTGGATAAAAATTCTTCATGAGGTTTTTATGCACTATATAAACAATTTGAGTTATTTCTGACCCGTTTCTACTAGTTTACCCCATTGGAGTTAAAAATAAGATTAAAAAAAACCCCGAATCAATCAATTCATAAATAAATTGATCGAAGTCCACCTCTAAGCTATTATTATATTAATTTTAAGAAATATACGGGTCTTGATTCACCATGGTCAAGTTTTGAAGTAATTTTCTTATTCTGGTGTTCTCTTTACAGGATGGATATCGTTAAGCATTTGTTGAATTTGATAATGCCAGATCTGCTTGCAGTGCAATAGAGGTATATGTTGGCTGATTTTATAATATCTTCATAATCATATAGTTATGATGTTTTGGTCGATCTATAATTCATAATGCACCTCAGATTTGATATGAACTTATTAGTTTCTTTTTGTATCATACTGATTCTGATTGTTTAATTACTAAAATGTACTTCCCATTTTTCCAGGCTCGCTTCATCCGGATTGGGGACAGAGAATCTGAAATCCAGTATAAGAAACTTCCTAATCAAGGTTGGTGTAAAAATGCTATCTTTTTTGTTTCTTCTTTTTAAGATATTCTTATGTGATCACCTAAACTGTTATCTCCACTATAGGCTATTTGGATTTGGGTTTTAAATTGGATCAACTAATAATCACAACTTATGGTAAGAATCAGTTTTTAGTGTGTGGATAAAATTTGCTTCTGTTTTTTTAATTCATTAAAGAGTCGAATAACTGGTCAGTATTCAGGGCCGGCTCAATTGGTCGAGCTAGGCCTCCATTCTCTTAAAAATTTTCACATGATTACTAATATATAATCAACAATTTGCATTGAATGAAGCTAGAAAAATAAATTTAATCTTAATATATTTATTCACATACAAAAATCATATACAAATAATTTTTATTTAACTCTGCCTAGTATAAACTTTTTAGTACTAAAAAGGAATGGTTTATATCATAGACTTTTGTTTCAATCATTAAATTGGTTGAGTTGACCCTCAACTCCAACAAAACTGGTTATCAATGAACAAATCAAATTATTTATTTGCCTGTTAAACTTGACTTGATCACACGTCACTAGATGTATCTTCTTTTTTATAAGAACATTGTTTTTGGTCATTTGATGTATTTTATGCTTAAATCGTTAGAAGTAACCTAAACAGTCAAGCAGACGGACATCTGCTCATTTTAGCATACCAAGAAAAAAAATCCAAACACCATCATCTGAACATCCATTTTTGATCTTACCATATCACATTATCATGTACATACATGGATGATGCCATGATGGACTGTGTGAAATTAATTTTACCAAACTGCCAGTTTCTGGTGCTATGATGGTGAAGGGCGTAGTAATGGTAATTGGGGTCATGAGCAGCATGAAATTTCAGGTCAAACTCGCAACTACAACGATAGGCGCAATGGTTACTCTCAAGACCGCTGGTGAGAAAAATAAAATGATCCAACAAAGCATATCATAACCGGTAAAGCTCATCTTGTAAGTATACTTCAAAGTTCGCTATGGTTTTTGTTTTGATTTCTTTGAAGCACCCTCCAAACTCTACTCAAAAGTGAGAATTCATTGGGTATGTTTGTTTGTAATCTTTGGTTTAGAACCTAAGATGTTTCATGGGTCCGGTAGTGTCACGGATATATAGAAAAATCATCCTTTCTTTCTCTTCTTTTTTTTTTCTTTTTTTTTTTTGTTTGTTTCTAATCATAGTTTACAGTATCACTCTAGAATTTGGGGTCTTTGGATCCGTTTAAAGATCTTATGGTGTTAATTAGCTGACTTCTTGTTTTTGGTTATTGTAGTTAACTTTTAGTTAGTCATTTAAATAGATGTTTACGTAATAAGTAATGAATGATACACCCTTCTTAAATTAGGAAAGGGATCAACAGAAAACCCTCATTTAAAGAAAACTTTAATCCGTCGTTGCTTAATATAGTTAATGGTTAGGATCATTAGTGACAAAATTGTAAATATATGGTAATCAAATGATTTAATTATAAGATTATAAAGGTATGCTAGTGTAAAATTTTTTTATCTCTCATCTATTCAAATATCCTATTACATATATGCGACTAATATATGTAACACGGAATTAATAAACGAAACATACATATGTAAATTAAAAAAAAAAAGGACCTGTTTATCACCTATTTGATTTAAGCAAGAAGTTCTTTATTTTGTAATTGATTATTTTGTAATTGATGACATACACGTAACACTAGTAGTTACATATTTTTAACAAGAAAATCTATCCATAGGAAGAAACTGGTCAATAAAATAATAAACACTCAAAATCAACACAAGGAACTTCTTTAATTTCATTATCTTTTAGAAAAGGGGAATATGATGAAGAAATCAATAAATTAAAATATGAAACGGGTTCTATTTGTTAGATGTGTGTAATTCGTCTTCTTCTCTTGAAACATGCAACCAAATTAATTTCAATAAACTAAAACTTGAAGAGAAAGCGATGATGAAGCCTAAACCTTCAAAAGAAGACCTCTCTGAATCATGAAAACAAATCAAGAAATCGTACCTTTTAAACCAAGAAATGAAATTGAGCAACGAATCCCCTCGATCGTTGCATCATGTTAAAGCTTTTGTTTCGATCAGAAACTCAGATTTTGAAATTTCATTGTAGCAATACTTCAAATATAAAAGAGGTAGGTGAATGATAAAAAAGTTTTCAGAACAACTCCTTAACATGTTGTTCACATGCCTCATTGTATTTAACCTCCTTGATCTGACGCAATTTTTATGTATTTAACAGTGTTGATCTCTTCAACTACACTTGCCCACGGACATCTCATGCCAGTAGCAAACTTTTTTGAATTATTCAACAGGAGGAAAATAATTGATTAAAGATTAGAAGAAAATAAGAAATTAAAAATTAAAAAGTGAAAACTACGTAAAATACTGAGTTGGACTTTTATCAAAATACCCATAAACAATAAATGTAGAAAAAAAATTGTACAAATTATATGATTGGTTAAAAAAAAGTTTTATTAGTTTTTTTTTTTTTAAAATGAGGAGTTTTTATATGAACCCTCTTCTCTTAAATTATAGCCTAAAAATATTGCAAATAAGAAGTTGGCATGAATTTATGAATCATCCACTTAAAAACGACCATATATATATATATATATATATATATATATATATATATATATATATATATATATATATTATATATATATATATAAGTGTTCAAATAATAACTCACTTTTAAAGCATTAACCCGAAATAACTCGTAAAAATGAAGCCAAATCTTGGATTTCTTTTGAACATTATTGTAAGATATTTACAACACTTTCTTCTTTTATGAGTTTGCGAAAATGCATCACTGTTTGAAATGTAACATCGTTGTAAGTTTTTCTTTTACAACACTGTAACTATTTTAGGCCTAAAACTTACAATGATGTTACGTGTCAAACAGTGATGAATTTTTCGCAAACTCATAAAAGACGAAAGTGTTGTATATGTCTTACAATGATGTTAAAAAAAATCGAAGATTTGTCTTTATTTTGACGGGTTATTTCGAGTTAATGCTTTAAGAATGGTTTATTATTTGTTCACAATCCTATATATATATATATATATATATATATATATATATATATAGAGATTATGTTATGTAAAAACTCAACAACCCAATATATATATAATGTATAAAATGGAAACCCCTTTAAGTTGAGGAAATCCTATGCAAAAAGGTTTCTTTTTTTAATTTGTTTATAGTTTTGTAACATTATTAGGGTCATTTTTATAAAAAAATATAAAAAAGTGCCGACCAAATGTTTTTAAAAAATATAATTTGTAAACGATGTAACAGAGTCGTAACTCCTTCTTCCAGACCAGTACAGTTATGTAATTATGTTACGTCTGTGTTACATGGTTTACAAATTATTTTTTGTAAAAAAAAATTGTCGGCGTTTTTTATCATTTTTTTTTAAATTGACACTAATAATGTTACAAAAATGTAAAAAAAATAAAATGGAAACCCCTTTTAAGGTTTCCAAAGTTTCTTCAACTAAGTAAATCCCCGATATCTATACTACTATATAATACATATAGGAATGATACAATGGTTTTTTACCAAAAACTCTTAAAATTAAGAGTTTTACAACTTTTAGAACATAAAGTACAACAAACAAACCTTTAAGAGCCATAAACTAAATGGTTGTCTTTTAATTTTTAGTTTGTTCCACATTGATACATTTAAAAAAAATAAAGTGTCATGTAATACCTATAAAAGAAAACCCTCTCAAATCAAATAAATTAATTTCTTCATACTTTTGCCATATCATATTTGGCATTCTAAATTATGATTTTATCATAATAATTTTTTTAGTTAAAAGAGTCGATTAAACAAAAAGTAATAACATGAAACATATTCATAAAGAGAGAGAGAAAAAAATATTCATAAGAAACTCTTCATTTTTTTTAGAAAACTCGTAGTTACCAATTTTTTTTTTATAGTTTTTGTCATAATTTTTTATTATCAGGTTAAAAATGTTATAATGAGAAACAAAATTTTAATAACGATGTAAATCACAAAGTTAAGCATATGTAAATTAAAAAGTTAAGCATGTAACTCATAAAATTACATATATGTAACTAGTATGTGTAACATACAAGTTACATATATGTAATAACATGAAACACATATGTTTTTTAATTGTTTTCTTTTTTGTATATTTCTTATCTTATAATAATAATAAATAAAAGATTAAAAATTAAAAAAAAATAATTAGTAACGATTGTGATTAGTTTTCTTAATTTTCTCCAAAATGATAGTTTCAATGGAACCCTTCCCTATATATATATATATAAGGGATGGTTCGAATGTTAACCCTTCCTTATTTCGATAACTGAATAACTATATATTATTGCTTTGGGACCCACATTGAAGTAAATATAAAGGTGAAGCTGTGAAGGTTTTTCTTAATTTATTATTATGTAAGTAGGCTCTACATTAATTTAAAAAGAGAAAAAACTTACACCTTTAAATTTACTTTAGTGTGGGCCCAAATTAATAAAATGTAGTTATTTAGTTAACGCAATAAGGAAAGGTTAACATTTGTGAGAGGCCCCGAGCCCCTCGGTTGGCAAATCATCATACCCGTAGTCCTTAAACCATAATTACATTACTATAGCAGCGGAATTTAAGGCGATTACATAAAGTATTATACAAACCTAAACAAACATTAATACATAGCTCATATCATTATTAGGTTTATAACATAGCCAGTCTATGCCAGAGGTAGTCTTCAACGTATGCCATGAGCCCTCCTTGTCTCCTTCCTCAAACTATTCAACCTGATATGCATGTAAAACAAGTCAGCTTTATGCTGGTGAGTTCTAAGTTCATTTCTTAGAAAATTCTTATACATTCATGTCATCATATAGCATAGACCAAATACATAACATACTTGTTCTCATATCATAATTTCATCATATACATATCATCATAACATAATTACATAATATACATACCATCATAACATCATTACATAATATACATATCATCATAACATCATTCATACAGTGAAGGAACTTCACCATCAACTGCTGACCCTAAAGTCAAACAGGCTTGTGCAACACAAGGCTCTTAGACTATCAACTCGAAGTCGATAACTTACACATGCATAAGATTCCATCAACTGGCGACACACAGTCGGCAAGCCTGTTTTTACGCAGGACTTCTTTATCATCATAAGCAAAAGCGGCTCCTTTCACCGCTGTGCTCAAGTTTTGCTCAACCGTAGTTGACAAAACCACAGTTCCTCCTCGACCTCGGTCGAGTGTCTTATGTTCCTCCTCGACCTCAGCCGAGTGTCTTATGTTCCTCCTCGACCTCAGACGAGTGTCTCATGTTCCTCATCGACCTCAGTCGAGTGTCTTACATTTCCTCCTCGACCTCAGTCGAGTGTCGTATAAAAAAATAATCATTTCTTTCTCAACAGCAGTTGAGACTTAAAAACATTCGTTACATCTCAGCTGAGATTCGTAAAATCTTTTATTTCTCAATCATCATTGAGATTTAACGTATTCATTACATCTCAGCTGAAATTCTTAAAATCATTTACTTCTCAACCATAGTTGAGACTTAAAACATTTCTTTATCTGAAAACATATTTTTTCTGAAAACATACTTTACCTGGCCATAATCAGGTTAAAATCACTTTCATACAATAACTTTACACATACATACTGTCATTTTCATAAAATAACTTTATAACATGCATATCAGCCCAAATCATTTAAAACAGTTAAACATGGCTCATAGAACTCACCTGATATCTTACAGTAGCAAGATTCCTCGTAAACTGATACTAATGGTGTATCTCTGCATTAGTTTACACTTAATAAATTATTTAGGTTTTAACCTACTGATTAGATCTTTCTGAACGTTCAATGTCAAAGACATTGCCTTGAAAGTCATAAAATAGTTAACGTTGTTGATTATAATGCTAAAACAGTTCCTAAACCGATTAATGGCTTAGAAATGATCAATCCTTATCATTGATTGCCCAAATATCATGAAATATCACAATGTAGTCTTAGAATAGGTTTAATAACCATGTTTAACATACTAATCTGACTGTTATCATAAACATCAGATAATCGTTCCAATGAGTATGTTAATGATTGTGATTAGTTTGAAACACTTAGATTTAACCTTTGTATTTCAAAGATTAACCAAGCTAATCACCTACATTGTCATAATCAAATGGATTAAACCATTATAATCATAGTTGTGATTTTATGCAAACCGGGCATCACAACGGCTCAAAACAAGGATTTAACCGTTAGAACATCGTAATCTTCATTTCTAATCAATCCTAGCCATCATCTAGGCAATAATCAACAATCCTAACTATATCATTACGTTTAAAAATCAAGATCTAATCAATCAAAATCAAACTAGAAGGTTAAAACGAATCATTACCTAACCTGACGGGTTTCTGCAGGTAAAACAACGATCAGAACTTGTAAACACGTTCCCTGGCTTCAAATATGCGACCTGATGGCTTTGATTTGGTGATTTGATGAGAAAAATTCGTCTGATGGTCGTCTGGTGGTGTTCTTGTTCGAGAGATGAAGATGAGATAAAATTTCATGAAATCTGATGAAAATATCAACTTATTACACCGCCCCTCCCGTCGCGTACCGCGACGAGGGGCCAAATAAGGCTTCGCGTACCGCGACGAAATCCGGAGGATTTTAGATATTTTAGGTCCGTCGCGTACCGCGAAGGATCCTCAAATCTCCGTCGCGTACCGCGACGAGTCTATAAGTTCAATACTTTGAAAATTTTCTTCGTTTCGTGATTCCGGACAATCCGTAACTCCGTTTCGCGCACGGTTTTTGCCTACGTTCATCATTTCTCACATACTATCATCCTGTAATAATTTCGATTGTTAATTCAACGTAGATTTTATACACGATCAAATGTGCTAATTATTCGGTTGTTACAATTTGATCATTTCCCTATATATATATAGGGGATGGTTCCTAAAAAAACCACAATTTTAGAGAAAACTAATCATAATTGTTATCAATCAATTTCATTTTTCGTTTTTTGTTTTACGTTTTGTTTTATTATAAGGTTATATTTGTTAACAAAAAGAAAAAAATAAAAAATATATGTAATTCATGTTATTATATATATGCAACACATTGATTACATATATGTAACTTGTAAACTATATATATGAGTTACATATATATAACTTTATAGGTTACATATACGTAACTTCGTGATCTACAAATTTTTATTAAAAAATTTTTTTGTTTATAACATTTCTAAGTTAATAATAAAAAATCGTGAATTTTTTTTTTTAAATTGATTGGTTAGTAGGAGTTTTCTTAGTTTTATCCAAAGTGAGAAGTTTTCTTTTGAACCTTTCTCTATATATATATATTGTATAATGTGAAAACTTGATTTTAAAGGAAACTTTTAAACCATGATTTGATGTTGACCATATATTTATTTTCAATATTACAAATGTTGGTCATATATTTGATTGCTTCATATGAAACTCTGTCAAAATTAACGATTTTTGATTTAAACATATATTATGTTTTTAAACCTGGCTGAATTTGGTTGTGCACTATAAAGCTCCTCAAGAAAGCTAAGCATATGCTCTCTGAGTCTAATAAGCCAGATATTACTAAAAAGCCTCAAATGCTTAAATATATATATATATATATATATATATAGGATTTGGAATTTTTTATAACCCTCTTTTTTTGCTACAACTACATAACTCATTTCAACCAATCATAAGCTTACACATATGCATTTCATTAAAATATTAAAAAGGGCATCATAGTCATTTTACCCCTTATAAGTTTCCCCCCCTCTTTTTTAAACATTAATAACTTTTTTATAATATATTTATTTTTAAAAAAAAATTGCACCATTATATTCGTCTCATTTTTCTCTTTAATTCCGTTATAGTCTCGACTAATTTTTTTTTACCTTTTTTAGATGCCATATATTTACATCATTGTAACGAGCTTAAAAATAACAAATTTATTTGAAATTTTTTTAAAAATGATAAATTACAGTGATGTAAGTTACATTGACGTAATTTATCGTGATGTAATTTACATTGACGTAAATTTCGGTTTCGGTTTTTTTCGATGAATTTGGTTTAAATTACAGTGATGTAATTTAAACATTAATAACTTTTTTATAATATATTATTTTTTTAAAAAAATTGCACCATTATATTCGTCTCATTTTTCTCTTTAATTCCGTTATAGTCTCGACTAATTTTTTTTACCTTTTTTAGATGCCATATATTTACATCATTGTAACGAGCTTAAATATAACAAATTTATTTGAAATTTTTTTAAAAATGATAAATTACAGTGATGTAAGTTACATTGACGTAATTTATCGTAATGTAATTTACATTGACGTAAAATTCGGTTTCGGTTTTTTTCGGTGAATTTGGTTTAAATTACAGTGATGTAATTTACATTGACAACAAATTAGTTTAAAATTTTTTCGAACAATGAAAAATTACATCACTATAATTATTATTGTGAGAGAAAAAATCAAAATAATGTGTTCTATTTCATCACTATAATTTATCATTGTAATTATCATTGTTAGAGAAAAAAATTAAATAATGTGTAACGTCACCGTTAATTATGTCATTGTAAATTACTTCATTTTGTGTTACATTACTTCATTTTTTATTACATTACTGTAATATACTATTGCTATAATTTTTTTTAATTAATTTGCTATCTTTAAGTTCGTTACAATGATGTAAATATATGACATAAAAAAAAAAAAAAAACTAGTCGAGATTATAACGAAATTAAAGAGAAAAATGAGACGAGTATAATGGTGCAATTTTTTTAAAAAAATAATATAGTATTAAAAAGTTATGAATGTTTAAAAAAAAGGGGGGTAAACTTTACTTAAATAACAAATGTCTTAAATACCCTTTATATTAAAAAAAAAGAAAAAAAAGGAATCTGACACGTGTCACGATCCTACACACTTTCCTTTTTCAAGCAACCATTGGATGATGGTTAATGGGTTGTAACAAAAAAAGTGGGTTATCAAAAATTCCATGCCCTATATATATATATATATATATATATATATATATATATATATATATATATATATATATTAAAAGAAATGTATCAGCTTTATACAATACCTACATTGTCCTACAAGTCTTCTTCATATATTGAATGTCTCTTGTCGATTATGGGTGACATATAAATTTTAATCTTTTGTTTATCTTATATTAAATAATAATTAATAATAGTTTTCTTTAATTTGTTAAATAATATAATTATAGCCTAAATTTTTTATTTAATTTTTATAAAATGTTTTTAATGAATATACGATACTTTTTTAAAATAAATATTTTAAAAAAGATAATTTTTAACTTTGTATATTATTAAATGAAAGATATGTAAATCTAACTAGTCAAACAACTTAAATTTCCATCAATACTCGTTTTAATGCTTAAAGGCTCCTATATCTCATTCAGAAATTTACTATTCGTGACCTAGCTCTTAAATTACTTGCATTATTGTTAATGTAAGATAATAATGTAATAGTTATTTATTTAAAAAAAGTATTTACGTTCCAATCTAATTCTTTGTCAAATTTTTTCTAGAGAATTGCTTAGATGATTAGATCCTTTATAATATTGAAAATTTTGCCAATATTTTCTAGAACATAATAAAGTTTTAATCTTAATAATAATAAATAAAAATAATTATGGTCGCTTATCATAATTTTATGCCCATATTTTTTTTTATTTTAGTCTGTCATTTTTATGTAATTATTGATCATGAATATTAATATATATTATGTATTTTGGATTATGAATATATAATAATTAATATACTATTAATCAAATATATTTAATATGAAATTATATTTTATATAATACACGTGTTTATTCATTCAATGTATTGGACATGTTTTTTTTAAAAAGACATGACTTTTTTAACTAAGTACACAATTATTATTTTTTTAACACGTATAATATACATGATTTAATATATCTATCTATTCTAATAAATAATCTTTTAATGTATACATGACGTGTTCTTGGAGCACATCCAATTTAGTTCCTGCATAAAATATTTAACACGAAAAGCTTTATATGTAGGTTATTATATGGTGTCATCGTTGACATTTTGAGCTAATTTTCGAATTTGGTAAATAATTTTTGTTAACAACAAATTTTTTCTATCTTTGCTCACTATATGATTAGAAAGGCTCAATCTATTTTACGGAGGAAAACCTTAACAAACATTGTTACCATTGGGATATATATAATCATCCCTATACATGTGTATACGTGTGTGTGTGTATGTATTCTATCATGTGAAAACATAATCTTATAAAGAAAACCTTAAACCATATTTGGACGGTTCATTTGTAATTTTGAAAATAAATATGTGATCCATATTAAATTGAATAAAAATTTGAAGCTTGAATAAAAAAATATGGTTTTATGTGGACCACTTTTTTTTCAATATTACAAATGAACGGTCTAGATAGGTTTAAGACTTTTCTCTCTAAACTCAGATTTCACTAATAAAATCCATATGTATGTATGTATGTATGTATGTATGTATGTATGTATGTTTAGATTCTAGTAAAATGATTAGATTCGTGAGAAGCGTGAGAAGAATTGTTTGGTTAACAAGTGTCATTTCTCTAAATTTTTAAAAAGGTATTTTGGTCATTATGTTTAATGTTTCAGTTATTGTGTAATATGTATTTATTATTGTGTTTTATTTTTTATATCATAGTGTGTTATTTTATTACTTTTTATACATTAAATAAATTGTTGTTATTTAATTTTTTTATGTTTTATGTATTAAAAGTAAATAATTGTGTTATTTCACTATTATGCTTTTAAAACTAATAATTTTAAAAAACATAGATTATCTTAATTTTTTGAAAAATACATATTGGTCATTGTGTTTTAACTCTAGGTCATTGTGTAATATATATTTATCATTGTGTTTTATGTTCAGAATATTATACATGTGTAATAACGATACTCAAAAAGATACAAAGATTTAGATTAATTTTGACGAGACCATATGAGTTATTAAAATAAAGTTGAGTTAACAAAGGATCAATTATGTATATGTTAGAAAACCAAGTATTGCACGAATTGAATATAAAAACTTAATCGTAATCAATAATGATCATTTAAAAACTTATAAAATATTTAAATAATTAAAATTTGAATTCAAAAGTTTGCAAATAAAAATTACAATGAATAAATTTGATTGTCTAAAATAATAATTTTGATGAAAATGTAAAAACCATTTTAGTTATATAATAATTATCTATAATGTAAATTCATTTTTTTAATTAATAAATAGCATGTTAAATAGTAACAATAACATGACACCTCATTTGTTAGCAGAAAAATACGAGAAAAAAGAAAAACTTTTAATTGAACAAATGATAAATCGTGCTCTTTGTTATACACGCATATATAATATGCATAATAACTATTATTATATTATGTTTAAAATATAAATAATTAAATTATACATAATTATAAAATATCGAATACGGGACTAATGATTCTTACCTTAAGCGGTTGAGGTAAGTTACATTGTGATTTTAATATTGAGAAAGTCACGAGTTTAAGTCTTGACATGAATAAAATATGGTGTATATCTCACATCAGTTGGGAGAGAGAACAAAACTTTATTTATAAGAATGTTGATACATTCCCTATCAAGACGCGTTTTGTCTGGGCGAGCAACTCGTCGGGTGAAAACAAAACCGTGAGTTTCTGGATGGGCAACCCATCGGGGAAAAACAGACAATATGTTGGTACAATTGACTTGGGCTGTTACAGATTGTATCAGAGCCAGGGCTGGACTGATGTGCCAACAAGGACGCTGGGCTCCATAAGGGGGTGAATTGTAATATCTCACATCGGTTGGGAGGTAGAACAAAGACTTTCTTTATAAAAAGGTGGATACCTTCCCTATGAAGACACGTTTTGCTAGGGCGAGTAACTTGTTGGGTGAAACAAAACCATGAGTTCCTGGATGGGCAACCCATCGTGGCAAAACGGATAATATCTTGTTACGGTTGTCTTATGCTATTAAATAAGGGTTCCATGCTAGGTTAGGGGTTTGACATTTGACATGTTACAAACATAAAAACAAAAATATAGCACAAAAACATAATCTTATATATAAAAAACAAAAAATCCAATTCAAAAAAAATAAGAATTTCATACAAAAAAAATCAAGTACGAAAAAATAAAAACGTAGTAAAAATAAATTACAGAAAACACAAAAATCCACTACAAGAAAAATGCAGTACTATAAAACACAAAATTTAATACAAAAAACACAAGGTTATATATAAATTGTATGTCAAATATAAACCTGCAAATATATTTTGTTATTTTATTTTTTCTTCCTTATAATAAACTAAAAATTTAACACCAATGAAGTCGGATTAAAATTGTGTTGTTTATGTTGAGTAGGTCCAGGGGTTGCTTCGACACAATGTCCTTGCGGCGTCACGTGGCGGAACATAAAACCAATGCCAGCATAACATTCCAACACGTGGCCGTTTTCTATTCCTCATCCTGTGTTTCGACACGTTGCCTTACCCCACTGTACCTAGACAACTCCTTTTCCAATAAATATTTCAAAATTAAGCATACGTGTCGCCACTACCCCTCATTTCATAGGTACTTTCCTTATAGCTACCCAGCCTTTAAAGGGTAATTTCGTCATTTTCTTTTTTGCTTTTGTGTTGTTTGCTACCACCCCTTGTAGATTAAGAATATACATAACACACCCTTATACTTTCATATTTTATGTTTTTTATACGGTGTTGTTGATGGCTTCCAAAATGGTCAAAACAAATACGCTTTGACGGCTTTAGTTTTCTGTTATTGACCATTGATTACAATATAAATTAATCCCTCTTATTATAGTTTTTTTTGTGTGGTTTTAATCCCATCTAAATTGTTAGATGACTTTGTGCGTTCCAATATGCATGTACGTATCTGATTTTCATTTATCATTGTATTTTACTATTTAAAAATAAATTAGATAGATACTTTTATACCTATATCATAATCTTAATATAGAAACGTTTAGAAACATTATTAATTTATTATCGCATAAAAATGTTACATGGTAATGCCATATAATATATACATCCGTTATATTATATTTTATAGACAGTTACTTGACAAAATTTAATTTCAAGCAGCCGATGTTATTTAGGGAAATACTATATAATACTCCAAGTATTCCAAATGTTTTACTAAGACAACTTAAAGTTTTTCTTTATATTTAATTAATACAAATAAACTATATATGAATATTTATTGTTATTTTTCACTTGAGTTAAATTTAATTATTCATGAATATTTTTTAATTTTTGAAAATTCTAAACTTCTGTAATTTTTTGCTTTGCTTTTCAAGTCATTCAACATTTAATTAGGTTTCCTAATTTTATGAAACTTTTTTTTGTAAATTTTTAAATATTTTATAATTGATTGAGGCAAATAAAGATTTATATATTTCATAGGAACAAGTGAGTGACTTTTAATTTAAGTGAGTTTAATAAATTATTTGAAAAAACTTAGGTAACTATTTTGTAAGGTTTTATGTGTTATTATTTTCATTATTTTTATTTAACCAATATACATCATAATCTATGAAACTCAATTATTCATGAAAACATAGAGGTATTGTTGGATATGTAGCCCATGTATGAATCCCTTAAACTTGAAGGGTAGAAATCAAAAAATCCATCTTCTCCACTCGTGCCTGTGTTTCCTTTTCCCCCTTCCGACGATTCTCTTCCTGATTTGCTCTCCGATCTTCAATCATACCATCAAAAATCCTCCAGCGAGTGCTTGGTAAGCTGTTTTCAGTTCAATCAATCCAATCCGTCTTCCGACTGTTGCTCAAAATTGGAGCAATTTTCAATCTCAACATCGAATCTTTATTGTACAAGATGCGGGTTGTAACCTTTTCTATCCGATTGTCTTCAAATCGGATCCTGAATTTCTTCAATCTTTGATGAATTGATTTTATAGAAAGAGTCGAATCTTTTATGTGTGCAATATGGGTGAACGAACGAACAATGAGATGGGGAATTTGTCTTTAGAAGTAAAAAACAAGTTTTCAAGAGATTTGTTGCAGAGATTCACCGGTTCAGGAGATCCGGCAGGATCCGACCCGGAAGAGGAAGTGGAGCTGAATCTCGGGTTGTCTCTAGGTGGAAGATTTGGTGTGGATAAGAGTAAGCTAGTAAGATCGTCGTCAATTGCTGCGATTTTGCCTGTGGTGCAAGACGACGACGTTTTGGCAGTTGGAAAAGGCAAAACGGGTCGTGATGGATCTTATTCAGGTTTGGTTAGAACGGCGTCGTTGCCGGTAGAGACGGAGGATGAGTGGCGGAAGAGGAAGGAGCTCCAGAGCCTGAGGAGGCTCGCGGCGAAGCGACGTCGTTCGGAGAAGCAGAAGAATTTGACGTCGCTCGGGTCATCAGTAGGACCGGCGTTGGGATCCGGGAAGTGGGATTATGCTGGACCGGCCACGTCAGACGGCAGTGGCGGTGGGGTGCTAACGCCGCCGTCGCTGCCGGGATCGGTGGAATCACAAGCTTCAACCATATCAGAATTTGAGACCAGACATCTTCAAGGTAGAATTCACAGATACATACAAACATACTTATCCTTAAAATAATCTTACTCATAGATAATGTTATTGTTATACATATGACTTTAAGGAATGTTTGAAAAACCTAATTTTTTGGATTAAAATTGAACCTAGTTCAAAGTTGGATATTAGTTTGAGCGAAGATCTACGAGCATCTAGTCTCGTGTTAACCCTTGACTTCCCTATACGAGGTGTTGAGTTTGAATTTGTTGAGGCAATTTCAGAAGTTTTCTTTTCGTGGGGTTACTCTTAGGATAGCCTCGCCTGTGTGCATACCTGAAAATGTCAAATCCAATGGATTGGTGAAATTGCATCTTTAATGTCTGCGTTCTAAGCCGTTCAACAAAAAAAAAAAAGTAGTTTTGATCGAATTTCAAGTTAGGTGTTGGTTTAAAAATGAACTTTTGATACATTATTAAAGGGTGTTTTTTGTGACAGCTTTTTTTAAAACTAGATTGTTTATCCAACATGCTTATTTGAATCTAAATAGATGTTTATTCGTTACAAAACTAACTTTAACTAGCAAACCGAATAAACAATTGTATATTTGTTTTGATTGTGATACATAACACCGTTATGTGTATTCTCTTACCCTTGTATGTATCAAGCACTAGGCACAAATGAAATAAGTCTACTTATAATTATAATTAGTTTTGTAATGAACAAATCAATATAGTATGTTTGTGAATCTTATAAGATGTTTCAAAAGATGTTTTTTTATAATAATCAAACAATCCCTTACACTCGAAACAAAAATCTTGTAGGACCTACTCATAGATTTCGGATGTCCTATGCAAAAAAAAAAATAAAAATAAACTTCCCAGAACAGAAACTTATGTATAAAAAGCCAAATAAAATTCACTGGTATTATGATAATTGTTATAATTTAAGTTATTGTAGCAAATTGATTTATCTACATAGTTAAATAAATATGGAGGCTCTTTTAGAAGAAAATGCGAGTTTTAAAATATTTTTTTAACTTAATTGGACCCTCCACATAGTTGAAGAAAATTTAGGCCCTCTCTTTTAGACCTTGTACGGTGACCCGACCCGACCTGACATCTCTTATTGATGGATGGATGGCTATGATGAATGTTGAGTGTGTTTAGAAACTTGTTAAACATGGTTTTTTATCTTCTTAATGATGCTTTAAGTTTCTTTAAGGCTAATCATAAAGGACACGTGGCTTTGAAGAATTAGGAGCCAAGAAAGCCCAATTTTTCACGTTATCTCATTTTGTTTTATCATTTTGTCAAGTTGATGTTTAAAAACCAAAAACCAGCCAACCTTGTTTTGAATTAAAGTGACTACTTGTCTATGATTGATTTGTTATGGCATTTTATCAAACTTTTGTTGCCCAAATATTATTATTATTTTTATTTTTTCGACTTTTAAGGTGAAAGACAAACAACTTTCAAGTTCTTGTCAATCATTCTAAACAAACTATTATTCATTTGTTCCAACAATTTCAAACAACAATCGATTTCGGACGTTTCTTGACAAAAATTCCGTCAACTACGGCTTCGGTACGCAACAAATAAAACGAGTCACTAGTTGGGTTGGTTGTGTAAGTTGAACCGGCTGGTTTTGATTGTGATGATTTGCATTTTTTGAAACAAATTTTTTTTTTCGAATGTGTAATTTTGTAATAATTTGTTTAGAAATGCCAAGGATGGTTTATGAATACAATACATATGCGATTATGCATAATCATATATTCTTAAAATGTGAAAAGAAAATAATGTTAAAGACCAGTTTTTGTTTACGCGGCTAGTTTCAGGTTCAAACCGTCGAAAATGGACCGTTAACCAAATCATATAAATTTTAAACCAACCAAACCAAAACAGATCCTACTCAAAAGTGAGAATTTACTCGGTATGTCTGTTTGTTTTGTCGGTTTCAATTGTTTATGAGCCCTTACAAACATTACAATCATTTTAGTTGATTATCTGGATCCATATTCATTCAGGATCAAGCACAGAAGGCGAAGCAAGCCCAGCAAGCGTGCAATCTAGCCAAGACAGAACCAATCAAGATGGCACCAGTTCATCCCGGTCCAAAGGCATGGAACCCACAGCCCGCCAGTCAAGACCCAGACCCAAACCTAAAACCGAAAACCCGCCCAATAACAAAGGGAAAGAAATCAGATCAAGTACAATCGACATGCCATGTGTCTTCACGCAAGGAGACGGTCCAGGTGGCAGACGAATCGAAGGGATTCTTTACAAATACGGGAAAGGCGAAGAAGTGAAAATAATGTGTGTTTGTCATGGGAGTTTCCTCACACCCGCCGAGTTTGTTAAACACGCGGGGGGGACCGATGTCGATAATCCCTTGAAGCACATAGTTGTAAACCCTAATTCTTCTTCTTACTTGTGATGATGGTGTGTGTTTTAACACCAACATCATGATCATGGTCATTCCTCTGAAAGAGATTAAGAACTTAAACAAGTTCATTCAAGTGAGGAAGCATGATTATTTGCTTAGTTTTTTTTTTTTTATTTGTTCTTATTTTTCTTGGTTTTTTGGAAAGAGATTATGTTAATCATGCGTTATGCGATGTATCAAGTATGAATTTTGGACGCCAAATAATTCCATTTTGTTAAAATTTGGTCAACCGAGGCTGGAAATCGTAACTGGAATCCTATAAACTTGGACATGACACGATGCCCTGTTCAGGTGCATATGGAACCAAGCATCAAAGACAAGGATGGAATCCTATAAACTTGTATTTTTGACCAATCGCTTGTGGGTCAATAGAAGGTTTTTTTTTTTTTTTTTTTTCAAAAGTCATTAGAATTTGTTTTCGTCTAATATTTTATGATATTAAGATTTTATTAAACATGCTTGTTTTATTATGTTACCATTTCCGCATTTCGTGAAATTCACCTATCATGCTATTGTAACTATCATTCACAATTCACTACATGTAAGCTTTACATGACACTCTTATCAGTAATTACCCACTTGTCATCCCATATGTGTTATTTGATCCCTTGGTCATGCCTCTTCAAAAGTTTGGTAAAATGACTAGCTCCTTTGTTGCTTCTCATGACTACGGTCATATGCCATCTATCACGCTCTGGTCACACGGGCTGTGTAACGGTCATCAGACGTGAGTAGGGCAACAAAGGACACTCATGCCCTAGTCACTAGGGGTGTTCATCGGGTCGGATAACGAGTTATTCACTGGTATATCCAAAAATTGAATTGATCGATCATTCACTGGTTCATTTTCGAAAATCACTACGAATTTCTTACTTGTTCTTGAATTTGAATTGAATTTTATCCGATTAAATATTTGGGTGAACTACAAATAGTTTGATCTGAAAGTGTGATTCACAACTTTAAATTCATTCTGTGTAAAATTGCGTTCGTTTTTCAGTGATATACTCGACAAACGGAACTCTCTTACAGTCTACTTAGGCTATGCCCACCGCGCACCTTCCACCCGGTGCCCGTTTTACGTGGAATAATATTTCTCAGACAGATGCATTGGAACCGTGCGCACTTCCTCCCATGCGCACTTTCTCACTTGCGTTCAAGTGCAAAAAAGGTGGGGCCCATCTCAATTAAAAAGCAATTTTTTTAAAATAAAACATGTAAAGCATTTTAAAATGAAATGGTGATGTGGAAGAGAGAGAATGTATGTGGGAATAATGTGTTGGAGTTAAAAAAAGAAGAGAGAATGCATGTGAAAAGAAAGAGTAAAATGCTGATGTGGCAGTGATGACTATGACGCATGTAGTAAATGCAGTCTTAGCATTACGGGTAGTCTTATAAACTACACAAAATACACTTTTTGCTAGGAATTAAACCCTAACATTTTCTCTAAAATATATAAGCATTTACCAAATATGTTAGTCTTATGTTACCGAAAACTTTTACCACTTGAATATGATATACTATTTATCTAATTAACTACACTACATTATACATAATTTATTCGTTAAAATCATGCAAAATATGTTTTAGTAACTTTAAAATTTGTTGATTATAACAAAGAAAGCAAGAAAGTGGAAAGAAGGAAATCAGGAATTGGACATCTGGTTGGGTTGGTTTGGTTAAGTTAACCAGCCTGAGTTAACTTTAATCATAGAAATGACTAATGAGTTTGAAGACGTTAGGATCCTAACACTATTTTAAACTAACTCAAGTTTCTAGTCTAGCGGTATTGCAATAAAAGAAAGAAGTTGCATCTTATTGAAGTCATGGGTTCAAACCTAAGCAGAAGAGAGTGTTTACATATTTATTCGGTTCCCTCTTATCTAATGGATAAAGAGTGACGAGTGAACCTGCCCTTAGATGTGTCACAGTCGTTAAGCCTGAAACCATCGAAAAAAAATTAAACACCCCATTTTTACGTACGGACAAAATAAACATACTACAATCACTAAAAGTTTGCCACCGAATAGCCTGCCAGGCTGCCACCCACACTCGCACCCACCACGTACCGTCATTCTCGTATAATTGCCTATAAATCTTCCTTCACTTCATCTTTACTTCTTCCCCTCTGAAACTTTAGACCAGCACCAACACCTTTATTCAATCATTCACTTTCATGACTCTTTACTTTACCAATTTGGCTTCAATCATGCCTGTTCTTGTTCTTCCCATGCTGATATTCTTCACCATGGCTGGCTATTCAAGTAAGATTTCAATCTTTTTTCAAATGGGCTTTTGTTTTTGTTTGCAATCAACTTCTTTTTAAGTGTATATATATATATATATGTATGTATGTATGTATATTTAATTTTTAACATTTTGGCTATGTTCTTGATCTTTTAACTTTTCTAAATGGGGATCTTTCGTTAAAGCTTTCACCTTGATTGTTCTAAAATGGGTTGATGTTGCTTTTCTTGTTATCAAATTGGGTATCTGTATTTTTGAAAAATGCTGAAATGGGGTTAGGGTTTCTAGCTCTTTCTCAAATGGGTTTCTTGAAATCTTTATAGTTCTCAAATAGGTTTGTTGTAATCTTTATAGTTCTCAAATTTGTAATCTTTATGAGTTTATGGTTCTTAGTTCTTACATGTGTTTAATTCCTGTTATCTTTATAGCTTTCAAATGGGCTTTTAGGAATCCTTATAACTCACAATGGGTTTCATGTAATCTTTATAGTCCTCAAATGGATGTTTTTGTAATCTTTATAATTATAGCACTCAATTGGGCTGTTTGTAATCTTTCTAGTTCCCAAAAAGTTTTTTTTTGTGTGTGTGTGTGTGATCTTTATAGTTAGTTTTCAATGTGTTTCATGTTCTCTTTAAAGTTCTCAAATGGTTTTTTGTGGTCTTTATAGTTGTCAAATGGATCCTTTTTATAATCTTGTTAAGTTCTCAAATGGGTTGATGCAACATCTAATTTAACCAATTTGGGGCTATTTTTGAAAATCAGATGGAGCTTACTGTGTATGCAACACTGGTGTAAGTGACACTGTTCTTCAACAAAACATAGATTATGCCTGTGGAGCTGGTGCTGATTGCAAACAGATCAGTCAAAATGGGCCTTGTTATAACCCTAATACTTTAAGGGATCATTGCAATTATGCTGTCAATAGCTATTTCCAGAAAAAGGGCCAAACTACACTCAGCTGTTCATTCTCAGGCTCAGCCACTGTAACCTCATCACCCCCATCTGGTAATTTAATATTATACCCCTCATGAAAGTTTCCATTTTACTTGTTTGGTTGTTTGTATATATATATATATTTATTTTTAATTTAATTTAATTTATTTTTTTGATGATTTTAGGTGCAAGTTCTGCTTGTTTCTCTGGAAGTAGGTAAGTTTCTGAATTTTGCCCACTTTCTATCTTTATACATCTGTTGCTAGATCTTGTGTTTGATTAATTATAAAAGCTATATCTTTATTTGTTAATTATATTCTTTAAGATTTCAATATATTAGTTGTGTGAATGTGTTGTTAAAGTGATTGAAAGAATATGATGCCTTTCGAATGATGCATGGAAAGAAGAGAAAAAGGGGGGAAAGAAGGGATGAATCCATAATTTTTTTTATTTATGTTTTAATTTTTTTTAGAACGAAAGCTATTTGATTTTTAATTTTTTAACAGCCAATTGATTCCAGAAAAGATAATATGTATATATTAGAAGAAAAAATTAATCAGTTTTGCCAATCTGCTTTTTTTATTTATGCATTTATAAATACGAAAGTCAAAAACTTACCCTTAAAAGTTTTTAACTATTTTTTACTTAGATCAATGTAGAAACAAAATGATAAAAACCTACCTTTTCTTGGTGTCGAAGGAGAATCTTTTGGTTATAAAAAAAGTGATTCTTATATATAAAACAAAATATGGAGCAGTATGCATTCATATTTTAAGGTCAATCTCTTCTAGGCAATCTCATGACTTTCTAACGTAAAGGTCACGTTTTCGAGTCTCATTTAAGACATCCAGGTGAGCCAGAGGTTTTACCTCAATAAGTCTTCGGACTGTGGATTTCCTTTGGGCGAGCCAAGTCATCAGCGTTGCCTGGGTTTCGCGGGAGTAGTGACCTTTCGCCAGGGTTTCGCGGGAGTAGTGACCTTTCGCCATTGGTTTTAACACAGCAACTGGTTTTAAAAATGTATTAATTGGCCAGTCAAAAAATAATAATAGATAAAAAAAATAAGAATAAACTAATTTGCAAAATTAAAAATAAACATTTATTTTTAAGAGATCATAACCTATTAATGGTCTATTAAGAGTCATAACCTCTTAATGATTAAGAGATAACCTTTAACTCTGAATGATTAAAATATTAATAAACAAGATACCATACAACCTCTAAAAATAAGTAGAGAAAGTATCAAATATTCAAATGACAAAGAAAGACCAGGTCAACAATTACATATGTGTTTTGTGTATGATAGTTAAGAGCAAACTAAAATAATTTTACACAAATATCTTGTATTACACTTTTAATCAAGATTAGTAAATCTTTAAGCGCCAATGTGGGGCCAGCCCATTTGGTAGAGGCTTGCCTCTTATAATAGGAGGTCATGGGTTCAATCTCATGTAAGGGTGTAATTATGATGTAATTTAATTGGGAGTAAGCTTAGCCGTTAAAAAAAAAATCTTTATGCACTTTTATACTTTAAAAATAGTTAAATATATATTAAATATTATATAGCACCTCTCGTCAGCCACCTTGAAAGTATGACCGTTTGTTAAATTTAAAATAATGTTGGTTTCTTGTCACATGGCAATGGTCCCTTTAACCAAGATTGATCAAAAGTGAGTTGGGTCCCAATGCAACTTTGATGATGGATATTACCACACAATAATGTAGTAGTAATAATTATGCTTTTTTAAAGTCGGTGATAACAAATAAATATATGATTTTGATAATTTACCAAATATTCTTCATTTTCTATCATTGTAGTTCAACTCCAACAAATCCAACCATAGCACCACCCGGAACCGGCACCGGCACGGGTACTAGCACAGGTGTAGGGACCGGAACTGGAACTGGGACTGGCACGGGTACTAGCACAGGCGCAGGGACTGGGATCAATGTGAACCCAACGGGTGGACTTGGGCCATCAGGTGCAACCGGCCAAAACGATAACTCGGGTGGTGTGACCATCCACGGAACCACAAGCGGGTTTGTGCTAGTTATCCTTTTGATTTCAGGCCTAGTATGGTCAAGGCTGATCTAAAGTTGATGTTTTCGCAGCGGTTTTGGATGTAATCTTAAAGCAACTATCGGTTGTATTTGACGAATTCGATATGAGTAGATTCAGTCTTATGTATATTTAGTTTACTTGTATTTTCATCAGCAGTTTCTTTGATTGAATGGTTGGTACTTGTAGTTCTGCACGATGTACAATAATCAATGCATATGGTACAAACGGTGAAGTTTATTTTGTGTGACATGCACACAGGTTATGTCTATATTTTAGCTAAGGTGCAACTGGATTGGTATCTATTACTGCGGTGGATTTTTATCCTAAATTTGTCACTCTAATTAACTGAATAACCTGATATTTTTATCTTATTTCTGTTTTTTTTTGGTTAAAATAGTTGTAATGTTTTTAATGTTAGCAGTAATAGACACTATTGTATATACACTGGTTCAGGAAAAACATTTTCTGTCAAGCATCCAAATTAAAAAAAGGGATAACTTTGATTCAAGTTAATTTTGTGTTTAAATTTCTATGTTTTTAACTTAAATAGTAGGTAATACATGTTGATATAAGTTTGAGTGAATAATTTATTTTTTAAAAAAATGACTGATTTGAATCAATAATTATTAATTTTAACTAATATCTTACAAAAAACAAAAAAATTAATAATTACTTATTCAAGTCAGTCTTTTTTTTAAAAAAAATAAATTATTCACTCAAACTTATATCAATATACTTACAATTCAGGTTAAAAACATAGATATCAAACACAAAAATAGCTTAAATGATTTAATTGGGACAAAAAAAAGTTTGAGTGACTTGATTGGAACAAAATGAAAAGTTGGTTACAATTCTGTGAAGTTTCCCCTTAAAAAATATTATTAATATCAAAAAACATAAAAATATTAAATATTAAATCTATTTTTTTATACATTTTTGATATAAAAAGATCTTATAATACAATAAAAGTGTATTAATCTTGAAAAACATATTTTAAGAAATCCAATTCATCATAAAATATAAAATTTTAAGAAACAGTCTTTTAAATCGAAATATCTAAAAAAACAAATTTTAAAAAATTAGTGTTTAAAGGAAATAATATTTTTATTTTCCTACTTAAATTATACAAAATTTTAATCATATTAAAAAATTATCTTATATTGTCTAAATTTTAACTGATAACAATTTATTATATCCTTTTTAAAGAATAATCGATAGCAATTACACAAATTTAAAATTATCCAAAAAGAAATAAAAGTGCGGGCTCTCCCTTCAACTTCTAATTCAAGATAATACGAAATATTGTAGATCAATATCGCTGGTGTCATAATGCCATTTCATCATACCAATTTTATGTTTAATGATGAGGGGCGTCTCAATGATTAAAGGCCCTAAGACAAACTTTAAAATTAGGCTCCTTTGAAATTTTTTTAAAAAGTCTCAAGAAATAATATTATATAATATTTAGTTTTAAACACTAAAATTGAAAATGAAACAGATACACAAAAAGCAACTTTTTGTACGACCTCTATACAACATAAGATTTTAAGCATAAACAAAAGGGTGGTGTTATTGACACACCCCACCTGTCACATCTTACACCCCAAAACGCCCAGTATTGGTCAATACGACCCCAATACGCCCCGTAGTGACCACTACGGGGAGTATTGAGGGGTAATCATTAGGTGTCAGTACCAATGATTCCGGTGTCAGTGTCAATGATTGGACCCACTACGAGACATATATTTGACAGGGTGTTAAAATATAATTTTGGGATGTGTAGATAACCCCTCCCTAAACAAAAAGAAACCAAAGTCTAAACAAAAATCAATTATATTTTATAAATTTCTTAAAAAATTAAATATAAGAAAGCTACGTCAAAAATTAGATAGTAGGAAATCTAATTAGCCATCATAGGATCAGTCTAGACTGCAAAGACATACATCTCTCAATTGAAGGTTAAGAGTTCAATTTTTGATAAAAGTGTATCGGTGCAATAAAAGTAGAATTCAATAGTTTGTGTGTTTGTTGTTAAAAAAGAAATCCATTAAAGACAATAGATGATGTTGCATATGAAGAGTGACGTAAATTAGTTCTTGTTAAAAAGATTCATTATTGAAAAATTAATAGATCAAATAGAATAGTTTTTTTACCGATGTGATATTTCAAAAAAAAGTGATATTTCAAAAAAAAAATCAAGAGCGACAACTATTTTCCTCTCTGGCTCTCTCTCACATTCTTATATTTATCTTCTTCTTTTTTTTCTTTTTTTTTATCTTTATCTTCTCTCTTGGTTCTTATTTTTTCTCAGCTATTTACCAGAAAGCCAATAGTATATATACCAGCACGGAAAGATGTTAATTTGAAAACCTTACTTGAAAATTAAAAAAACCATTTTTATACATAAGTTTAAAGAAAAATTTATGTCACACCCCGGGTTCTCGGCGGCCCGGGCGCTGCGATCCGATTGGTTTCATTGACAAATACAGTCTCGGTCAGATTTTATTACTCTTTTTCATATGTTTCAGCAGAAACGTTGTTTCATGAATTCAAAATTTTACGCAGCAAAAATTGTTATTTTTCAAACTTTATAGATAATTCACATGCATAGATGTGAAAACCATATTTCATCGTTTCCAAATGATTCATATGCATAGGTATGAAAAACCACATTTCGTTATTTATAATAACTTTTCAAAAATAACTTTTCATGATTTCATAAATTTTCATACGCATAGGTATGAACACTATCATTTCATATTAATGTAAACCGGATTTTCACAAACACATAATTTCAAATGATTTTATAATATCCGATTTATACATGACTTGGAGGTATAGCTCCAATAGCTCCATGGTCTCACCACAAGATCCTATTCAAGGCATCATAGGCCAAGAATCTCTAATCTTGCTTTTCTTTTACATTTCATTATTACCTGAAAAGTTTTTGAAAATAGAACGTCAACATAATGTTGGTGAATACAAATAACAGACTCGATATGTAAGCATAGCATGTTCGGTCCTTTAACCATAAGTAATATTGGCAATACTATATATTTAGCAGGTTATTTCAATGATCGATACAACTACTGCATACACTGGTTTATAACTGTCACTGGTTAGGAACTACAGCGCAGCGCGTCTTACGTTTTGTTCCCTCCAGCCCACAGCTGGTCACTGGTTAGGTTACCTGCGAAGCACGTCTTACGTTTAACCTTCCAGCCCACCTGTACCAGCCACGTATGGGAATTTCACCCATATGCGGATACGATTTGCAAATCATACGTATACTAATAGCCTAAATGCTGGTCATGTAGTATCCCTTTATGCGTCAAAGTTTAAACAAACCATGCTAAAAAATGAATTTATATTTACAAAGAAGTTAAATGTATTCACCTGGATTTTTGATTGGCTGGGTAACAGCTTAAAGCTTTTCAATATAAATTTGGACAGCGTTCCTGCTTAATCTATCTTTATAACTATTTGCAAAGTTGATTGCTGATGCGTTTATTTTTCTGATCATAAAATAAACCATAAATTCAACATATTATTTGTATACATGGGTTGGATCTTAACCCTAACCCTAACCTTATAATGATCTTTAAACTTAAAGAGTAGAGTACGTACCTAAATATATATAGCAACTTTGAACAGGAGAGGTTTCTTCAATAATCTTGTACGCTCGAACACATTTTATTTGATCTTCTTTCGTAATAAAATTTTGAAAATTTGAAAGTGTATACATATATTTGTTGTACGATTGAAAGCATGAAGGATAAGTTAATACTTATCACTTCATTTTTTTTTCTTCTTTTGCCACCACAAGCACACGTGCACTCATTTGAAATTATTATTATTATTATTATTATTATTATTATTATTATTATTATTATTATTATTATTATTTTAAACCTTGGCATACATACGTGATCAAAAAAAAAATCTTTATTATTTTATTAATTTTAATTTTTCTTTTGTTGGCAGCAAACTCACCATCACACGTACACATATATTGTTATTATTATTAATTAATTAAGTTTAAATATTGTTTTACTCTTAAAACTTTTCAAATATTGAGTTTTATAAAATTATAAACATACGGTTAGAACCTACTCATTTTTATCTACGTTTCCACTTAAGTTTCGTTAAAAACGGATCAAGATCAAATATAATATATTTTAATAATATTATTATTATTTAACCAACTCTTGACTAAACTTAATGATTGTTTACACATCGGTTTATTTCTAGTAATTGTTTTATCCTACCTATTCGTTTAAACGAACGCTAAAAATTTTTAACGTTTGTTTCTACTTTTATACTCTCGAATAATTATATTTTTAAAATAAACTATTTTATTTATTAAACGAGACCTTATGATTCAATCGACTGTTTCTATTATCGTATTTTAAAGTAATAATATTTTAGTTATAAACAAGAGTATTTTATTTTATTTATTTTTTTTCAAAACGGGATGTTACAATATAATAGTAACTTCCTCTACTTTAAATAAAAATTACGTTTATACCCCTTAAATTATGTTGCTATAAATATCTTTTAGGTTTTTTACAACTTTTTAAATCTTATTATAATAAATCTCTATCAACATCACAACATGTATAGCTTTACATATTTTAAAAGTCAAAAAATGTAAATAAAAAAAAATGGATCACCGACGCTCGTTTTCTAATATAGAGCCGGATCTGCAAATAGTTGGGTTTGTATGAGAATATGATCGGTCATTTTAAATCAACCTCTGTAAATATGAAACATCTTTGGGCATTTGGTCTAGTGGTATGATTCTCGCTTAGGGTGCGAGAGGTCCCGAGTTCAATTCTCGGAATGCCCCTTATATACGTTTTTATTTCACACGTCTGAATGTCTGATGAGCCTATTTAAATTTATTCTTTTATTGGTTTTCTCATTTAACATATTAAAAAAATGGTATAAAAGAACACCTATATCACAAACTAAAATCGTGTGTACTAAGTAATTTTCTTGCACACATGCTATTAACATGGTATCACCTTGTATAAAGAACACACATATATCACAAACCCAAATTGAGTGTATTAAATCACGTTCTTGCACATGTGATATGGGACATGTTAGATTACATGCTAAACATGGTTAGCTAAGTTACTTAGAATACTTAAAATTCAAGTCTGATGTATACACGTAAGGAGTTAAAGAGTGCTCTATTCTACAACTCTTTTCTAAAAAGCAAGAAATTCACTTTACTTTTGGTAAAAAAAATAAAACCGAGTTACGACTTATAACGTGTTGTTTCCATTCAAGCATTTAAGATTGCAAATTCTTTTGTGCTCTTTTTCTGCTTTTTATGATGAATAAAATATTATAGAAAGTAAAACAAAGTACAATCTTTACAAATCTTGACCTACTTTTGTTCCTTACCCGTGAAGGAATTAAATTAATAAAATGAGAATTCACATCCAAGAACTAGCAATGTAACAAATCTTGAAAACTAAATGAATTAAAGAAAACATTTTCTTCCCAACCTTTTCTAACATAAAGGATAAGGGAGGAGGGAGTGGAGCTCGGGAACTAAAACCACGGTAAGCATAAACTCCTGTCTAAGATCACTCCCTCCTCCCATAGAGGGCTTAGGGCCGGTCTCACCAATTGAGAACACCAGCCCGACCCTCAGGTGTTGTGGTCAAACATAATCCCTCCGATTTGGTGACAAGTCCCTAACAATTTTAATACAAGTAACTAAAACTTCTATAAATGGTTAATAAAAATTATATGGTCAACCAATATTGTAATTTGCATGATATAGATTCCATTTTCATATTTTACGTTCTGAAAGACTGTCTGGTTAATTTATTAGATTATAACTAATTCAGAATGATTTAGTTAACATAATGAATATGATTAGATACTATTTTTTTGAAATAAACATTTTTTAATATTTTGTCTTTTAAATAAGCTGTTAGAGAGGGGAGAAAAAAAAAAGAACAATCTTAAAGATGGTTTAAAAAGAGTTTATTGTTCATGGAAACACAGACAGACGTATACAATTCTAATAAATAATCTCAAACACCCTAACAAGATTAACATTGATAATATATATATATATATATATATATATGGTGAGGACCGCGAATCTATATATAAGGAGAAAAATTGAGAAAAGACAATTAAGGCTTTTGCAAGACAAAATATTAAAAATGGAACTATTGAAGATAATGACATAAGGAACATCAAGAAGAT
Source organism: Mikania micrantha (assembly GCA_009363875.1). Taxonomy (NCBI): domain Eukaryota; kingdom Viridiplantae; phylum Streptophyta; class Magnoliopsida; order Asterales; family Asteraceae; genus Mikania; species Mikania micrantha. Next base: position 58,806,903 of record CM018689.1, read on the forward strand.
GAGTTCAACAAACTTATCTTGAAAAAGAAAAACCAAAGATCATGCTGATCAATCTGGATCAACTTTGTTAACCTAAAAAGGAAAAATAAAATCCAATAATAATATCATTAGTAATGATAATAATAGTAATAATAACAATAAGAAATTCTCCTGCTTATTTTGAAGTGTAAAAACTTCACAATTTAAAATAATACCTGTTTAACTAAGGACTCTTGTTTTCCTGGTCACTTCTTCTCCTGCAAAAATATTTAGTGTCAATCAAGAATTCCAACCAGCCTATTTTGCCACCTCTAAATAAAATCTTTACCAAATTATATTATAATAATCTAATATACACACTCATACAAAAATACATGATGCTAACCTCTGGTTCAGCTGATTTTGCCTCTTCACCTTTGGGGTTTTCGTCTCCTGTGGTAAAGCATGGCACCTCTTTTATCAGTTATATTTAATGAAACATGTGGTGCAGCAGAATAAATGTAACATTTCCTTTTGTATAACTAAAAAATTAAGAGAGGTGATTTGCACACACCAAAAAGGTTATTAATGCACAACTAAAGACTGTCATCGGGCGATTTATACTTTTACAACAAAAGAAAAGACAAGAAAGCTGTTTCAAAATCTTAGGGTATAAATACTAAGCATGCACAATCATTAAATTCCAACTTTAAACTAAAATTCTAAAACAAAAATGTCATTTTTCTTATTTATTTTCACAGTAAAATTTGTGTGCATACGTGGGACATGATGTGGCAGCTGGCAGAGCATCAACTGGTGCCATCAGGTAGTAAATCAGGTAAAGTTTAGATGTTTTCTATAATATTATTTGTATATTGTAATCATTATATTTGAGTAGCCGTTTTATGTAAATAGATAATAAAACTATGAATTACCGCCATCCTCAGGCAAATCAGAAGTCCAGAGAGTGAGATTATCTCTCAACAGCTGCATGATCAAAGTGCTATCTTTGTATGATTCCTCACTCAAGGTATCCAACTCTGCAATTGCCTCATCAAAGGCTTGTTTAGCCAAGTGGCAGGCCCTGTAAATAAGTTAACAAAAAATTCTTTCAAACCACACTTCATACTCCAAGTCTTAAGTAAGAAGAAAAAAGATCCAAGAGTTTACTTCTCAGGAGAGTTCATAATTTCATAGTAAAACACAGAGAAATTAAGAGCCAGTCCAAGACGAATTGGGTGGGTTGAAGGGAGATCTGTATTAGCAGAAGCCGAAGCAGCCTATAAATGAAATAATTAGTAAACTTTTTTGTAATGTAACAGACACACATATATATGATATACCGTTTCCATATTTATGACATCTATAATTATATAATTTTGGCAAAAATAAAACAAAATAAAATTTGCGTGCCTCATATCCCTTCAATGATTGATCTGCAGCTTCCTTTCTTTCTTCATCCGTCTTGAACTCAGCAAGATAACGGAAGTAGTCGCCTTTCCTATTTTGGTACAAGAAGAAAATTAAATTAAAATAAAATATATTTTTCATGAAAGAATGTGAAACTGTGAAAGTGGGTCATAAAGTTCAGAAAAACATCTGAAATTCCAAGTATATTCTTCGTCCTCCATACATCAGAAAAACATCTGAAATTCCAAGTATATGGGTGTGTATCCTTTCTTCATTTATGATCTCAACTATATAATGATAACATTTATGAAGTTGAGATTCTGAATATTTTGAAGAATCAGTCGTAAAATCTTACAAAAAAGAGGAGGAAAAGTTGATGCAGAATCCATTAAATAACAGCATACTTTTCAAAGTGGTCAGCTTTCGGAATCATACTATTTTATGTCCTAACCTGGTAATTCAAGTTTTTGGAGTTGGCTAATATGGTAATTAAAATGTAAAATATGATTACTAGACCCGGAAAAGGCACTAGATACCTAATGTGATTATCAAATAGAAACAAAACCTTTAGTTATTAAAATATCCCAACTTAAATTACCCAACTTTGAAGAATGCATTAGCGTTTCCCAAAACTTAATAGCAACAATGGAAATAGTGAACACAGCTCACAAGTCGATCAAATGAAAAATACAATATTATCGAGTAATGACTCACATTTTGTAGTAAAAAACAGTAGCTTCTCCAGAGCCTGAAGATGGTACCAGATGCTTATCTATGATATCAAGAATGTCACTGCAGATCTTAGAAAGCTCATCTTCAACCTTCTTGCGATATCCTTTGATCAGAGTGACATAATTCTCATTTCCTTTTGATTCCTCTTTTTGTTCAATAGATGACATGATTCGCCAAGAGGCCCTCCTTGCACCAATGACATTTTTGTATCCAACTGAGAGCAGGTTGCGCTCTTCAACAGTAAGTTCAACATTAAGTTTTGCAACATTCTTCATACTTTCAACCATTTCTGCAATATAAAATGAATCGTGACATGGATAATGCTATACCATAATTACAAACATGTTTCAACAAAGTAAACTTGTTAACTGATGCATGTTAATACTCATAATATTGACCAATCTAATACAGACTATGAAGCAAATAGTGAAATAATGCATGATCAGCTTATATAGTTATATGTGAGGAGGTATGAACATTTGTCATCCTTATAGCTTGTTATTTTTTTATTTTTTATTTTTTGTTTTTGAAAAATCAACAAACCAGTATAAGCAAAGAAAATTCAGGACATGAATAAATCATGCCAACAACATAGAGAACCTACATTACACAATTGATTTATATCATTTTGTGGCAAATATAACTATTCTAAGCAAATCAATTCTTTATATAACTGTATTTATCCGTATTCCTTTTTCCTGAATAAACACATATAAACATGGATGGAAATTCAAACAAGAACAGAAAAAATACATATATAGCTGAATTTTTGGCAACTTAGAGCCTAGCATTGTGCTGTTTATTTTGCCACTATTCAAATTAGGAAAAACCAGACAGATTATATACTTAACATCAAGATATACATACAGGAAATCAAAATCACAATGAATTAGATCCAAACTGCAACAAAAATCATGTAAATAATCTGAGAAGGCATACAAGCATGCGTCCTCCTCCAGTATTAAGCCAAATTATCGATCAAATTCCACCATAAAATCCAGAAAACTCTAATCCAAACAGAGATACAAAACAAAACGAAAATTAAAACAAATCTAAAGGAAGAACCCTAGCACAAACAAATGTTGGTTGAAAAAACCTAAAAACAGTTACGAAATCGATAGGTTAAAGTTCATACCATCGTAACGCTCGGCTTGTTCAGCGAGTTTAGCCGAATAGACATGATTCTCTCTCTCTTTTTCATTCGACATCTTCTTAATTGATTGATGAAATATATCGATCGATTGATCAAGAAAACTGAAATTGAATCACGGAAACTTTGTTTGCGATTGTAAGAAAGTCCTAGAAAGAAGAGAGAAATGAAGGGTTGGATTAATATAGGGTAGTTGAACGTCGAGCGAGTTATGGAGGGGTAAGTAAGACTGAATCTGGACCGTCGGATTGAGTTTAAAATATGGAAGAGGTTAAGAGAGTACCGCGCACTTCGCACGGATGTTTAGGATTCTTTTCTTTTTTCTTTTTTTAATTTTTATTTATTCGTATAACTAGCCTAAAACCTTAAGTATTACGTGGGTTGAATAATCAAAAGAAATATAAAATACTAACATAAAATAATAATAAGTATTTATTAATTATAAAATTATATTTTAATATAAAATATAATTGATATATTCTTATAATTTATTAATTTTTAATAAATTAATAAGAAGATGTATATAATTACTAAAAATTATCAGTATCTAATAGGAAAGAGAGACAGGAAAAATAATTTCAGATTTCATCACAAAGTCATATGTGTCTTCTAGAAGTACTTCTTTATTATATAATTTATATATTACATGAGTTGAATAATCAAAATAAATATAAAATATTAACATAAAATAATAATAAGTATTTATTAATTATAAAATTATATGTTAATATAAAATATAATTGATTTACTAAAAATTATTAGTATCTAATAGGAAAGAGATGCAGGAAAAATAATTTCATATTTCATCACAAAGTCATATGTGTCTCCTATAAGTACTTCTTTATTAGAGTATGTAGATAAACGAATTTCCTTTTTTCGATTTTCCAAGAAGTTTTAGGCTTGAGTTTTATTGGTTTTCTGCAAGCAATTGCTTTTAGACGAGCCATGGTTATATCATTACGAGTTTTCTTCAGGATAAAATTATAAATTTGTTTGATTTAACTATTGAAAATCTTTTTATATCAATAATTGATTGCAAAAAAAGTCACATGTCATAATCATATTATTTTAAAAATAAATGTTTAATTTTAAATATAAAAACTCACAATTAATATTATTAATAATATTCATTGTTTACATAAATAAACTAAATTAATACTAATAATTAATTATATTAGGATTAATACAATCAATGTTTAACCTTATAGTTTTATAATGTAAAATAACTATAACTAATATTATTAGTTTTAATATAATCTATACTCTCTAATAAAAGAGTAAATATTTTTCATATGTCAATTTATTAGGCTATTATTGCCACATGTCATTTTTTAAAAAAAATTATTACCACATGTCATTTTTTTAATCTTTACAATCATTCTCTCTCATATTAAATGATAATTATAATTATATTCTTTAATTTATTAAAGAATATTAAATATAATGACTAATGATTTTATATACCTTTTTTTATATTAAAAAATAGTTCTAACAAATAAAAAATGAAATCTTTTTTTCTTTTATTAAAAAGCACATTTAAACAAAGTTTACAAAATATGAAAATTTTCTAAAAATGAATTTTTTAAGAAAAATAAGAATTATTTTAAATTTGTAGTTTTAGGAAAAATAAGAGTTCTGTAAAAATAAGTTTTCTTAAAAAAACAAGTTTTTTAAAACAAGTTTTCTTTCAAAGTGTATAACATTTCAGTTTTCAACCCATGTAATACACGGGATTTTACCTAGTTATTTAATATAACAAAAAATTATAAAATCACGTAATCTTATTCACAAGCTCGTGTAATACATAAGTTTATAACCTAGTAAATAAAATAAAATAATAACAAATGCTTAGACAATTAGATACTTCTTTTGTATTTTTTTAGTAGCATTGGTGTTTTCTTTATCATGTCATTGGCATAGGAGTTAATTGTAACATCAGTGCCAGATGCGTGCCGGAACAGTGATCGCAACAGTAAACCGTACAGTAAATCAGGTACACATTACGTGAAACTATGCTTATTTTATTGGAACATTATGCTTTATACTAGACTATTAAACGATTGTCTGAATCTGACTGAAACCTTAGGGTTTAACAGTCAGAAACATGTCAGACAACACAGTGTTGAAACACATAAACTTGATTTGATACTATTGTGTATATACGTATGTGAGGTTAAACAAAACGAAACCATAACAGTTGTTACGTAATGCTAAACCGACGAATTATTCGTATAGGTGACGATCTGTACGAATGATTCCGATAGTTTAATGTTCTGAAATAATGACTTAACAGTAGAAAACAAAAATCAGAAAGCCAAACCATCGACGTGTTCGGTCGAATGACGATTCGAACGAATGCGCGCGATGGCGACGCGATCTGACGAAACGAAAACGAAAGCGAAAACGATACGAACGATAATAAATTTAAGGAAATATGATATTTCCTGTTTTACAATTTTGAAACTCATCAAAATAATTAATATTAAATCCATTTTTTAAATTAAAATACGTAGAATACACGAACAATAAACGAAACGCGTAAAAATAATAAATTACGAAAAATAATTCAAGGAATACGATATTTAAAATATTAATTAGTAATAATCACATTCCAGATGTTTAAAATAAGGTCTTTTTATTTAATTTACGAGAAACGCGCGTAACGTGCCGGAAACGCGACAAAAATGAACACCGAGCAACCGAAACGAACCCGAATACCGTCGGGGCATAAAAACCCATTTACCCTCTTCATCTTCTTCATATTGACACCCATCTACTCTCTTTCTAGACCAAAATCCCGGTTTTGCGATTTTTAGTAGAAATCCACACGAAAATCATCATAACTTCTTCGTTTCTTAACCAAATCGCGCGTATAGTATATCGAAACGACCGTATCGACGAGAGGAAGCTGAAAGTACAAGGGATCGGAGGTATTTCAAAGTATTCTGGTCGGAATCTTAGAGAGAAGTTGCTGCTGGAAGTGGGTTTCACAATTTTCGCAGGTATGATCCTTAAACCGATTTTCCTCACCTTAGATCTCTTAGATGGTTCACGAAACCTGTTTAAAAACTTGAAGAACATGCTGATTTAAAGATTCAAATGATTGAAAATGGGATTGAAGTTCTTGAAATGTAACCTTGCAGCAACAGGAAGTTTTTTTTTCTTTTCAGCCCCACTTAGCCGAGACCCCATTTATGTGGCTGTCTAAACAGAGAACCCACATGTGGAGTTGAGAACTCAATTTCTTTTTAGTAAGATTGGCAGAGAACTCCTTTAATTTCTTGGAGCCAAGAACTTCATATTTTTAAATAATTGATCGAGAACCATTAATATCTAAAACTCTTGTGGGCCACTTTTTCCTTCATAGTTCAGCCAAGAATTGCATGGATATTGTTTCTTGGTGTTGAGCAGCGATTGATGTGGAGTGGGTCACGCATCATCTATGAATATTGGAGTTACTCGAGAGGAACAATAAAGAAGAAAGCAACTATGAATATCATGTTATTCAAATTCAAAAGGTCTTGAACTTAATCGGGTTTGGGTGCAATCGGGTTAAGATGTTCTCACTTATACTACTCAAACTTTGGATTAAAAACAAAACATGTAAAAGGTTTATGACTAAGTGTCATTTTGATCAAAGTAACCATAGTGTTAATTATATAAAGTAAATTAGTCAACTTTACTACAAATTTGATGAAGTATTTTTAAGTTAACATAAAGGCGATATTCAAGGTTATAACTAATAAACCTAAGTTTCATAATTAGAAAATATTATGTGTTTCACATTTTTACAATAGGTTGAATTCAATAACAAGGATAATCATATAAACAAATAACATATTTCGTACTAATTTTAATCTAAATACGGTTGAGTATTAGTATGTTATACCATCAAATGAGTTCAAGGAAAATCCGAGATACAAATACTTATAAAAGATTAATCAACTTTAGGGTTAACCTACGAATTGATGACTCGTACTTATAAGTTACAAACAACTTTGAATCGAACACAGGATCGTGAATATAACTTCAAGAACAACAACGAGCGCGTGCATTCTTTGATTTCTTAGTCAACCACTACAAACACAAAGTGAGTTCATTGTCCCCTTTCAAACTTATTTGTTTTACTTCGGGACTGAGAAGCATGTTAAACATTTTTATTGAAATGTTATTTAATGCTTTAAACATAAACATGATTTCTTATGATGGAAATCTTTACTTTAAGCTTGATGCTTAAAATAAATTGTTGATTACTTGATACAATTACATGATACTTGATGCAATTACATGAGACTTGATTCAATTACAAGAGATGTGATTCAATTACATGAGACAGGATACAAATACATGATACTTGACTCAATTACATGAGATGTGATTCAATTACATGAGACATGATACAAATACATGATACTTGATTCAATTACATGAGATGTGCTTCAATTACATGAGACATGATACAATTATATGATACTTGATACAAATACATGATATTTGATTCAATTACATGAGACTTGATACTATTACATGAGACTTGATACTATTACATGAGATATGATGTTTGGAAACTATTACATGCTACTAGGCCATCATACATGTATCTAACCATAGTCTACGTAATTGCTGAACGTCTGGTATTCCAGAGCTTGTACCTATGGGGTGAGATACATGTAATAACATAAACGTAATGATACTCAGCTATTACCTGGTTATAAGGGACATGTAATTGCTAAACGTCTGGTATTCCAGAGCTTTTGTCGGCTTATATGAGGTATGTAAAGGCTAAACATGAAAGTATCGATTCTAAGCTATTACCTGGTTATAAGGGACACGTAATTGCTGAACGTCTGGTATTCCAGAGCTTGTGTCGGCTTATATGAGGTATGTAAAGGCTAAACATAAACGTAACGTTACGGAGCTATTACCTGGTTATAAGGGACATGTAATTGCTGAACGTCTGGTATTCCAGAGCTTTTGTCGGCTTATAAGGGGTATGTAAAGGCTAAACATGAATTTGTTGAATTCCAGAGCTTTTGTCTGCTTATAGGTGATATGTAATTGCTAAACTATGTGTGTGTGTGCATATATGATGCTTGATAAACATGATGAGAACTAACACTTACGAATACAATAGACATGAAAACTTTGAAACAGATAACAAAAGCTTTGATGAGGATTAAGTTGTTTGGTAGGTAAAATGCTTAATTATTATTAACAACAATGTCATATCCGGGTTAGTATGTGGTGGGATGTTGGCTAGGGCTTGTTCCCTTACATATGCCCTATATATAAGCATACCGACTTGGATATTACAGGTGGAGTTAATGAGGTTAAGGTTTTATCGAAGGAGGTTTGTGAAACTATTTTTAAAACTTATAAACTATATGAACTCACCAACCGTTGTGTTGACTTGATCTTTTTATATGCTTTCTCAGGTGAAGGACAGGTTTAAGCATAAGCTCATGGATTTACATACTAGGCTGCCCAGATAGAGGACCTAGTAGGCTTTTGGGAAGCACAACTTTTGTTGATGATAAACATTATTTTGATATTTTGTACATATACAAGATATAAACATTATTCTTTTGATTAGGTTTACTTAGTTAAATTGCAGAACATTGCTATTGTAATTTAACTTTGTAATCATATATATCATTTGATTGTGCTTTAGATATTCTTAAACGTTGATGCTATGTAAACAATCTGATCATCATGATTATCATTCACGATATCACGCCCCAGGAACCTTCCGCCCGACGGGGACTCCGATCCAACCTCGACGGCTCGGGGTGTGACAGATTGGTATCAGAGCTCAAGGTTATAGAGAATAATAGATCATCTACTTAAACGGTTTGGCCTAGACTATAACTTAGGGACCCTCATGTAGAGAACTTAAGTCTTAAGCTTGTATTATGTTTTCTACGTTCGATCACTGCACTAACCAAATTCTTTGTGTTATGAACAGAATGCCGCCGAGAAAACAACCTACTCCACAAGTCTCTGCACCTCACTCTTCGACTCCTACGCCACCAGATTCACCACCTCCACCTCCTCCTCCACACTCTCCACCACCAGGCTCAAGCAATGCGCAGACACTGGATCCTGCTACTATCGCATTGGCGACACTACTGAGTACCCAACTGACCAGCCAGCTGAAAGATGTCATCCCAGAAATGATAAACATGATTCAAGGTCATGGCAACAATTCTGGCCTTACTACAGGAGAGGCTAGTGGAAACACTAGTCATACTTCAGATTGCTCCTACAAGTCTTTTGTAGGATGCAAACCCCCAAGCTTCACCGGAGTCGAAGGAGCTGTTGGACTGATTCAATGGCTCGAGAAGATGGAAAATACTTTGGACATCAGCAGTTGTCCCGAACACCACAAAGTTCGCTACGCAGCTGGTTCTTTCAGCAAGCGAGCTTTGACTTGGTGGAACGCACAGATAAGAGCCAAGGGAAGAGATGAGGCAATGGCGATGCCTTGGGCAGAATTTAAGCTTCTTTTGAGGAATGAGTTTTGCCCGAAACATGAGCTGCAGCAACTGGAGATTGAGCTCTCGAATCATGTGATGAAGGGAGCCGATCATATGACTTTCACCACACGCTATCATGAGTTGGTAGCTTTGGTGCCAGAAATGGTACCAACATTGGAAAAACTGATTGACCGTTATGTGGCGGGATTACCTTCTTGCATCCAAAGCATTGTTTTGGCTGCCTACCCTGCTACCTTGGAGTCTGCTATCTCCCTTTCAGCTAAACTCACCAATGTGATGGTGAAGTCTGGAGTTCTTAAAGATGAAACAGGAAAGTCCAAGGAAACAACAGCAACAAAGAAACCCGAGTACCACCCGAAGAAGAAACAGAAGGTCGTAAAGAACTATGCGGCAGTCACCCCACTGAGACAGGCACCTGCAGCACCTGTCAACCCTACTACTAGGGGTTATGGAGGGGAATATCCTCAGTGCACAAACTGCAAGTATCATCATCCTGCTGGTGCTCAATGCAGGAAGTGCACAAACTGTGGTCGGTTTGGCCACTGGGTTCACAAATGCCGCTTTGCGGTGAATCAAGCAACCAACACTGCAACCAGAGCACTACCACCACCACCACCACAGAACCCAGGCAATAACAACAACAGAGACTGTTACAACAGCGGGGAACCAGGTCACTTCTCCCGCAACTGTCCAAAGAAGGTGCAAGCTGGAGCACAAGCACCTCGTGGACGAGCTTTTGTCATAGGAGCCAATGCTGCACGTCAGGACCCTAATGTGGTCACTGGTACATTTCTTTTACATGACTCTTATGCATCCATATTATTTGATACTGGTGCAGACCAGAGCTTTATTTCATCTGATTTTGCACAACAACTTAGTCTTACTGAGGAAACTTTAGATTCCCCATACATGATTGAGGTAGCGAATGGAAAACAAGTTACTGTTAGCACTATACTTAGGAACTGCCCACTTACACTTATAGATCATACATTTTCCATCGACTTGTTGCTGATGGAGTTGGGCAGTTTCGATATCATCGTGGGGATGGATTGGCTTTTACTCAATCGAGTTGAAGTCATCTGTTCTGAAAAGCTACTTCGGATTCCAGTAACGGATGATCGTGTATTGGAAGTTCGTGGGGATCAAGCAAAGAGAAACGTAAAGATCATTTCATGCATAAAAGCGCGTAAGTGGCTGCAAAAGAAGTGCATAGCATTCTTGGCTCATGTGGTGGAGAAAGACAAAGACAAGAAAACAATACAAGACGTACCGATAGTGAGGGAATATCCTGAAGTATTTCCGGAGGATCTACCTGGTTTGCCACCTGTGCGACCGGTAGAGTTTCGTATCGATCTGATTCCTGGAGCAACACCTGTTGCTAAATCTCCTTACAGGTTAGCACCTTCGGAGATGCAGGAACTATCTAATCAATTACAGGAGCTACTTGATAAAGGTTTCATCCGACCAAGCTACTCACCTTGGGGAGCTCCGGTTTTGTTCGTGAAAAAGAAGGATGGATCTTTTCGAATGTGCATAGACTACAGAGAATTAAACAAACTAACCATCAAGAATCGGTATCCACTACCGAGGATCGATGATTTGTTTGATCAATTACAAGGAGCTCAATACTTTTCGAAGATTGATCTGCGTTCCGGATACCATCAGCTTAGAGTGCAAGACGAAGACATACCGAAGACGACGTTTCGTACCAGATACGGGCATTACGAATTCATGGTGATGCCTTTTGGTTTGACGAATGCACCCGCGGTTTTCATGGATCTCATGAACCGTGTGTGTAAGCCGTACTTAGATCAATTTGTTATTGTTTTCATTGATGACATATTGATCTATTCTAAAAGCAAAGCAGAACACGAGCAACATCTGAGAACGATCTTGGAACTGTTAAAGGAAGAGAAACTCTATGCCAAATTCTCTAAGTGTGAGTTTTGGTTAAAAGAGGTTCAATTCCTAGGCCACGTTGTTAACAGTGAGGGAATACACGTTGATCCTGCCAAGATCGAGGCAATAAAAGATTGGGACACTCCGAAGACACCTACGGAGATACGTTCTTTTCTAGGCTTAGCAGGCTATTACAGAAGGTTCATCTCGAATTTTTCTAAGATAGCTCTGCCACTTACAAAGTTGACACAGAAGAGCGAGCCGTTTGTTTGGGGACAAAAGCAAGAAGAAGCCTTTCAGACGTTGAAGCAAAAGCTATGTGATGCTCCGATCTTATCACTCCCAGACGGTTGTGATGACTTTGTTGTATACTGTGATGCCTCCCATCAGGGACTTGGCTGTGTACTTATGCAGCGGGACAAAGTCATTGCTTATGCTTCGAGACAATTAAAGATTCACGAGAAGAACTACACTACTCATGATCTGGAATTGGGAGCTGTGATATTTGCACTGAAGATCTGGAGGCATTACTTGTATGGCACCAAGTGTACCATATTCACAGATCACAGGAGTTTGCAACACATATTTGATCAGAAGGAACTCAACATGAGACAGCGACGTTGGGTTGAGCTTCTGAATGACTATGACTGTGTAATCAAGTACCATCCGGGCAAGGCAAACGTTGTAGCCGATGCCTTGAGTCGAAAAGAACGAGTCAAACCCTTGCGTGTCAGGGCAATGGGAATGACTGTGCAGACAAGCTTACATGACCATATTATGCAAGCACAACAAGAAGCGATTGAACGAGGGAACTTGAAGAAAGACTTAGATTGTGGAATGGGGAAACATTTGGAAACAAAACCCGATGGACTTGTTTACCTCAAGGATCGTATCTGGATTCCTACAGTAGATGAGTTAAGGAAACTTATTTTTGATGAAGCACACAAGACCAAGTACTCTGTGCACCCCGGTGCTGATAAAATGTACCAAGACTTACGTGCATTTTATTGGTGGCCGGGTATGAAGAAAGACATTGCTGAGTATGTTGGTCGATGCCTTACGTGCGCTAAGGTGAAGGCGGAACACCAGAGACCGTCAGGTTTACTGGAACAGCCTGAAATTCCGCTTTGGAAGTGGGAACAAATAGCTATGGACTTTGTTACCAAGCTACCCCGCACTTCCAGTGGTCACGACACTATTTGGGTTGTCATTGATCGATTAACCAAGTCTGCTCATTTCTTGCCGATGCGAGAAACTTACTCAATGGATAAACTAGCGAAGCTTTACATCAATGAGATAGTGGTACGCCATGGTGTGCCATTGTCTATCATTTCGGATCGCGATAGCAGATTTACATCAAGATTCTGGCAGTCATTGCAGAAGTCTCTGGGGACACAATTAAACTTGAGTACAGCTTATCATCCACAAACGGATGGTCAAAGCGAACGTACCATTCAGACCCTGGAGGACATGTTGAGAACTTGTGTTCTAGACTTTGGTGGTAATTGAGACTCCCACTTGCCACTAATCGAGTTCTCCTACAACAACAGTTATCACAGCAGCATTGGTTGTGCCCCATTCGAGGCCCTTTATGGTCGAAAATGTCGGTCACCGATCTGTTGGTCAGAAGTGGGAGACAATCGTATCACGGGGCCAGAACTTATTCAAGAAACTACAGACAAGATTGCTCAGATACAACAAAGACTACAAGCGACACGAAGCAGACAAAAGAGCTATGCTGATAAACGGCGTAAGCCGTTGGAATTCCAAGTGGGAGATCGTGTTATGCTTAAGGTTTCTCCTTGGAAAGGCGTAGTCCGTTTTGCAAAGAAAGGCAAACTAACACCACGATACGTGGGACCGTTCGAGATCATCAAACGTATTGGTCCTGTGGCGTACAGATTGAGCTTACCGGATGAACTTAGTGGTGTACATGACGTGTTTCACGTCTCAAACTTGAAGAAGTGCTTGACCGATGAAACTCTTATCATACCAGTTGAAGAAATTCAATTGGATGAAAACTTACGCTTTGTTGAAGAACCGTTAGAAATCATGGATCGCAAAGTCAAGAAACTGAGGCGAAGCCGTATTCCTATAATTAAAGTTCGTTGGAACTCAAGGCGCGGACCCGAGTTTACTTGGGAACGTGAAGATCACATGAGGAACAAGTATCCCCAACTCTTTGCCGATGAAGTCGTACCGAATAACGAGTCTTAAATTTCGGGACGAAATTTCTCTAACAAGGGGAGACTGTAACATCAGTGCCAGATGCGTGCCGGAACAGTGATCGCAACAGTAAACCGTACAGTAAATCAGGTACACATTACGTGAAACTATGCTTATTTTATTGGAACATTATGCTTTATACTAGACTATTAAACGATTGTCTGAATCTGACTGAAACCTTAGGGTTTAACAGTCAGAAACATGTCAGACAACACAGTGTTGAAACACAGAAACTTGATTTGATACTATTGTGTATATACGTATGTGAGGTTAAACAAAACGAAACCATAACAGTTGTTACGTAATGCTAAACCGACGAATTATTCGTATAGGTGACGATCTGTACGAATGATTCCGATAGTTTAATGTTCTGAAATAATGACTTAACAGTAGAAAACAAAAATCAGAAAGCCAAACCATCGACGTGTTCGGTCGAATGACGATTCGAACGAATGCGCGCGATGGCGACGCGATCTGACGAAACGAAAACGAAAGCGAAAACGATACGAACGATAATAAATTTAAGGAAATATGATATTTCCTGTTTTACAATTTTGAAACTCATCAAAATAATTAATATTAAATCCATTTTTTAAATTAAAATACGTAGAATACACGAACAATAAACGAAACGCGTAAAAATAATAAATTACGAAAAATAATTCAAGGAATACGATATTTAAAATATTAATTAGTAATAATCACATTCCAGATGTTTAAAATAAGGTCTTTTTATTTAATTTACGAGAAACGCGCGTAACGTGCCGGAAACGCGACAAAAATGAACACCGAGCAACCGAAACGAACCCGAATACCGTCGGGGCATAAAAACCCATTTACCCTCTTCATCTTCTTCATATTGACACCCATCTACTCTCTTTCTAGACCAAAATCCCGGTTTTGCGATTTTTAGTAGAAATCCACACGAAAATCATCATAACTTCTTCGTTTCTTAACCAAATCGCGCGTATAGTATATCGAAACGACCGTATCGACGAGAGGAAGATGAAAGTACAAGGGATCGGAGGTATTTCAAAGTATTCTGGTCGGAATCTTAGAGAGAAGTTGCTGCTGGAAGTGGGTTTCACAATTTTCGCAGGTATGATCCTTAAACCGATTTTCCTCACCTTAGATCTCTTAGATGGTTCACGAAACCTGTTTAAAAACTTGAAGAACATGCTGATTTAAAGATTCAAATGATTGAAAATGGGATTGAAGTTCTTGAAATGTAACCTTGCAGCAACAGGAAGTTTTTTTTTCTTTTCAGCCCCACTTAGCCAAGACCCCATTTATGTGGCTGTCTAAACTGAGAACCCACATGTGGAGTTGAGAACTCAATTTCTTTTTAGTAAGATTGGCAGAGAACTCCTTTAATTTCTTGGAGCCAAGAACTTCATATTTTTAAATAATTGATCGAGAACCATTAATATCTAAAACTCTTGTGGGCCACTTTTTCCTTCATAGTTCAGCCAAGAATTGCATGGATATTGTTTCTTGGTGTTGAGCAGCGATTGATGTGGAGTGGGTCACGCATCATCTATGAATATTGGAGTTACTCGAGAGGAACAATAAAGAAGAAAGCAACTATGAATATCATGTTATTCAAATTCAAAAGGTCTTGAACTTAATCGGGTTTGGGTGCAATCGGGTTAAGATGTTCTCACTTATACTACTCAAACTTTGGATTAAAAACAAAACATGTAAAAGGTTTATGACTAAGTGTCATTTTGATCAAAGTAACCATAGTGTTAATTATATAAAGTAAATTAGTCAACTTTACTACAAATTTGATGAAGTATTTTTAAGTTAACATAAAGGCGATATTCAAGGTTATAACTAATAAACCTAAGTTTCATAATTAGAAAATATTATGTGTTTCACATTTTTACAATAGGTTGAATTCAATAACAAGGATAATCATATAAACAAATAACATATTTCGTACTAATTTTAATCTAAATACGGTTGAGTATTAGTATGTTATACCATCAAATGAGTTCAAGGAAAATCCGAGATACAAATACTTATAAAAGATTAATCAACTTTAGGGTTAACCTACGAATTGATGACTCGTACTTATAAGTTACAAACAACTTTGAATCGAACACAGGATCGTGAATATAACTTCAAGAACAACAACGAGCGCGTGCATTCTTTGATTTCTTAGTCAACCACTACAAACACAAAGTGAGTTCATTGTCCCCTTTCAAACTTATTTGTTTTACTTCGGGACTGAGAAGCATGTTAAACATTTTTATTGAAATGTTATTTAATGCTTTAAACATAAACATGATTTCTTATGATGGAAATCTTTACTTTAAGCTTGATGCTTAAAATAAATTGTTGATTACTTGATACAATTACATGATACTTGATGCAATTACATGAGACTTGATTCAATTACAAGAGATGTGATTCAATTACATGAGACAGGATACAAATACATGATACTTGACTCAATTACATGAGATGTGATTCAATTACATGAGACATGATACAAATACATGATACTTGATTCAATTACATGAGATGTGCTTCAATTACATGAGACATGATACAATTATATGATACTTGATACAAATACATGATATTTGATTCAATTACATGAGACTTGATACTATTACATGAGACTTGATACTATTACATGAGATATGATGTTTGGAAACTATTACATGCTACTAGGCCATCATACATGTATCTAACCATAGTCTACGTAATTGCTGAACGTCTGGTATTCCAGAGCTTGTACCTATGGGGTGAGATACATGTAATAACATAAACGTAATGATACTCAGCTATTACCTGGTTATAAGGGACATGTAATTGCTAAACGTCTGGTATTCCAGAGCTTTTGTCGGCTTATATGAGGTATGTAAAGGCTAAACATGAAAGTATCGATTCTAAGCTATTACCTGGTTATAAGGGACACGTAATTGCTGAACGTCTGGTATTCCAGAGCTTGTGTCGGCTTATATGAGGTATGTAAAGGCTAAACATAAACGTAACGTTACGGAGCTATTACCTGGTTATAAGGGACATGTAATTGCTGAACGTCTGGTATTCCAGAGCTTTTGTCGGCTTATAAGGGGTATGTAAAGGCTAAACATGAATTTGTTGAATGCTAAGCTGTTATCTATATAAGAGACATGTGATTGCTAAACTTCTGGTATTCCAGAGCTTTTGTCTGCTTATAGGTGATATGTAATTGCTAAACTATGTGTGTGTGTGCATATATGATGCTTGATAAACATGATGAGAACTAACACTTACGAATACAATAGACATGAAAACTTTGAAACAGATAACAAAAGCTTTGATGAGGATTAAGTTGTTTGGTAGGTAAAATGCTTAATTATTATTAACAACAATGTCATATCCGGGTTAGTATGTGGTGGGATGTTGGCTAGGGCTTGTTCCCTTACATATGCCCTATATATAAGCATACCGACTTGGATATTACAGGTGGAGTTAATGAGGTTAAGGTTTTATCGAAGGAGGTTTGTGAAACTATTTTTAAAACTTATAAACTATATGAACTCACCAACCGTTGTGTTGACTTGATCTTGTTACATGCTTTCTCAGGTGAAGGACATGTTTAAGCATAAGCTCATGGATTTACATACTAGGCTGCCCAGATAGAGGACCTAGTAGGCTTTTGGGAAGCACAACTTTTGTTGATGATAAACATTATTTTGATATCTTGTACATATACAAGATATAAACATTATTCTTTTGATTAGGTTTACTTAGTTAAATTGCAGAACATTGCTATTGTAATTTAACTTTGTAATCCTATATATCATTTGATTGTGCTTTAGATATTCTTAAACGTTGATGCTATGTAAACAATCTGATCATCATGATTATCATTCACGATATCACGCCCCGGGAACCTTCCGCCCGACGGGGACTCCGATCCAACCTCGACGGCTCGGGGTGTGACATTAATTGCGGTCTATAATATGATAAACGTACCATTAAACATATATTTATATATATATATATATATATATATATATATATATATATATTAAAACTTATTACCACGATGAACAATAAAGTAATAGAAAATTAACAGTTTATAGGAAAAAAAAGTAAGGAAAGAAAGAACACCAACACATTACCATTATCAAAATCATATTATCAAATGGTTCACCATTTAACTCTTACAAAAAACTTTACATGATGTAGAGTAAAAGTAACAAATTCTAAAGATTACTAAAAAGAAAACCTTCGTACATAAAACTAAGGGCATGTTTGGGCATATTTAATATGAAAAAAAAAAACTTTTTGTTAATAGTATTTATTAACTTATGTTCTTTTGAAACAAAGTTTATAGAAAAAAAAATGCTTGAATCAACATTTGATACGCGAATAATTAATAAATTGTTTGAATTTGCTTTTAAAAAAAATGTTTGTATTTGTTTCTAATCTATTTCATTAAAAAGTTAAAAAACATTTTTAAAAGTAACAAGTTATAGTTTCTCAAAAACAATTTTTTAACCTTAATTAAAAAGTTAAAACAAAATTTTTTTTTGACATTATCAAAACATTTTTTAATTTATTGTGTTTTAAATAAAATTAATAAATTAACAAGTTACTTTTAAAATAAAATCTCAAATATGCGTTATAATCTCCCGTCCAGGGTCACGTTTTACATGTTCATCTCAGATTTAGAGTTTCTATTTGACTTGTTTTGCAACGTGATTATACATCATTTGATCAGCATGTGGTGGAGCCCGTGCAGAAATGTCGGAGGCGGCGGAAACTGCGGTCGTGATGAATCGTTATGGCTAGGGTTTGATGGTTATTGAAGTTGCAATTGAGGTGAAATCAGGGATCAGAGGATCAGGGTATTGGGGAAGAAGAAGATGTTCGCGAGGGGATTTTGGGCTGAAATTTCTGTTTAATTTGACAAGCGTGGGCCTTGTGATGTACGATTTGTGAACTGTGATTGTAGGCCCTGTTAGGCTATTGTTGGTGACAAATGGGCCAAATTTGAAACTTCATATTTTATTTTGATCCAGACCTCCTCTGATAAAAAAATTTATTTTTAAAAGACATATATCTCATAGACATGGGCAAAAAACCCGGTTCGGATTCCCAAACTGGTAGTTGACACCCCTCAAACCGGTTTTCAAACCGGTCCGAACCGTCGGTTTGTAATAGGTTTGACATACTCATCTCCCAAACCGGTCTCCAAACCGGTTTCAACCCCTCCAAACCGGTTCAAATAGGTTTGATATCCTCATCTCCCAAACCGGTTTCCAAACCGATCTGGTTTTGACCATCTGTTGACCAAACTGGCCAGGTTTGAAAACCGAACCGGTTTGAGCAAAAAAACCGGTTTGAGCACCTCTAATATCTCGTATTTGGGAGAAATGTTAATTTTTTCTTGTATTTATCTCGTAATAAGTAGTCATAAAAATTATATATTTAATAATAAAAAAATATGAATCTTCTTATTGTACTAATTCACTCATTTTTACTAACTTGCATTTAATTTGTGTGTTTTTTGTTGTTAGTTGAGAATCAAAATCGATATGAACATAATCAATCGAAGTTCTCAATGAGATTTTATTACATAGTTTAAGTGGTGTTCAGTATCTGAATTCAAAATATACAAAAAAATTAGATATCTGAAAGTTCGGATATCCGGAAATTCGGGTTTGGATTCGGATGCCTATTTTGAAAATTTTCAAATAGTTCGGATAATTTTTCGTGTATTTCGCATATTTTGGACAAATTTTTGGATATTTCAGATAGTTTGTGGGATATTTTGGATATTCGGATCTCCGAAACATATATTTTTGAAAATTTTATTTTTTTATGATTTTGGATATCCAAATTGAAAATGACTATCTGAAAACAAACACCCCTAATAGTAAGTAGTTTTGCTCTATCTTCAAGATATTTGACTCAATTGCAGTTTTTTTCGTATGACATGCATTTACAAATGTTTGGAGATATAAGGAAACCACATAACAAAAATGTAGAAGTAGAAAGGTTCACGAAGATAGTTTATTAGGTTTTAAGTTAAATATTAGGTTGAAAACTCTAAAAAGGGTTGTTATTACTAGACTTGGTTACATGTTTGAATTTGATGATAAAACTATTTACATTTTGTTACCTTTGATTTGAGTTGGATTGGTCACCACTTTGGAAAAAAAAAAAAAAAAAAACTCAAAAATTGATTTCACAACCGAAAGTGATGACATGGTTCTCCAAACTAACCCAAGCTTGCAACCAATTGATTTTTTTTTTCATTTGTTAATAACTCATTTGATTTTCTTTTTCTTTATTTTAACAATTCATTTCACATGTAATTTATTTTTTCTCTAATAAACTGAAATCCTTAAAACTAAAAAAAAACAAAATACATGGCATTATATGGTCTACTATGAATATCTTAATATAAATTAAATTAAAAACATTTTTTTAAATATGTGTTATTTTAGTTAAAATAATCATTGAAAACTTATTTGTCTATCTTATTTGGTTTGTATCATTATAATAACTAGTAACGTTACCCACGCTCTGCAGCGGGCCTTTACAACTAAAATTCAAGCGTTATTGTGACAGTTGCGTACGAAAAATTCGGCAGTAATGACGTGAGCACATTTGGTCGTGCTTGAAATCCACGAGGATTTAGTAACTTTTGTTATTGGGGATTGATAGTATGTGAAAAATGATGAACGTGGGCGAAAACCGTGCGCAAAACGGAGTTCGTATGCTCCCGGAATCGCGAAACGAAGTTTAAATCAAATATTGGAAGAAAAACACGCTAGGCGCATAGCCTAACTCCCAACCCTCCAGAGCCAGGCTATGCGCCCAGGCACTATGTCGGCTAAAATGGGTTTAAGTGATCCGAAGTCGTCCAGAACGCTATTTCTTCACCTGCTTCGTCCCTAAGCTACCTACAGACGTAAAAATACAACCTTTGATCATTCTAACTCCATCATAAACCCATTAGAAGTCATAAATCTCACCAAGGATTGTATTTTCAAGTCCTGATCGCTGTTTTAACCGCAGAAATTCGTCAGAACAGGTAACGGTTCGTTTTAACCTTCTAGTTTGATTTTGATTGATTAGATCTTGATTTTGAACGTAATGAGATAGTTAGGATTGTTGATTATTGCCTAGATGATGGCTAGGATTGATTATAAACGAAGAACACGAAGTTCTAACGGTTAAATCCTTGTTTTGATCCGTTGTAATGCCCGATTTTCATGAAATCATACCTATGATTATAATGATTTAAACCATTTGATTGTGACAATGTAGGTGATTAGTTTGATTAATCTTTGAAATGCAAAGGTTAAATCCAAGTGTTTCAAACTAATCATAATTATTAACATACTCATTGGAATGATTATCTGATGTTTGTGATAACAGTCAGATTAGTATGTTAAATCTGGTTATTTCACCTATTCTGATGCTACATTGTGGTATTTCATGATATTGGGTAATCAATAATAAGGATTAATCATTTCTAAGTCATTAAATCATCTAGAAACTGTTTTAGCATTATAATCAACAACATTAACTATTTGGTTAATCTGAGATTATTCTGATTAATCTAGAGTGTCATCAACTTTGTGTAGGAATCTAATGCAATGTAGGTTCCTACATTATCATACATTGTATGATATAACCTTAAATTAATTAATTATATAACTAATATTGAGTTGATGATTTACTAAGCAATGTCTTTGACATTGAACGTTCAGAAGGATCTAATCAGTAAACTAGAACATAAATAACTTATTAAAGATAACTAAATGCAGAATCATCTCTGTACTATCAGTTTGGTGATACACTGCTACCCTATTATCATCAGGTGAGTTTCGTACAACCCCTTTTATTTTTAATCTTTTTCAAACATCGGGGAACATTGTTGAACTTTTAATGAACATATGATATGTATCACTGATATCTGTGTGATTTCATGTGATTGTTGTGACTTTTGTGGGATTTCATGGGATTTTGGCCTGTAGACTGAACTCTATCATGACACTGAAAGTCCTCATTTTTGAACTGTATCTAGTGAACCCATGTGTGGCCGAGCAGAAAACATTGATAGTACTATTGGTTGACACCCCATTCGCTGGGAGGATTGCATCTCCCCTTGTGTGAATGTTTGTTATCTGTTTCCTGAACTTCTTAATGGTGTGATAGACATTAAGATAATGAGGCACTAAGATATGTACCGACGGGTAATATCTTGAGACAGACTAGACGTCCGAAAGGAACTAGATACAGGTCCCATGGTTATCCGGAACTGAACTTTTGAGAACTTGCTTATCATATCATATGATTTTAAATTGAACTGTCGATCTCACCAGCTTTGTGCTGACGTTTCAAACTCAAACCTTTTTGCAGGTAAGCAGGAATAGCCGGTGAGGATGCACTTTTGAGTTATTTGCACTTTAGTAATTAGTATTGTAATTAAATAAATATAGTTGTAATGTGGTTGTGATTGCGACACCCTGGTAATGTATTTACTTTAAGTTAATCTGTGTGCTTATGATATTGGTTCAAGTAAGTCACCCCTCACCTCGGAGACATCACCACTATGCTTCCGCAACCGATTCAGTGACGTCAGACCAGACACGAGGTGACGAGGGGTGGGGGTGTGACAGGGTGGTATCAGAGCCACAGGTTATAGAGAATTAGGTTGACTTAGAGACCTAGATTATAACCATAGGCTCGTATAGTTACACAGAGAGCACCGAACATTAATATTGAACAAAACTTGTTTTGAATTAAGCCAGGATAATCAGGTGGTACAAATTCCAGTTATGAGTGGCCAGCATAACTGAAATTTGCAACACGTGTGCATTCTAGTTTGATTTAATTCAAGCAAAACACTATCAATAGTAATGACGAATAGTTGCGTTAAGATAGGAGGACGTCTCATATCATGTGTATGTTGAATTTTATTATTCAATATATTTCTTTCATGATACTGATTAGAGATTTTTATTGTACAGCAATGGCAGATCGAGGCGAACAGTATCAGCTAGCTCCTCATGATATGAGGGATGGTACTCCGAGCTCTAGCTCAGCACCAGATTCAGATTCTTCGGAGGCATCGACTGCAGCCTCACGAGCTCCATCTGTAGTGCCACAGGCACAACCAGCATTACCACATTCACCATTAGAGCCTAGACCAGTTACACTATCACCACCAGCACTTCCTATCATACCTAGTCCTCCTCACTTACCTCCGGTTGATCCCGTTGCGGATCGGATGCAGAGTATATCACCTCCTAGGGTACCCGTTTGGGACGGGTTGCGGCGTATGCGGGGTCAAGCCCGCAAGACCACAGGACTACCTCCCCGGAAGCAGCTGGCTCCCAGGGACGAGTTTCATGCCAGACACGAGATGGGAGAATCCTCCCATCAGGCAGAGCTGAGAGCACAGTTGCAGCAAGTTACTCAGAACTTGCAAGGGACACAGCAGAGTCTACAGCAGTGTCAGGCTACGGTTGAGGATACACGTAGGACCATATTAGATATCCTCACTTCTCACTTGACCCTGATGGATCAAGTGAAGGCGTTGGACACCGATACTCGAGCCTGGAGAACCGCGATGGATGATAGACTGAGGATGACATGGGGACAGATTATGCTTGCTGCATTTTGGCGGCAAGTGGCATGGATGACTGAGGGATGGAGTTGGGTGAGAGAGAGAGCGACAGAGTTTTTGGCATGGTTTGGAGTGGCGAGTACCGAGACCAGGATGATGATCCTGGCAGTAGTCATGGCAATAGTGGCCATGATACTTTCCTTCTTATCATACTTTATGCGATGAGTATGTACAGAAGATCAGTTTGGGATTTTCAGAGCATCAGGGTGTAGATAGGGGAGTTCTTTTCTGTTCTTTTCTTTATCTGATGGTAGTGTCTTGTGTTGTTTGGTGGTCTGTATAAAATCAATAATGATAATGATGAAATAAAATGGGTGTTTTGTGTATCGATCTGTGTAATGTACTATTTGAGTGTTGTGTGAATTATGTTTTTCTAATAACCTTGTGTGGACTATAAACAATTCTGTGTGAGAACATGTCAAACTAATATATATTTCACTGAAATACGGTACGGGAGCAGTACTGTATGCGAATATATCGAACTAAAATATATATTTTGCTGGAATACAGTACGGAGCAATACTGTATGCAAATATATTTGTTACTAAAGTACAGTACGAGAGCCATACTGTACGAGAACATGTCTAAATTGTGAACGTGCCTGAATTGTGAATGTGTCTGTAACTTAAGTACAGTACGAGAGCCATACTGTACGAGAACATATTAGAGAACTTGTCTGAGAACATATCCTAGTCCTGTATGAACATATCTTTAAAAACATGTGTTGCAATGCAATGAGCTGGGTAAGACTCTAACATGTTTTTGAAATAACAGGACTAAGTATAACTACGAATAATTGTGTGATCTGTGTGTAATGTGAACATGTCTGGACTGAATTCATGTAGTTATACTGTATTCTTATAATCACCTTTTAATACAACTTTTCAGTGTAACTGAATGGGATTGTATTTATGTGATAGAACGGGTTATATCTTTAATGTTCTTGAACTGACCTGAGTTTTGTCTGCTTGTGAGCAGAATAATGGCTCCTAAACGAGGTCGACCAGCTAAGAGAGCTACTCAGAACATTACAAACCCTGAACAGAATCAAATTCCACCTTTAAATGTTGACTCAAATCCGGATCCGCATGTTAATCCGGAAGCGAACGTAGTTCCACCTGGGAACTTGGAAACGAATACTACTCCACCAGTAAACCCTGGAGCAGGCATTGTTCCACCTGCTGGTACAAGCGGATCTGAAACAAATGAGGCTATGATAGCTCGTATTGTGCGTGAACAACTATCTGCTTGTGGTGTTCTGACACAACACCAACCACATATCACCGCAGGTTCTGGTAGAGATCACGATCATGCTGAACATAATGCTACAGGTGGTCACGTTGAAACTCATACCACTACCGGTACAACTACTATTGTTCCTGATCCACCCCGACAGGGATGTACTTACAAGTATTTTGCTTCCTGTAACCCTCCTACTTTTACTGGCAAGGAAGGAGCGGCTGGTCTAATAAGGTGGATTGAGGAGATGGAAACTAAGCTCAAAATCAGTCAATGTTTGGAGGAGCATAAGGTGTCTTATGCTGCCTGTTCTTTGAAAGACTCGGCTTTGACCTGGTGGAATACCCAGGCCAAGACTTTGGGTTCAGCCACAGTTGACTCGATGGGCTGGAACGATTTCAAAACTCTGATTAGATCAGAGTACTGCCCAATCACTGAAATTCAAAAACTCCAGGAGGAATTCTGGAATCACTCTATGATCGGTGCTGATTGTCTTGCTTACACCGATCGGTTTCATGAACTCACTTGTCTACTTCCCGATATGTTTCCTACGGAAGCCGCTTTAATCGAGAAGTACATTAAGGGTCTGATTCCTCAGATACGAGGAATGGTGACTGCTGCTGAACCTACAACCCTGAAACATACAATTCTTTTGACCACTAAGCTTACCAATGAGGCGGTAAGGAGTGGTACTCTGTCTTTGAAACCTCAGACGGTTCATAGTCGTAGTGATGTCGGTACCTCGAATGTGTCAAAAGGTACCAAACGAAAGTGGTTCGGTAAAACCAAGGCGAAGGCTCCGGCTGAGATCACCCAGAGCAAACCAACTGTGAAGAACTATGGTGCAAATGTTCCTGAGAGGAAAACTTATACTGGGCAGGCGCCCAAATGCAATAAGTGTCCACTCCATCACACGGGACCATGTCCTGTTTGTCTGAACTGTAACCGAGTTGGACATTATGCTAAATATTGCAACTTTCCTGCTCAACCACAAAATCAAGCACCACGACAAACCATTCAAACCAACCGGTCATGTTACAAATGTGGAAGTCCTGATCATCTCATAAGAAACTGTCCGAACAATAACACCAATCCGGGAACTGAAGCTAGGGGAAGAGCTTTTCAGATTGGTGCGACCGAGGCGAGACATGATGCAAATATTGTTACTGGTACGTTTCTTCTTAATAATCTATACGCATCAGTTCTGTTTGATACAGGAGCAGATAAGAGCTTTATCTCTCCTGAATTTGCATCATTAATTTTATTGCCTACGGTAGATCTAGAAACTCCTTATGTTATTGAACTTGCTAACGGCAAGTTGATCAAAACTAACAGTGTTATTCAAGGATGTTCCTTGAATTTGAATGATCATCTTTTCGATATTGATTTACTTCCTATTGAGCTTGGAAGCTTTGATGTCGTTGTTGGTATGGACTGGCTTTCTGATAACCAAGCGGAAGTTGTGTGTCAAAACAAGGTGATCCGTATTCCATTACCTAACGGTAATACACTAATAGTTCAAGGAGAACGAGCAGGTAGAAAACTTGGTCTCATATCTTGTATGCAAGCTCAGAAATTCTTAAGGAAAGGCTGTTATGCTTTCCTGGCACATGTGACTGAGCACAGTTCTTCACCCAAACAAATCACAGATATCCCAGTAGTCAAAGATTTTCCTGAAGTTTTTCCTGAGGACATATCAGGATTACCCCCAGTGAGACAAGTTTAATTTCGAATCGACTTGATTCCAGGTGCAGCACCTGTTGCTAAAGCCCCGTATCGGCTTGCACCATCAGAAATGCAAGAACTTTCAGGTCAATTACAGGAACTGTTAGACAAAGGTTTTATCAGACCTAGTTTCTCACCCTGGGGAGCACCTATTCTTTTTGTGAAAAAGAAGGATGGTTCATTTAGAATGTGTATTGACTACAGGGAACTCAATAAACTGACAATCAAGAACCGTTATCCACTACCTCGTATCGATGATCTGTTTGATCAACTACAAGGTGCTACTTATTTTTCAAAAATCAATTTAAGATCTGGATATCATCAGTTACGTATTCATGATGATGACATTCCTAAAACTGCTTTCAGAACTCGATACGGACATTACGAATTTCTAGTAATGCCGTTTGGTTTAACAAATGCACCAGCAGTTTTTATGGATCTGATGAATCGAGTATGTAGACCTTATCTGGATAAATTTGTGATTGTGTTTATTGATGATATTCTTATTTATTCTCGAAATCAACAAGAACATGCTCAACACTTGAAATTAATTCTAGAACTTTTGGCACGTGAAAAATTATATGCCAAATTCTCCAAGTGTGAGTTCTGGTTACGAGAAGTTCAATTTCTGGGTCATGTAGTAAATCAGAACGGTATTCAAGTGGATCCCAGTAAGATTCAGGCAGTGAAACAATGGGAGACACCACGAACCCCGACTGAAATACGTCAATTCTTGGGGTTGGCAGGTTATTATCGTCGGTTTATCAAGAATTTTTCAAAGATAGCCTTGCCACTGACTACATTGACACAGAAAAATCAACCGTTTATATGGAGTTCTCAACAGGATGAGGCGTTCCAACTGTTGAAACATAAACTCTGCAACGCACCTATCTTGGCACTACCTGAAGGTACTGATAACTTCACAGTGTATTGTGATGCTTCACGTCAAGGTCTTGGGTGTGTTCTAATGCAGAAGGATAAGGTAATTGCTTATGCTTCTCGACAACTGAAAGTACATGAGAAGAACTATACTACTCATGATCTGGAACTTGGTGCGGTAGTGTTTGCACTCAAGATTTGGAGACACTATTTGTATGGAACTAAGTGTATTATATACACTGATCACAAAAGCCTCCAACACATTCTAGATCAGAAAATGTTGAACATGCGACAGAGGCGATGGGTTGAACTGTTGAACGATTACGACTGTGAGATTCGTTATCACCCAGGCAAAGCAAATGTTGTAGCTGATGCTTTAAGTCGCAAGGAACGAGTCAAGCCTTTACGTGTGAAAGCGTTAGGTATGACTATTCAAACCAGTCTAATTCCTCAAATCAAAGAAGCTCAGCAACAAGCTTTACAAGCAACGAACTATCCTGCTGAGGGATTGAGAGGATTAGATAAGAAACTCAATACTAAGGCTGATGGACTGTTATATTTCAAGGACCGAATGTGGATTCCTTTATTCGGTAATTCTCAAACAATTATCTTGGATGAGGCACACAAATCCAGGTATTCTATTCATCCAGGTGCTGATAAAATGTATAAAGATCTTAAAGACTTTTACTGGTGGCCTGGAATGAAGAAACAAATAGCTGAATACGTGGATCGATGTCTAACATGTCTCAAAGTTAAGGCTGAACATCAACGACCTTCTGGGTTATTGCAACAACCTGAGATTCCCATGTGGAAATGGGATCAGATCTCTATGGATTTCATTACTAAATTACCCAGAACATCACGTAATAATGACTCTATATGGGTTATCGTTGATCGCCTTACGAAATCTGCGCATTTCTTACCCATCCGAGAAGATTATTCTATGGATCGACTTACTAAACTTTATGTTAATGAGATTGTATCTCGACATGGAGTACCAATCTCTATCATTTCTGACAGAGATAGTCGATTTATGTCACGATTTTGGCAAACTCTTCAGAATGCTCTGGGCACGCAAATCAATATGAGCACAGCTTATCATCCACAAACTGACGGGCAGACTGAACGAACAAATCAAACTCTTGAAGACATGCTCAGAAGCTGTGTGATTGATTTCGGAGGTAGCTGGGATATTCATCTTCCACTTGTTGAATTCTCATACAATAACAGCTACCATACAAGTATTCAATGCGCTCCATTCGAAGCACTTTATGGACGGAAGTGTAGATCACCTATCTGTTGGTCAGAGGTAGGTGAAAGTCAAATCATAGGCCCAGAATTCATTCAGGAAACAACTGATAAGATCGCACTCATTCAAGAACGAATCAAAGCTGCTCGCGATCGTCAAAAGAGTTATGCTGATAATCGCCGTAGACCACTCGAATTTCAAATAGGTGATCGTGTAATGTTGAAAGTGTCACCTTGGAAAGGCATTTTCAGATTCGGGAAGCGAAGTAAACTTTCGCCAAGATTTGTAGGGCCGTTTAAAATTCTTGAACGAATTGGACCAGTAGCCTACAGACTTGAATTACCTCTTGAACTCAGTAACATTCACGATGTCTTTCATGTATCTAATCTGAAGAAATGTTTAACTGATGAATCATTGATCGTACCTCTCGAAGAGATTCATATTGACGAAAAACTTCAGTTCAGTGAAGAGCCAGTAGAGGTAATGGATCGAGAAACGAAAGTACTAAAACGTAGCCGCATACCGATTGTTAAAGTGCGGTGGAACTCGCAGCGAGGACCCGAATATACGTGGGAACGTGAAGATCAAATGAAAGCAAAGTACCCACATCTATTCTTGTAAACAATTGTCTTAATGTAAGTCTTCATTAAATTTCGGGACGAAATTTCTCTAACAGGAGGAGACTGTGACAGTTGCGTACGAAGAATTCGGCAGTAATGACGTGAGCACATTTGGTCGTGCTTGAAATCCACGAGGATTTAGTAACTTTTGTTATTGGGGATTGATAGTATGTGAAAAATGATGAACGTGGGCGAAAACCGTGCGCAAAACGGAGTTCGTATGCTCCCGGAATCGCGAAACGAAGTTTAAATCAAATATTGGAAGAAAAACACGCTAGGCGCATAGCCTAACTCCCAACCCTCCAGAGCCAGGCTATGCGCCCAGGCACTATGTCGGCTAAAATGGGTTTAAGTGATCCGAAGTCGTCCAGAACGCTATTTCTTCACCTGCTTCGTCCCTAAGCTACCTACAGACGTAAAAATACAACCTTTGATCATTCTAACTCCATCATAAACCCATTAGAAGTCATAAATCTCACCAAGGATTGTATTTTCAAGTCCTGATCGCTGTTTTAACCGCAGAAATTCGTCAGAACAGGTAACGGTTCGTTTTAACCTTCTAGTTTGATTTTGATTGATTAGATCTTGATTTTGAACGTAATGAGATAGTTAGGATTGTTGATTATTGCCTAGATGATGGCTAGGATTGATTATAAACGAAGAACACGAAGTTCTAACAGGAGGAGACTGTGACAGTTGCGTACGAAGAATTCGGCAGTAATGACGTGAGCACATTTGGTCGTGCTTGAAATCCACGAGGATTTAGTAACTTTTGTTATTGGGGATTGATAGTATGTGAAAAATGATGAACGTGGGCGAAAACCGTGCGCAAAACGGAGTTCGTATGCTCCCGGAATCGCGAAACGAAGTTTAAATCAAATATTGGAAGAAAAACACGCTAGGCGCATAGCCTAACTCCCAACCCTCCAGAGCCAGGCTATGCGCCCAGGCACTATGTCGGCTAAAATGGGTTTAAGTGATCCGAAGTCGTCCAGAACGCTATTTCTTCACCTGCTTCGTCCCTAAGCTACCTACAGACGTAAAAATACAACCTTTGATCATTCTAACTCCATCATAAACCCATTAGAAGTCATAAATCTCACCAAGGATTGTATTTTCAAGTCCTGATCGCTGTTTTAACCGCAGAAATTCGTCAGAACAGGTAACGGTTCGTTTTAACCTTCTAGTTTGATTTTGATTGATTAGATCTTGATTTTGAACGTAATGAGATAGTTAGGATTGTTGATTATTGCCTAGATGATGGCTAGGATTGATTATAAACGAAGAACACGAAGTTCTAACGGTTAAATCCTTGTTTTGATCCGTTGTAATGCCCGATTTTCATGAAATCATACCTATGATTATAATGATTTAAACCATTTGATTGTGACAATGTAGGTGATTAGTTTGATTAATCTTTGAAATGCAAAGGTTAAATCCAAGTGTTTCAAACTAATCATAATTATTAACATACTCATTGGAATGATTATCTGATGTTTGTGATAACAGTCAGATTAGTATGTTAAATCTGGTTATTTCACCTATTCTGATGCTACATTGTGGTATTTCATGATATTGGGTAATCAATAATAAGGATTAATCATTTCTAAGTCATTAAATCATCTAGAAACTGTTTTAGCATTATAATCAACAACATTAACTATTTGGTTAATCTGAGATTATTCTGATTAATCTAGAGTGTCATCAACTTTGTGTAGGAATCTAATGCAATGTAGGTTCCTACATTATCATACATTGTATGATATAACCTTAAATTAATTAATTATATAATTAATATTGAGTTGATGATTTACTAAGCAATGTCTTTGACATTGAACGTTCAGAAGGATCTAATCAGTAAACTAGAACATAAATAACTTATTAAAGATAACTAAATGCAGAATCATCTCTGTACTATCAGTTTGGTGATACACTGCTACCCTATTATCATCAGGTGAGTTTCGTACAACCCCTTTTATTTTTAATCTTTTTCAAACATCGGGGAACATTGTTGAACTTTTAATGAACATATGATATGTATCACTGATATCTGTGTGATTTCATGTGATTGTTGTGACTTTTGTGGGATTTTATGGGATTTTGGCCTGTAGACTGAACTCTATCATGACACTGAAAGTCCTCATTTTTGAACTGTATCTAGTGAACCCATGTGTGGCCGAGCAGAAAACATTGATAGTACTATTGGTTGACACCCCATTCGCTGGGAGGATTGCATCTCCCCTTGTGTGAATGTTTGTTATCTGTTTCCTGAACTTCTTAATGGTGTGATAGACATTAAGATAATGAGGCACTAAGATATGTACCGACGGGTAATATCTTGAGACAGACTAGACGTCCGAAAGGAACTAGATACAGGTCCCATGGTTATCCGGAACTGAACTTTTGAGAACTTGCTTATCATATCATATGATTTTAAATTGAACTGTCGATCTCACCAGCTTTGTGCTGACGTTTCAAACTCAAACCTTTTTGCAGGTAAGCAGGAATAGCCGGTGAGGATGCACTTTTGAGTTATTTGCACTTTAGTAATTAGTATTGTAATTAAATAAATATAGTTGTAATGTGGTTGTGATTGCGACACCCTGGTAATGTATTTACTTTAAGTTAATCTGTGTGCTTATGATATTGGTTCAAGTAAGTCACCCCTCACCTCGGAGACATCACCACTATGCTTCCGCAACCGATTCAGTGACGTCAGACCAGACACGAGGTGACGAGGGGTGGGGGTGTGACAGTTATGAAACAATGATAACAGTTAAAAAACATATGAGGTTGTAATGAATAAGTTATCAGACAAAAATGAATATAAAACAAAGGTTGCAAGCCCGAGTTCAAAAATTGGAAAAATGACAAGTCGGAATAAGAAAGAGAATGTCGTTTATGATGTGCCAGTTATAAAGCTAAATGAAACTTAGAAGACAATGGCAGAAGTCGAAGGTGCTCATGCATCAGCTTTAAATGTTGTTGTCAGCAAAGAAAAGGGAAGAAATGGTTCAAGTTTTGATGGAAATAACCACGTGAAACGAAAAACATCGAGATTGTTGTTTATTTGTTCTTATTTCATCATTGTCATCTAGAAAATGATGGGTTTTTTTAGTAATCATAGTTTCCATTCTTGCAAAAGGAGGTGATTTTATATAATCACCAATGAACGAAGTATTATGCGGGTGATGATTGGTTTCATAGCTTTGCAGCTCGATGCAAAAAAAAAAAACCCTCAAGTAAAACTAAAATAAAAATGAGCCCAAATACTAAATAATATTTGTTAACAAAATAATGAAATGGAAAGGAATACCACATCGAATAAAGCAAGTAAAATTTGTTTGTGTAAAAGGGCAGTTTGTGTAATGACAAACCAACAAATTCATGTAGCATTTTGTCCGCAAATCAAATCGAAGCAGCCATGCTAAATAAGTATATAGGAATAAATAAGTATATAGGAATGCTTTGTTAGATTTATTTTGACAAAACTTTGTTATCTAGAAAACTAACATGATCACTATATATATAGCACACAATTTCATGATAAAAAAACTCTTAACAATGCAAAAAATATCTAATAGAGCATGTACGACAAAAATTGCTCTTAATGAATATAAAATACATATTTTTTATATATATTATTTTATATGTCAAATAAATAGTTAATTTATTTTATAATAAAGTAATATCGTAAAAAATAATCATAAATCTTATATATATTTATAATAAATATGATTTGTTACGTTATGAACTTGTTGATTGAGGTTGTATTGATGGAAAATAAAAATTAATAAAAGATTAAGTTGTGTTGGGTCATTATTGTGATAGTCTAACCTTTATTTACAATCTTAAATAACATTTAAAATTAATATACGACTACCATTATTGTGCATCACAGTTTGACAAATTTGAAATTTAAACTTTGTATTGACTCACATGTATAAACTTTTTTCCCCTTGTAGAGTTGTAGTAAGCCTATATGTACTCATGATATGTTACATTGATGTTGCATATATTGACATGTTTTAGGAGTACTTTGTATAATACAATGTACTTGTTGTTAGACAATCACACATTTATGAATTATTTATATGTTATTTACTTATTTGCTATGTGAAATTATATAAATTATACAAAATTTAAGCATAGCTTAATGAAAAACGATTCTAAAGTCATTGACAAAAAAGGGAACGTGACTTGCTTTAGTTTTAAGTGTAATAAACCATCAAAACCGATCAAACCAAATCCAAACGAGACTGAAGCTAAAAATAATCACTTTGATTTTCGATTCTACAAATTCTAATGAAGTCTAGGGATAAACAATTATTATTAAGTATCGATACCCAACTCGCATCGCCCTAACACATATGCTAGTATTCGTTTTATTGTTTTTTATTTTAGTACTAAACTCACAGAATCAACACTGTTCAGTATTCTCTGATTAAGTGCTAATTTGATACCGATCTCATTCCTTTGAGGCATACCCTGCAATAAAAACTGATACTTTTGTTTAAAACTTTTAACAAAATTTGATAGATGTAGTCCCATTTTCTATTTTATTATTTTTTTGTTACAATTAACAAACAAGTACATTACCAAAAACTAGTTATTTTTCTTAGGAAACTTTTGGATCAATGCAGGGGCGCAGCTTTGAAGGGGCTAGGGGGGCGACCGCCCCCCCTGTTTTTTCGTTCAATGGTGTACATTTTCCGATTCGTAGTGCAAAATTTTTTAAAATTTCTATTTCGCCCCCCCCCTCCGGAAAAAAAAAATACACCCTATGTTCGCCCCCCTGAAGTTTCGCCCCCCCTACGCTTGGGGTCAAGCTTCGCCACTGGATCAATGGAATTGGATCCAACAAAATGTGGACCGTCAGATCAAATCAACGAATTCGATTCTCTTGTTTACACATGCCACCCCTTATTTGCTTCCATGCATGAAATTCTCATCCCAATACTGGAAACAGTCATCGAGTCTGTTTTCCATCTTTGATTTGTTCTTCATTCTTTTTATATTTCGGGTCTCGTTAAATTCCCTCGACCAGATCTGTTTAATTATGGAAATCGATCCTTTCTTTTTGGGTCTGATTTTGCGGTTCCCAATTAGATTCATCACTTCTTAGTTTCCCATAATTCAAATCAAGCCCTTTCATCTTAGTTTTTCGATTTAGGATTCATGCATGTAACATGTTTGATGCAATGCTTTTGAGAGAAATTTCAGCAAATGTAGCAGCGTAACTGATCTTAACCTCTAACACGCGATCAATACACTGTTTTACTGTTGTTTAACTGGTGTAGTGATCGAATTTGATTGTGTAACGATGGAAGAAGATCATGATAAAATGAGATTTGTTTGTAAGTTGTGTGATAAGAAGTATCCAAGTGGGAAGTCACTTGGAGGACACATGAGATCTCATGTGATTGCTGCTGCTACTGCTAGTGCTGCAAATTCATCTGAATCAGATGAAAAGTTTTCAACTTTGATGAATGATTGGAACGGAATCGAAAACGGGAATCCGAGTTCTTACGTGTTGAGAGAGAATCCTAAAAAGACTTGGAGGGTGGTTGGTTCTTCTACATTTTCATTCCCGAATGAGCGAATTTGTAAGCAATGTGGTAAAGGGTTTCAATCTTTAAAAGCTTTATGTGGCCATATGGCTTGCCATTCTGAAAAAGATAGAAACTTGAAGGATTATGATCATTCATGGACAAGTGAGAATCTTGACCAAGATGATAAGCTGATAATCGACAGCCATTCTGACACTGAAGAACCCGAGTTTCAAGATCCGACCCGTGTGACAAGATCCAAATCCAAGAGGTACAAGAAACTTGTTGTTAAACCATATTCTTTCAATTTCTTAATAACCAACAATGATAGTAATAGCAGTAACTATAATTATGGGTCATATTCTGTTTATGAGACTGATGAGCTAGAACAAGAAGAAGTTGCAATAAGTTTGATGATGTTGTCCAAAGATTCCACCAATTGGGGTGGTGTGAATTCGGTAGTCGAATCATCAGACAACAATTCTGCTGTTTTAGAGACAAAATCTTCTTCAGTTGAAATGAAAATCAGTAAGAAATCAAGTGCTTTAGATGGGGATAGTTTTCAATTTGATCATTCCAATTCCGGATTTGGCTGGAATGGGAATCATACCACTAGGAAAATGGAATCAGACATTTCAGTTGAGGAATTGCTTAGAAATGGTGACCCAAACAAGAAGTCAAAAGGAGTATATGACAAAACTAGAGAACTAACTTATGAACAAAAACTAGAAATAAGAAGGAATCTGTTTAAAGAATTTGAGTACCGCGGTTCTTTAAGAAAAAGAGTGCGCGATGATGATGATTCATATAATCCTGAACTCGAACGTGATGGGCCGAGTAAGAAGAGAAATAAGTATGAATGCTTAACTTGCAACAAGATTTTTACCTCATTTCAAGGGCTTGGCGGGCATAGACCGTGTCTCAAAAAGAAGTATGTCGGGTCAAGAAACGACAGTGGTGAAAACAGTTTAGAAGGCGAATATGCACATACGCGAAAGCCTAAATTTGATAAGAAAATCAAGGTGAAAAAGACCAAAGGACATGAATGCCCAATTTGTTTCAGGATGTTTAAATCAGGGCAAGCTTTAGGTGGTCACAAAAGGTCTCATTTCATTAACGGGTCAATGGATCATTATGCAGCAATGGAACATGGGGCTCCATCCTGTTCTGATATGATTGATCTCAATCTTCCTGCTCCAGAAGAGGACCATAATTAGATAATCAACCTGGCAAAAAAATTTGAAAAATTTATGTTAGTTTTTTTGCATATTTTTAATGATATAAATTAGAGAGGTTGCAAGTTGCATTTTTGTTTTGTTATGTTCATCAAATTGCTGCTATGATTCTTGAAAACATGTTCAATCTTCAAGATTTTGAGTTGAATTATAGGATTCTTTTCTAAATGTTTAGTTGTTTTAAGATCTTTGTGATGTTTTTTAGACTATTGTGATCATGATTCCATATTTATGGTCATTTTGTGTGTGATAAGAAACAAGGGAGCCAATAATACGATTTCTTTAATGTGTATTTTAAATTAGAGTAAATTACCAAGATGGTCATTTTAATTAGCTAGTATTTCACTCTTAATAACTATGTTTCATAAAGTACCCATATAGTTTCAAATATTAGACATTTGTAACACATATAGTCCTTATGTGAGGGTAATTTGGTCAATAATGTGAGGGTAATTTGATAACCTAAAAATTATAAGTGTTGCGAATGTCGAAAGTTTGTGACCATATAGGTAATTCATGAAACGTAGGGATAAAGAGTATAATACTAGCAAAGCAGAATGATCATATCAGTAATTTACTCTTTAAATTATAAGAAATATTTGGATATATATGAATTAAAAAGAAGAGTTTATATTGACTTTCTAACCTAGTTATGGTTTAAAAAGAAGCAACACAATCCAATGTATAGAGAGAAACACATTTGAGAAAACAGGAGATGCAAAGTTTTAGGGCTTAAACCAAAGTTATAAATTAGGGCTTAAACCAAGTAATATAGCAAAAAGCTAAAAACTTTAAGGAATGTTGGGTTCATTAAATGTTAAGCTAGTAAGATGTCTGAATCTTTTATACTTTGTTTAAAACTTAAGGTTTAACATGCTGGCTGATTGCCTAGATATGTTTTTTTAGTGAAACAAACAGTTCTAATTTCTGATTGATTCATGATTACAAGTTAAGGGTATTGTTAAAGAGTTTATCAAACAAACACTTAATCTTCCTTGATGCACTCATGTTTTGATATACATATAGAAGCAGATGTTTTATAGACCGATACTCATCGAGACACAGAGTCATTTGTTTACTTATGATCATATTTTATTTATAGAGGTTGTTTTTCCTTCCTTCTACCAAGAAACAATTTTCTGTCTTTGAATGATAACAACCCAATCAACACTACTAAGCAGTTGTTTTTTAATTAACCCAAATCATATTTTGCATGATATATTTTGTATTAGATAAAGTATTAGTTTATTAATTCTTAGAAGATCATGATGATCAAATCAATCAAGGTTGATCCTTCATTTATTCGGTCTACGAAACTTTAAAGAATTCACTTTCCATAATGATATCCGGATCAAGAAACATCTAATAAAACAAGTGCTTTTTAATGTTTACTTTCAGTTTTATAAGGTTTTTTTTTTTTTTTTTTTTTTTTTTTGAGTTTGGACTATACCAAAAGGTCCAAAAACCAGTTTTTGAAAATGATCACCAAGCCCAATAACAAGACCAATAACTACATGTTAAGTTGGTATGACTTATGAGTCAGTTATGGTTGGTTTAATTAGGAATTTTGTTATAAAATAGATGGTTTAGATTGGTTTTCATGATTTTTTGGATGGTTTGGAGAACACTTTTGGAATTTAAGCACACCGCTACTCCAATTAGTGAAAACCATAGTCATTTTATATAACAACAGAAAACATGTAACATATAAATCGAGCAAACAAGCCAACAAGGTAGGATTCTGCTAGCGGGATGCCTAAAAACCAAAAATTTTTCCTAACCACCCATGAAAACCAATCCAATCCAGATATTTAAAAAAAAATCATTTACGGGTCTATGATTAATAAAAAACCACCCATGCTGAAAATTAATTTATTTTGAGATGTTTAGGTAATTAGACCAGAACAAGGCATTGTCCACCACAAAATCGTCGGGCACTACACCTTATAACGCCTTCTCCACATTTATTTGATATTTATATCTCATTTAAACATATTTATCATACCACTGATTTTGTTTATTTTCCCGAACGAGTTAAAACAATGACATTTAATACAAGATTAAATAAAATCATTATTATTTAATAAAAGAAAGAAAAAAAATAAAATATAAAAATTTGTCTTGCAAATATTTAATAAGAGAGATATGTAGAAAAACTATTTTTTATGACATATAAAACTTACATGCGTTCTTTGAAAATATTTATTTATTATATAATAGTTTATGACCTGTGTACTACACAAGTACCCAATTTAATATAAAAAAATAAATAATTCTTAGCAAAAATTTAGAGGATATAACACAATTTTAAGATAAAATATAATTAAAATTTCATACAATTTAATATTTTAAGTAATAAAAGAATTGTATTATCTATTTAAACACTAATTTTTCAATGTTTTTTTTTAATTTTGATTTAAAAAACAGTCTTTAAATATTTCATATTTTCTAATAATTTGGTTTTTGAAGAACTACAATTTTTTATAATTAACTATTTTTAATGTCTTGTAAACATTTTTTTAATTTACAAAATGCATAAATATATATTTAAAATTTACTATTATTATTTAATATGAAATACATTTAATACGAGAGAGACGAGAAATTATTGTGAATATAGTATAAAATAATGACATGTGTCCTATTTTATTTTTATTTATTGAGTATAGAAGATATAGATATATTTATATAAATATATATTTATTTGCATGATGGATTATTTATGATTTAGTTAGCTTTATTGTAATTTTATATAAGTAATATATTTAGGCTCACAAACTAAATTAAGCTATGTAAAGTTTGGCATTGAAATTTTTTTAGCTGTGGGCTCTAACATAGAATCAAACATAGACTCTAGTTTGTTTAAGCTTTAGCTCTATTTGAATTGTTGACAAGCTAGTTCATGAACGACTTGGCTAACTTTTATATATAACTATTAAAAAACAATAATAAATTAAGTTAGAGAAAAGAAAGACTAGTTAGACTGATAGTATAAAATAACTCAGCATGTGAAACTAGATCGATATTTTACGTAATAAAAATAATTTTAAATTCCATGACTTTTTGTATGATTTGCAGCCCCACACAAGATTTGTTGCCTAGTGTGACATAGATAAAGTAAACCTTTTAGATGATTTTAACTTTACTTTATGAATATTGACTCGTGACAATCAAAATCATGGTACCACATTAAAACATATTAAATCATGACACTGAAACAAACTTATGAAAACAAGAACTGATGTATCAAGATGATTCATGTATCTCAAATATATATGATGATTAAATAAACAGAAACAAAGCTAGACAATGGTATATATGTGATAAAGCATAAATCCATAAAACAATATATAAATTTATTCTAAAATATATAATTTCAATTTCTATATATGAGTATTAAAAAAGAAAGAAAATAACTTAATATAAATACAGCATCAAGACAAGTCTTTGAGATTTAATGATCTCAAAAGGGATCAAGAATTGAGAAATGGAACAAATTACGAAGAGATAGAAGCAATTTAGTGGTGGAGTCATATAAAATCATTCAAGTGAGTGCATCTCCATCAAAAGCTTCATGCGTGTATGGTGGGATAATTGTGAGTGCAATCTCCTGCAATGAACCACCTTACGTAATTACAAATATACCCTTTTACTTTGGGGTTATATGTGATCAATAATCATCAATTCTCGAGCTTCATTATAAAGTTGGCCGTCCGATAATATATCGGATATTTTTGTACTTTATAAGTCCGTACGTAGCCTTGGATCTGTCGATCTTGTTTTGTACATACAATAATAACCGAAATTACAGCCTGTAAGTTAACCAACTTGCAAAGTATTATTAAAAAAATATATGTAATATATGTACCAAATGTAAAAGGATGATGTTTTTCTTACACTTATATATGAGTTATGACCAACGTACGACCCGTAGAGGCCTGTACATGATAGGTTACGAAGGAGTTTCAGGCGCAATACGACCCGTATAAATCTGTACGGGCCATATAGCTCTCTCTTACACGGGTCGTATAGACTTATATGGCCAATATAGTTGGCTAGAGGTGTTACATTAAAATTAGACTTGACAAATTTGACACATGACAAGATAAATGATTAGATTTTGGTAAAGAATAATTGTATTTTGGGTTGAAATGGGTAAACTTATGACATATAATGAGTTGATATGGGTAACACCTTAACATAATGCAGATCAAGATGAGTAACTTAAAACTATGACAATATAATGGATTTAAACAAATAATAATGATCAATAATATACAGGATGGGAAAAATCATTAAAAATTATTCAAATAAACTATTTATTTCATTAAAATACATTTTAACTTTAACTAAATTGATGTTTTTTTAAAAGCGACTCATTTAGCCCCAAAATGATTTTCTTTAAAACCCATCCTAACCTGCACCCATCCTGACCCGCAATTATCTGACCCGTTACCCAACCCAACCCGTCCATTTTGGCAGGCATAATTAAAATTGTAGGGTGTTTAAATATAATAGCACATGCAAAATGTTGATCACGAAATGCTGTATCTATATAAAAACATGTTTCGACATCACTGACCAAATTATCTCCAACATGTAACATGTTTAGATGAACATAGAAGACACACCTTTCGTTGATATGTTTGTTTATTTTTAAATAGTTATATTATTGTTGAATGAGTTTAAATGAGAATTAGTATATGTTAAAAAAATTACTATATAAACTAATATAATATTTTCAATATTCAAGGGCTGAAATTCTTGATATATGGTTAATTCGGTCGATCATTGCAACAATTAAATACTTTGGCGACGACAAAATTTGTCGCTATAGGGCTGAGAAATCGTCGCTATATGCTATATCGACGATATGTGGTCGTACAAAGTCACCTTTATTAGAAACGGAAATTTTTCAGTCTACTTGGACCGTATTTCGTTGCTAAAGGTTGTTAGTCAGCGACGACATGTCGTCGCTAAATAGATCGTCTCTATATACTAATATCCTTGTAGTGAGTCCCTCACTAGTTTAGAGATAAAAAATTCAAATTAGACTAAAGGATAGATTATGATAGATTTAATAGTAGGTTTTGATGAATCTTTGAGTATACATGTATATATATTCAATGGTTTCGGAGCTCATTGAGTTACCTTTGCACAATTTGTAAAAGAGTTAGTTAATAATATTATAGGATAGGCTTGCCAACTCATTGAATAAGGAGGCTAAGTTAGCAAATTATAGACTATCCTGCACAAAGATAGGGTAGAGGTATAGTTAATTAATTAGTGTGTGACTTGCAACAATTTAGGGGCTGGTTGATTGATTTGGTTTTATTTAGACTTTGTGATTACCTTAATTTAAATTGTACATCTTATATTTGGTTTAGTAATGTAGCCGTAGGGAAACATCAATTTCATATTTATTTAAATATGTTTTTAGAAGTTATCCGAAGTACCATTTATTAATATAACTAAAATAGACAAATGAAAGGCCACATCTGAAGTTGTCATATATGTATACGTGATATTAAAGTAGACTAGAAAGTTTGAAATTTTAAGTGCAATGGTGATCAACTAACATCCTTACTATACCAGTATAGTCAAGTCTCAACCCAAATCACAATCGAAAACACAAAAATATGGAATATGCTCTCCAATTGTATTAATCAAGAAATATAACTCAAAAACTTTATTATCTCCAATCTCTACCTTCTCAGAGATCTTTGATTACATTATATAGCCACATGCTATTAGATAACTATTAATTCTAAGTTTATCTAAATAATT
The DNA here is from genome assembly GCA_009363875.1 of Mikania micrantha. Lineage (NCBI taxonomy): Eukaryota > Viridiplantae > Streptophyta > Magnoliopsida > Asterales > Asteraceae > Mikania > Mikania micrantha. The sequence goes on from CM018689.1 coordinate 58,848,710, forward strand.
ATAAAATAACTCTTTATAATTATCCTTTACAAATTACTATAACTAGGCTATATCTCCTCCTAGTTATTCTGAACCACCATATGCTCGGTGAGTCCGAAATTAGCTCCACATCCAACAATCACTCCCCTAATTTCTGACTTGCATCATGTAGATCTTTTATTCCAATTAATACCCGCACTTCAGTGAACTTGTTTCTCGCCAAAGGCTTTGTGAGTATGTTTGCTCGCTGATGTTCTCCGCTTACATGTTCAACCCTTACTTGCTCGTTTTCAACGCACTCCCGAATAAAATGATATCTTGTATCTATGTGCTTACTCCGGCCATGGAAAACCGGATTCTTCATCAAGGAAATTGCCGACTTGTTATCAACAAACAATGTTATCTTCTGGGATGACTTTCCACTGATCTCACTGTACAAACTTCGAAGCCAAATCGCTTGGCATGCAGCAGCCGTCGCGGCCATGAACTCGGCCTCGCAAGACGATAGAGCTACGGTGTTTTGTTTATGAGAGCACCATGTAATCGGAGTATCTCCAAAGTAAAACACATATCCAGTCGTACTCTTACCATCGTCTTTATCCGTGTTGTGGCTGCTATCACTGAATCCGGTTATCTCATCAGATCCTCCCTGCTTATAACATAGACCGTAACCTTTTGTTCCTGATATGTACCGCAACAGATGTTTGATAAGCAACATATGAGATTCTTTTGGGTTTTGCATGTAACGGCTTGCAATTCCCACAGCAAATGTCAAGTATGGTCTTGTATGCAGCAAGTATCGAAGACATCCAACTATTCTTCTATACTTAGTTGAATCCACCGGCTCTCCTTCTTCGTCTTTAGTGACCTTGAAACCTGGATCCATAGGAGTTTTCACGGCATTGCATTCTAACATATTATTTTCACTTAGGATTCTCCTTGCATAACCCTCCTGTTTTATCCTAACTCCATGTGAAGTTTGCTTGACTTCAATGCCGAGATAGTAAGACAGTAATCCTGGATCACTCATCTCGAATTGTTTTTCCATCTCCTTTTTGAACCATGCAATCTGATCCGGATCTTTTCCAGTGATTGCCAAGTCATCCACGTATATACCCACGATCAATGGCTTTTCTTTTGAGTGAACAATGAAGACAACTTGTTCCTGTTTGCATCGGGTTAAACCCATGTTTTTCAGGGTAGCATCAAGCTTGAGATTCCAAGCTCGTGGGGCTTGCCTTAACCCGTAGAGAGCTTTCATCAGCCTATACACTTTGGTTTCATTGCCTTTCTTTTCGAACCCTTCCGGCTGATTTACATAGACTTCTTCCTTCAAGTCGCCATGCAAAAATGCGGATTTTACATCAAGATGATGTATTTTCCATCCTTCACGTGCTGCCATTGCAATTATCAGCCTTATTGTTTCCATCCGAGTCACCGGAGCAAACACCTCCTCGAAATCTATTCCATGTTCTTGAACGTACCCTTTGGCAACAAGCCGAGCCTTGTACTTTGTTGTTTTCCCGGCTGCATCTCTCTTTATTTTGTAAACCCATTTCAACCCTACGGATTTTTGCCCTTTTGGAAGATCAGTTAGCATCCATGTGTGGTTTTTCTCGATAGACTCAATTTCTGATTTCATTGCTTGTATCCGGTACTCATTATCTCTTGCTTGTGCATAGGAAATTGGTTCTTCTTCAGCCATCTGCAATACTTCTTCAGTCCACTCTCTGTTGACCCCATCTTGCACTACAAAATCATCCTTAAGTTTTGTTGGAAACACATGTGCTCGTGATGTCCTACGAACTTGTGGTGGTTGTAGGGGGTTATTTGTATTGGATGCTCCTGGGTCTGGATCATGATCACTTTCACTTCGTGAATTGCTACTTGAGCTGTTGCTTGAATCAGCGGGTGAAGATCCGGAGGCATCAGTCGCATGCTCGGACCCGCTAGAGGTTGAGTCACTATGGCCATTCTCTTCGGAGGGATGGTCTGTTCTTACTTCCACTGTGAGTTCATCAACATATGGTTTGTCATACCATAATTCCAATTCCAGCTTCTTGTCTCAATGAACTTGACACTTCAGCTTATCACTATCTTTTTCTTAACCGGATCGTACATTCTATACGATTTTGATCCCGGTTCTGAGCCGAAGTATATCAGCGGTCTGCTCCTGTCATCGAGTTTTCTCAAGGACACTTTGGGTTCGGCTGCAAATCCTATGCACCCGAATATCCTTAGGTGGTGAATGTTGGGGGTTCTTCCTCGTAGTGCTTCATAGGGTGTCTTGAGTTGTACTGGTCTGGTAGGAACCCTATTAAGCACATACACACTGTGTCTTACCGCCTCTCCCCAGAATTCTTGTGGTACCTTCATGGTCTTGAGCATGCAATGTGCGGCCCCTATCACAGTTCGGTTTCGTCTCTCGACGACTCCGTTTTGTTGGGGTGAATAGGTGGCTGTCAGTTGCCTTTTGATAGCATTTGCTTCACACCAATCATTAAACTCCTTTGATGTGAATTCGCCGCCTCGATCTGTTCTGAGGGTTCCCACCTTAAGGTCTAACTCACCTTCCACCATTACTTTGAATTTCTTGAATTGTTCAAGGGCTTGGTCTTTTGTCTTCAGCAGAAAACTCCACATGTATCGTGACAGATCATCTACTATGAGGAATATGTACCTGTTACCCGCAGGTGTGGGAGGGGTGATTGGCCCACACAAGTCACCGTGAAGAAGCTCCAAGGGTCTGGAAGCTTGGTAACTTGCATGATCTGGAACCGGCTTGTGGGCTTGCTTTCCTGTTAAACATGAGTCACATAAATTTGTAATGTGATTAATTTTGGGCATACCTCGCACCATGGATTTCGAGCTCATAGTCTTGATGGCTTCAAAGTTAACGTGACCTAGCCTTGCATGCCATAGCCAGGCCTCGTTATCCACTTTTGTCATTAAGCACACTGGGTTGCCTGTCATAAGAGTCACCTTGCACAGGCGGTTCATCGTACGAAGCACCTTCATCATCAGTCTTCCAGTGCCATCATAGACGAGTAACGTGTTATCTTGCATGATCACCTTGCATCCTGCCTCTGTAATCTGACCAAGACTTATGATGTTACTTCGTAGACTCGGGATGTAGTACACATCGGTTAGCAGCCGATGTTCGCCGTTCCTGCATGTGAAAAGGATGGAGCCTTTTCCTTCGATGTTTACTCGAGAGTCATCCCCGAATCTGACCTTGCCACACATGTTGCTATTGAGCTCAGAAAAGTATGACTTGTTTCCTGTCATATGATTTGATAATCGGCCACTTGAAACACGAGATCTTCCGGGATTGCCTGTAATAGCAACACGACTGCCACATCATCCTTCTTGGCTTCAACCTGCTGGTTCCCTGGTTCGAGCGCTTGTACGATCCCATGTACCTTAAATACTGCCTTTATGCGGATTGCCCAGATGTTGTAATTAGTTGCGGACAACATTGGGCATTGAAGATTCGTTGTATTCGGTTCCCTCTGGGAACCCGTCGCAGCTTCACTCATTGTTTCCACCATCTCAGACTCCCTTCTTTCGTCGGTGTTGATCAAGGTTGAGTATTCTTGAACCAGGCTCTGATACCAATTCAAGTCTCAACCCAAATCGCAATCGAAAACACAAAAATATGGAATATGCTCTCCAATTGTATTAATCAAGAAATATAACTCAAAAACTTGATTATCTCCAATCTCTACATTCTCAGAGATCTTTGATTACATTATATAGCCACATGCTATTAGATAACTATTAATTCTAAGTTTATCTAAATAATTATAAAATAACTCTTTATAATTATCCTTTACAAACAACTTTACTATAACTAGGCTATATCTCCTCCTAGTTATTCTGAACCACCATATGCTCGGTGAGCCCGAAATTAGCTCCACATCCAACATATAGTACTTGTTGTATTTGCTTGTGTACATATATATTAATGTTTTTTCCTATAAGGTCAAAAAGTTCGAGTCTTATTAGAACTAAACTCAATTGGTGTTAGAAAAAACAACTTTATTATTTTCTATTTATACTTTTTTACCTTTGAATCATTCTTTTTCGTGTGATCTCACAAGTTCAAGTCATACATTATTAGCACTTCCAGTCTTCCACCCTATGCGCTAACCTATATAATTCTAATTAATAGGTGATGTTGTCATTAGTTATCACGAACTAGTGGCTTTTCACACATGCTATGAAAACTTATTTTTAAATAGAAATTTATTCAGAACAATAAGAATAGCAAGTATGATATAACACTATACACAAAATCTAAAAAACATGATATCATTGTAAAAGAAAATTAAAAATATATTGATATAAATGTACGTTTTGGCAACGTCTTGGAGTAGCTTGGTTGAATAAAAGATATCAAAATATAAATACAAGTAAACCGTTGCAAAGGTATTAAGATTAGTTTTAAAAAATATTAAATTATATTGAAATATAGATAAAAATAAATATGTCAACAATGCATCAAACTTTAGTGGCTTGGTTGAATAAAAGTTATATCAAAATGTAAGTAAATTGCAATGGTACCATGATCAATTTTAAATATAATTTACTTATATTGAAATAAAAATAAAAATAAGTGCATTATACATGTATCAACAAAAAAACAACAAAAATTTAGAATATATAAAAAGAGTGTATGATAAAAAAAACATGATTGAAATTAGATATAAGTTATTACTTTAAATAATAAAATTATACCATTTTTAAAAGTTTGTTTTTTTAAATAAATTTAATTCTAAAAAAAATTTATATATATTCTAAATGGAGTTTTCTTACAATCACATGGACTGAAATGTTAGTACCTTTTCATTTTGGACTAAATTGAAATTTTAGGTAAAATAGAACTTTAGTTTACTCTTTTATTTATTTAAGTCTTTGTTTCTCTTGTTATCTATTATTATTAAATATTTTTTTCCATTTATCTTATTTGTATATGTGTTTCTAATCGAATAAAAAATAAATATTAAATGTAACAAACAGATGATAAAGAAGTAGCTTTTTAAATAGCCTTTCGTCAGTCTAGCGAACTTTTGCAAACAAAATCTTTCAATTTTTTATTCCCTAAATTCTGACTCGAAGCTAGCATCACCCGCATGCTTTCTGAAGGATTTGAAAATCAGGTATCAAGTATAGAATTAGTTCCTTTCTGAAAAAGGTAACAATATCTTTGAAAATTATATCCTCTTGTATTAAGAAATCATATCAAGCTAAGTTTATGTAAAGCACGCCCTATTGGAAGAGAAGTTGGTGGAAAAAAATAATTATAAAGCAAAGTATTATAAAAACCATAATAATTAATCACGTTACTTTGTGATGATTATGATTTGGGAGAATGAAATGTGATGCTAACATTAGAAGATTAAAAGTGTGATTAATTATTTATTTACAAAAAATACCAATATTATAAAGATGTCATTATAACCCCGACATTTTTTTTTCTCCACTAATAAGGACTCTTAATAAAAATTTTCATTGTAATGAAACATTACAATCCACCCAAGTATGATCTTGTTCTGCTTTTATTAAATAAGTTAAAAAAAAAACTTAGAATTTTCATTAAATCTGAACACTAATTATAAAGCTACCATATAAAGATCTATTTAGTTATGAATCTCTAACACCATATTTTGAAGTATACAAAAGCAAGTTTACAATTTCTAAAATATAAAAACGAAAAAAATGAAACAAAGTTAATACTTGATCCACGAAACGCTTTTCTTAAATTTAGATGACATCAATTTCACCTTTTCACCTTTTCAGTTATGCATAGAGGGTCGTTAGTGACATAACTCATTTTAAGTAAAAAACACTACATAATACGCATATACAAACTGCATTGTATAGCCATTTCCTTAAAATTAGTTATATATTAAACATGACAATCTTGACCCAAAACAAGATAAATGAGTTGATTTTGGTAAACAATTATTGTATTCCGAGTTGGGATGGGTATCATCATAAAATGGAAATGTTGAGATGAGTAACATTTTAACAGAATGCATGTCAGTAATAGCCTAAAAACTATGATAATAGAATAAAATTCAAACATGTAAAACTTATCAATATAATATTTAATGACATAATTGCTAAAATTTATGCAAATAAACTCTTTATTTACTTAAAACGCATTTTAACTAGAGTAACTTAATGTTTTCTAAGAACGACTCATTTAAACCCAAATTGATTTTGCTTAAAATTCATCATGACCCGAACTCGTTCTGACCCGTTACCCAATCCACTTATTTTGTCAGACTTATTGTATATTATACACGTTACTATGCATATTATCTCTTATTTAACAATCAAGAATATTTTAATTATTTTCTACTAATTAAAATCTTTTGGGTAACATTAGGGCCGGGTCTCATATATATGAAAGAACAAATAAAAACAGTTAAGAAGATGTTAAAACACTTTAAAAAGAGTTTTGGATAACATAAACGATAATGTGGTCTAATACATGCATGTTATAATGTATAATCATTACACATAAAATTCTCTAGGACCACATAGGGACCATAGATATTGTCATATTGGCTAATACCACTTGTGTACAACCAGCTTAATTAATTAGTCGACTATAAGGACCATTCATTTTGGCTTGCTTGTAAAGGTCTTCCATTAGTATTTATAAGTTCTATTCCTACACATTATCTTAATAAGTATCTAATTAAGAGATTCGGTGTGCAATCAATTTCTAATGATGTGCCACTAACCAAACATATGTTAAGACGTCCAACTCAAAGATAACACTATTTGACTAGTCAAATACCGGAATATGTAAAGTATATTGGCTCAATGTAAATTAAATTGTTAGTGAAGCTTTAGAATAGACTCAAAATATGGAGTGTTAACGACAAAATTACATGCCAACAACCTTATAATTAACTTAACAAAACAGGTGATCAACACTCATAAAGTATTATGAGTTTAAATTCTTGTAACTGCAGGATAGGTGGTTTTAAAAGTAAAAAAAATTATTATTTGAAAAAAAAAAACAATATTATAAAAGGGTTGCAAGTTTTGAAACATGTTCTTTATACAATTGAAATCACGTTGGTTGACGATTATCCACAATATTTGTTCATTATACATAAATAGTTTATACGCCAAGTTATTAATTATGGTTAGAAAAATAAAAAAACCTGTTAGAAATTTGTATGCATTAATGGTTTTGTGCGACTTTAATTTTTGACTGATTATTCTTTTCTTAATGTTTTATTAATCCACAGGTAGTATCAACCTGTTCACAAATAAAAACTTACAGTTGTCACCTGATCTTATCTTTAATTTGTTTCTACGCATATATATGCGCCAGCGTATTATATCTACTTGTAGTTGAATAGTCATTCCTGCTTAGTTAGCAAGTATGGCCTTTTTTAAAAAAGTACACCAGGTTATCATAAAAAGCTACTTATGTATATACAAGTTGTTATTTTTGTCTTTAAACTTTTATAATTACATCAAACATCATTTATCTTCATATTTTGTCATAATCAGGTTATTTTCCTTTAATTAAAGTTAATTTTTCTGTTAATTTTTTTAGTATTCTACCTTTATCAATAAAGGATGAAAAATATAACTATAACTAAAGTTAGAAAACATTTTTTTTTTGAAATTTGTATGTTTTCATAATTTTTGTTATTTTCTATTTTTTTAACTTTCATTCATTTTAATAATTTTATTTTATAAAAATTTTAAAACTTATTAATTAGTTAATAAATTTATTCATTTTATAATTAAATATATATATATTTTTTATTTGTTTAGTTTATTATTTACAATCCTAATTTTTATTACAATACAAACATTTTTTTCTAACCACAATATATTATTTAAAGTTAATAAAAAATTAATTTGGCTACTATGGTCTTCGGTTATCAATTACGTTCATTATTCAATTGTGGTAAGTAATTCAAATTTTCAGTTTTGTAATAGAATAATTAATAATTTGGCAGAATTATAATAAAAAATAGGAAAATTAATTAATTAATTATACAAATGAAAATAAATATATAATGAAAAAAATGTACAAAAAATTCTTAATTATAACATAAATACATTGATTACCTAATTAATAAGTTTTTAAAATTTCATAAAATAAAAAATATTGAAAAGAATAAAAGAAAAAGAAAAAAGAAAAATAAAAAGAAAAAAGAAAAAAAATAACAAAGAACTAATAAAATGAGTAAGTTACAGGGAAAAAAAAGTCCTTTGGTTTAGACTTAGTTATATATTTAATCTTATAACGGGAAGGACAAAATAATTCTTTAAAAAATAATTGAGAAAATAACTTTGATTAGGGAAAAAGAAACTAACTCTTACAAAAATAAACATAAAGAATATCTAACATAAGTATTAAAATTTAAGGATTAAATCAATATTTGATGTATAGATAAAGGGTCTTTTATGTAATATATATTCTAAATAAAAATGTTTAGTGATACTAGTCATATCATTTATCTACTTTTTTGTTTTCCGCTCATTTATTATTTCTTAATATTTTTTTTTCATAGTAATATCTTATTAATACATATCTTATATCCATAATAATATTTAATTACTATTCCCTTGATTAATTATAATTTATTTTTTGACTAAAAGTCTAAAACTCGCTTTCTATTTTAGTAATAAAAAGTATATAAGTAAATTAGCAATTGTATTATTTTAATAATTTAGTCTATGTAATACTTAAGTTTCTAATTACTTGGACGTTAAATTAGTATCACTAGTTATATGTGTTCACAAAAGTTTGTATAAATAAAAGGTTGTATAAATAAAAGCATGGCTATATTGACTAAGAACAAACAAACTAACATTTTAAACTTAAAAAGAGCAAGTTTAATTATAAGCAAATACATACGTACCTTTAAATTATTGATTGCGCATTATTGGAGGCACGATATCACCAAGTAACCCTTGATCTTTACGAGAATCTTGAGAGGATATTTGAGCCATCTTACGAGAAAATTTGTCTCCCAATGCATTCAGTGGTGCTTGCGGCTGTGGTTGCGGTGAACCATTAGCAAGCAATTGATCATGAAATTGTCGTCTTGAGCTAGAAAAGTTGACTGGGTTCAGGGTTAAGATGTTAGGGGCCAATTGTCTTGCATAGGCACCTTGATCATGGTGAGCTACTAGTCCTCTTGGGAACCCTATGGAGTGATGACAGTGTTGCCCTTCATATGTTGTGATTACAATTGCAGGGTCTTCCGATGACCGTTCAACTCGTTTCTTCACTGTGCATTTGGTATTTGTGCAACGGTAATAGCTCCTTCAAAATAATTGTAAAATAAATTTGGCAGTAGGTTTAAATTTAAAAATGAAACAAACATATATAAGAGTAAAATTTCGTTCGAAAATAAAATATAAGAAATAGGAATATGATTTTGCCCCATAGAGACCCCAGATTGAAGAAAATCTTCATTTTTTTATTGAATTTGAAAAAAAAATGAAAGGCAATATTCCTTCTAACAATGCACGAAATTTATTGAATTTCAGGTGTGCTTGAGATTTGCATTGAAAATAATTAAAAAAAAAAATTGGCAGCTATTCGTTTTAAAATAAGCCGCAATTAATATTTCGAGGTGTTCGAGATTTTTTTAGAGCCGTTTATATATTTTTTTGAATGACTCTAAATAAAAACACTAAAGACGAGATTCTAACTTTTTCATTGGATTTGACTCTCCAACATGCGCCCAAGTCTATCACAGAAGTCACCCAACAACTGAGTAAACCATCTAATCTAGCCACAACGAACATGTCTCGGCCTAAATTAAAACCCAAAACCTCTTGTAAGAAAGTTAAGGAGTAACTACAAGACTGAAAGCACACAATTATGTTCGCTTTTTTAGAAACGTTTATATGTTTACTCTTTCTAAAAAACAAGTGTGTCTGCAATAATCAATTAAACTGTATTATGTAATCACATGTCTTTTCTTTTTTACTATAATAAAACAATAACTAATAGTTACACATATAATTATATGAAATCTTTTCAGTTTTGTTTTTACGCTAGTATATCTTTTTATTAAATAAAATAACATATGTTATTATCTGATATTTTTTCTTATTTTTTCAATTCTTTATCTTATTATATAATAACAATACTAAAAGAATATATTTTTAGATATTTAAATAAATTTAGCTATTGATAATTATTATAATTTTAACTAAAAGATAAATAATTATTATTTAATTCTTTATTTATTAAATCCATATAATAAACAATTTTCTAAACTAGTTACTCTAATAAAAGAGTATATAGAAGAGACACGTCACATTCTGGTGAGTTTTGAATTTTTTCACATCCATCTCTCTTATTTAGATTAACTCTCTATCATATTAAACAAACAATAATATTTTTCAAATAACTAAATTATATTATAGATATAAATTTTTTATTATAATAATTTACTAATTTTAATAAATCATATGAAGGTTTTAGTTAAATGTTATATTAAATTTTAATCTTACAATTATTACTCTTTATTATTTGTTATAAAAAATATAAATTTTCCTATTATAATAATTTACTAAATTTAATAAATAATTAGATTTTAGTAACTTAATTTAAAATTTAATTATACAATTCTTAATCTTTATTATTTGTTATTATAATTTTTAAATACTTATATTTCTTATTTAACTATAAAATTCAACATGTGCATACCTTAAAAAAATGGTAGTTTATAACTTGTGAATTTATTATATTTATGTAAGTGCGTTTCTAATTAACATAGTAAATTAATAAATAGTTTAGATACATAATTTTTATCGATTCAACTGTAACAAGTAGGCTGTAAACGAACCGAACGTTCAGCGAACAGTTCGTGAACCGTTCGGCGGGAAGTTCGTTTATGTTCGTTCGTTTAATAAAGGAACGAACACGAACAAGAACAAGAAATTTCGTTCGTTTAATTAAATGAACGAACACGAGCATAAGCTGTGTTCGTTCATTTGTGTTCGTGAACGTTCGGTAAGATGTTCGTTTACGTTCGTTTATGTTCAGTTAAGTTTATTTATTATATTTATTCATTAAATGTGACATATATTTTTAATTTTTAATTTAATACCATAATATTTAAGTTATTTTAATTTAATACTATAATATTTTAATTTATATACTTATAAATGATTATCTTCAATGCTTAAGATTAAGAATATTGATTTTTATTGTTTAAATAATATGTGTTCGTTAGCGTTCGTGAACCGCTCGTGAACAACCTAGATTTCTTAATGAACGAACACGAACAAGAATTTTCGTTCGGTTAGCGTTCGTGAACAAGTTAAAAGTTAAACGAACGAACACGAACAAGGGCTCGTTCGTGTTCGTTCGGTTCGTTTACAGCCCTAGCAACAAGCTAGCATTTATTATTTAAATAAATCCCAAAAATTTATTCAAAAGATCTTATTTCTTTAGAAAAAATAACCATACTTTGGGTTAGTAATTTCCAACATTTTACCAAAACAGCACTCGATCAATTGTAAAAAATAAATAAAATAAATAAATAAAAAAATACAACAAACGTTTCAATATGCATCCCCAACACCCTCTAAACATTAATTCTCATATCAAATTTGAGTTTCATTATTGACTTGTTGGCATAAACAATCAACGACTATGTTTCCGTTTCTATTTTGGGATCCTAACTTTATTTTTTTAGCTATAAAAGCTCTAAAACTTTATAAATATTCATATAATGTAATCTTCCACTGCCGACAACTGGTAACATGTAGCTAGTAGCATGTAAAAATCACTTAATTAAACTAAAAACTATGAATGCTAGGAAATATTTTTTATATGTAGAAAAAATCCTTCTCTCTAAGTTACTCATCCTTTTTATGAGGCAACGCTAAGAAATCTACTTAAGTTAATAATAACTGAGTGGCATTAGTTTAAAAATTAAAAGAACCTATGTCAGAGAAAGCATAAAAATAATGAAGTTTTAGCATCAAAATAATGAAGACTTTAATTGAAACTAACAAATTACCTACTTTTTTTAGTAAGTGTGATAATTAACCGGGTACCAAAAACTCATTAAACCTTATTAATATCCTCTTAATAGTTTTGTGTTGGAGAAGCGGCTTTAAATTAGGGGATTAAAAGTAAAGTGGAACCTGGATACGTGACACCTGACACAAACACTTAATCACTACGCCACCTCATTAAGGGCTTGTTGTTAAAAGATTCTAGTATTTGTCTAATGTAAGTATGTAGGAAAATATGAAAATGTAGTAGTAGTCTTGAAAGAGATAAGAGATACAAACCTTGGAAAAGGGCTATTTTTAACAGCTTTCTGTCCATATTTTCTCCATCTGTAACCATCTTCAAGATGATCAATTTCACTCTTGGTCATGAATGCAAAACGTGGCTGACGAATTCTTTTGGGTCCCTTCCTTTTAAGCTTACCACTGAAAAATCATTTCAACCAACTTTTATCAGTAAGTTGATAGCTAATAAATAAATATAGCAGAAAATGTTAAATGTAATAGGTTGAAAGAATTTCATTCATTTAATTGCAATCTTATATCTTAAATCTTTATGGTGTTTTGGATTATTTAAGTAACTTCTAAAGATCGAGAAATTAATACACGTTTGTGTTATCGAAGTTATATTTCATTAAAGGTAAAATTTGTAATTTCGACTTCTCAAAAAATAATTTGTTTCAATCAATCTCAACTTTTGCAGACATACATGCCAATTTATTGTAATATTGCATTTTTGTTAATGAAAAGAAGATTTCATCCAAATCTCAACTAATTATTAGTATAAAGTATAAACTTATTATTTCACCTATATAAACAGATAAACATACATATATAACCACATTTTTTCTTCTAAAAAATTAAAAATTTGACATAATCAAGTCCCAAACACCCATATATACCAAGCCAATAAGCCATATACCCAAGATCTTCTTTGACTTGAAGATGGGTGATTTTTAATTAACTTATTAATCAGAAACATAACCAAACTTTTTGGGTAAACAAAAGAGACCCAATGTCAATGTAGAGAACACTCAACAAATGGAAAAAAAAAATTGTCCTTGAAAATAATAGGTGATCAAGAGATTAATTTTTGCAACAGGTTCATTTTATACAACTTGGGGAACACAAAATTTAAAGCACTACTTTATATAATGTATATACATCTTTTTGTGTCGACCCTTAAGTGACAAAAGTAAAACCATACTAATTTTAATGTTATTACAGTTAATTTTGTGAAAAAACAGTTAATCAGGCATCATGAGTCGGGGTCTCATTGCAAGCAAAATCTATATTCCTAAGAGAAAGAGGTAAGACTGTTTACATCTTACCTTTCTCAAACCAAATCTTATCTTTACTAATGATGATCTTTTTAAATAAAAATGCACAAATAGGGAAAAAAAATCTTCCCAACTACAAAGTTGTTGCGTTTAAGGTGTACACATTGATAGACCAATTTTGAAATTTTAAACTCATTTATTACATGTTAATATGAGTATGTGAATTTTGACATATATACAGGCATGATCATATATCTACACGCTTCACAAAATACCCCTCACAACCAAGGTATAATAGTATGAATGTGAGTGATGATTTGAATTTTTTTTTTTTTAACTACTAATCAGTTATAAGCAATTTTAATAAAAGTAAAACATAAATAAAATAAAATTACCGAAGTCCATAGCTTTTGAAAGAACAATCAATTATCAAAATACGACAGTTTGAGAATAATCCACTCAGTCACATGCCAAATCATTTGCGAGATAAATATATATATATATATATATATATATATATATAGGGAATAAATAATTTGAAAACCACTTCTTAGTGCGAAAACCGTGAAAACCATGTAAAATTCATGTAAAAAAACGTATTTTTTTTTGAAATTTTTTTTACAGGATTGTAACACTATTGGGCACATTTTTATTAAAAAAAATCAAAAAAGCGCCGACCATGTATTTTTAAATTTTTTTTTTATAAAACCATGTAAAACATACGTAACAAAACGTAAAAAAATTTCGTCAGATCTGACGAAGAGTTACGTATGTTTTACATTGTTTTATAAAATATTTTTTTTAAAAATATATGGTCGGCGCTTTTTTTATTTTTTTTTATAAAAATGTGCCCAATAGTGTTACAAACCTGTAAAAAAATTTCAAAAAAAATACATTTTTTTACATGATTTTTACATGGTTTTCACGGTTTTCGCACTAAGAAGTGGTTTTCAAATTATCTATTCACTATATATATATTTAAAATGACTCTTTTTTGTTGAAATTGAAATCTGAATGTTTAGAAAAAAATAAATAAAACTTTGTATATATTACTTTAAAATAAACATCTAGCTAGAACAATTATTAAGAAAATAGGTATAAATGATAATTAACTATATTAACAAAATAATTAAATTTTTGTTTATGAAGCTTCACACCTTGAAAGTGCTCCGTAGCACCCTCATGGTCACTTTTCACGGTGGGAGGCCGGGGTACGTGGCGTGTGTATGAGTATGAGGTGGGGTGGCATCCTAGCACCTTCACCGATTATGTGTAGTGAGGCGTGAAAGCCCCATGTGACCAACCCATTTGGCAAAGTCATGCCTTGGTTGAACCCTTTCCCCAATTACGCAACCAAAGTGACCGGGCGTGACAAGTCTATGTAGCTATGGTGACGAGCGTGAAGAATGGCTTGACCCATTTTTTTCCTTTTCAAAATCAATAAAAAAAAACACATCACACTACATCAAGACCTCCCTCCCCTCATATTACACATATATCAAGCCCCATCAAGTCTCCTTCATGACGTCTATGTGGCACTAGTCAAGCCCATCAAACCCTTCATTACACATAGCCTCACAACGGTATACCGAACACCCTTAATGCTATTTCTATAGAACCAATAAAATTAATTTTTTATATGAATGATGCTAAAAAAATAAGGGCAAGAAATCCAAGGGATAAACTTTCAATCAAACTTTTTTGGATGAAATAACAAAAGGAAAGGCTATATTCACGAAAAAACAGAATACAAGAACTAAAAGACAATAAAATAATTCAATAACAGACAAATGAAAGCTACATCTACTGCAACAATCAAGCCAGACCAAAGGTATACGCAAGACTTGAATGCAAACCAGATCTATGATTGATTTTTAAGTGTAGCACACCAGTAAAATGTTTAATAACAGTTATAGTCTCATTTATTAGAGGCCACAAATGCAAAACTTGGTTGATGTAATGAAATACATATGACAGCAAATACTTTGATTGGATGCATTATGTTTAGTAACTTTTATGCAAATTATACGGAGCCACATGTGCAATATAAAAAAAGCAAGATTTAGTGTTAACGATTTATATGTTCCTGAAATAAAGACAATCATAATTTACTTATTTTAGAAAAGTAGCATAAAAGTATGTTACTAGTACTAACATATCAGTATATCACTACATACTATAGATGAAAAGTGATTAAAACAATTTAGATACAAACAATGTCTGAACCAACCAAACAAAGAAAAAGTAATTAAAAGAAAAAAAGATTAAAATATTTTACTTTTATTTTTAAATGTGAATATATACAAGTGTAACTTAAATAAACAAACATATTTAATAAAATATCACGATAACCACAATAAACCATGACCTATTGATAAAATCTTAACCAGCTAGGATGACAAAAGTAAATACACACGTCGTGGTAAGACTCTAGGTAAATAACTGCTTAAATAGTTAAATTTAAATTTGTATGCATATAGTTTTCAAATATAAAAATTATAAATTAAAACAACATATTAAAATGAAAACACTTTTAAATTAAAAACAAGTCAAATTATTAACCTATACACACACACATATATATAAATACAGACATGCACACCTATACTTTCAAGTTTCAAACACACAATATATGTTATATATGTTTTAGTAAAATAAGACAGTTTAGATCCGTCCGTGAAGAAAGCGTTCTTCAAAATAGTCACTGAGTCGCTGACTCACTGTCGTCATTTTATGTGGAAAACAAAACTAAAACCAGCACGCAACCGCCGTAGAGGCAGAATTGATGCTTTTCAGCTAGGGGTGAAAATATTGCCCATGTATTCCAAGTAATTCACAGAAATGCCATAGCATGATATTGCAGCTTTTCATAACAATTTGGTTCTCTCTAGAAGAAAAATAAGAGGGAAAAAGGTTTTCAGTTTTACACAAATTATTCATAAAATCGGTTAAAATATATAATTTTATGATAGTAAAGCAGTCGAAATGATTATGCACTGAGAAATCGTCATGAGATCGGTTTTTGTAATTAAAAAAAAAAAACAAAAAGCATTGTTAATCATGCTATGATATACTGATAATCCGAGTTGATCAATCACACATTTAGACACACGTGTGAAGAAAGTAATACTGCTAATGAAATCATTTTACTGAAGCAACAACAAAACTCACGCTCGATCTGATGACGGAGGTTTACCACCGGAGACAGCACCACCGGAAGCTGTAGAAGACTCCGGTCGATCCTCCGATGAACTCCATGATACCAACGGATTTGACGACATCGATGCATCCCCTGCTTCGTCAACAGATCCTGACTGCACTTCACTAGCAACGACACCTACACCTACCTCCGGCAACGACAAGGATGTTCCGACGACGTCAGATCCAATCCGATCAAACATCGGCGGCAGAGAATGGAAGTTCCATCCGAAATCGTTTAATACGCTGCTTTCTCTAACATCAACTCCTAAAAGGCTGTAATCGCCGGGGAACGTCCACGTGGAATCGGAGGAGAATCCTTCGGTGACCGGATCAACCTTATCGTTACCATCCATACACCAATCACTGTGCAGATAGGAGAGATACCGATGGAGTTTAGAGAGAGAGAGCTTGAAAAAGCTCTGTCTAGGGTTTTAGGTTGTTAGAGAGAGAGAGACCGCGTAAAATTCTGTTGAGCGACGATTGATTGGTTTTTTTGTTTACTATTTGTGTCAATGTTTTTATACACCCCCGGCCATGTTACCTGTTTACTGTTTGTTTAATTCGTCGGAGCGGTTTTACAAGTTGATGGTGTTATAAATAATTTAAAATAAATTTATAACTAATAACTAAAGTTTCATAATTGTATTTCTATTTATCGTTTCTTTTTTTTTTTAATTCTTCTATTAGCTTACTAGGTGTTAAATAATTATTTTTAAAATTATTTATTTTAAATCACATAATCATATACATTTCAAATATAGTTTTATAAAAACTAAAAAAAATATGACTTATGTTGAATTATATTATTTACCAGATTTTATAAATTATAATTATTTAATAGATCAAAAATGAGAAGAATTAACATTTAAAAAATATATTTTATAAATATCTAATAGAATAGAGAGACGCTAAAACTAATTTAACACGTGTCTCATCAAAACTTTTATTTATTGTATAGCATATATATATATATTTGAAATAAATTATAATGATGAACTAAATACGTATAAATTTACAAAATCATTAATATATTAAACGATAAATAAATTAAAAAATAAAACACTATATTTGAAATGAGGAAAAAGAACTATAATTGTTTTTCACTCGTGCGACCACCTAATTCAGTTCAATACCGTTTTGAAAATTTTTTTAATTTAATTTTCGGGTTTTGAAAAAAAAAAATACTTTTTTTTTTTGAACGGGCGGAACGGCTCCGTGTTTTGGAATTTAATAATTATTTTTATCGATTGCTTCTGATGAAAGGTTTGGCGATGAGGGAATAGGTAAACGATAATATTAAAAAATTGGCGTCAAGATTTAAATAGTACGGAGTGGAAGCGAATAGAAGGATGAAAGGTAATTTGTTGGTCTGCAATCACGCGCGTAAAACTTGCATGTCGGTCACGCGTGATGTGTATGGGTCACACACCGTAACATTGTAACATTATATTACAATAGATGGCGTTTTTCGCGCGTTGCAGCTTAGATTTGACACCTTTGTTTTGGCTTGACAACAAACTTAAAAGAAAAAAATATTAACGGATAAAGAGTCGTGACTATAAAACAAGCTTAGTATGTGTCAAAAAGTAAAACAAAAGAAAAACAGAATTAAAATAGAACACTTGAAAAAACAACATGCCAATTATTATATTATGAGAAATTGAAATGTCTTATCTAAAGGAATTTATAATGAAAAACGAATTTCTTGCACAAAAATCACGAGGGAAATGAATTTCTGACGACAAATCTTAATTACTCACTGAAAAATCGTGAGACATGAATTGATCGCGCGAAAAAACACGACGCAAATGAATTTATCGCGAAAAAATGAATTTATATCGCGAGAAATGAATTGATCGCGCAAAAAAACACGACCCAAATGAATTTATCGCTAGAAGATGAATTTATTTATAATGAAAACGAATTTCTCGCACAACAATCATGAGGGAAATGAATTTCTGACGACAAATCTTAATTACTCACTGAAAAATCGTGAGAAATGAATTGATCGCGCGAAAAAACACGACGCAAATGAATTTATCGCGAGAAAATGAATTTATATGGTGAGAAATGAATTGATCGCGCGAAAAAACACGACGCAAATGAATTTATCGCTAGAAGATGAATTTATCGCGAGAAATCAAAATATCGCGAGAAATCAAAATCTCGCGATATTTAATGAAAACGAATTTCTTGCACAAAAATCCTGAGGGAAATGAATTTCTGACAACAAATCTTAATTACTCACTGAAAAATCGTGAGAAATGAATTGATCGCGTGAAAATGAATTTATATGGTGAGAAATGAATTGATCGCGCGAAAAAACACGACGCAAATGAATTTATCGCTAGAAGATGAATTTATCGGGAGAAATCAAAATATCGCGAGAAATCAAAATCTTGTGATATTCACTATTCATATTTGGTTTTTGTTTATATAGATAATTAAATCCCGTTAACCACTTCATGGTGGTTACTCTCGAAATAAATTGGCTCGTAGCCGATTTAAATTTTCAAACCTTAACCAACCCCTGGTTTTGTTTGATTTGTGATATGACATGCCGAACCTAACCCAACTAAATTAATCACATAATTTACTTATTCGGGATATTTATCAAGTTAATTGTTATATTCGTCAATTAGCATGTAGCTCATCAGGTATTCAAATATTCTAATAAAGTTTAGGTTTTATGAAGTTATGGGTTCAAATTCCGCCCAAAACGGTCAATAGGGGTTTTATCACACAATGGGTTTCATCCTGAGTAACAGGTGGATTTGATCGATTCACCGATCGCCAACACCTGGGCTTTAGATACCAGGGAGTTGGTAGCAGATTGTGGTCGAAGCGCGTAAGTTGTTGAGTCCGAGAATCCATTTGGGCTATGAAGAGACATGTCCCCGAGCCCTCGTTAGTTATTAAAAAAATTGTTATATTCATAATTTAGAATAAGAGTCGGGTTTTAATGGTTAAAATATTTAGCTAAGACGTTGCTTTCATTAAAATTAAGATTTGAGTCCTATCGAAGCCAAATTGTTATAAAAATAAGTTATTTAACTAACAATTGTTACGTTTAACTTGGGTTTCATGTTTACCGTTGCAAGTATAGGTAACGTGCAAACCTAGGTTCAATAAAACGGTCGAGTTAGTACAATTAGCAATTTTAGATAATGCTAGAAAATGAATCATCTTAAGAGAAGTAATTATTTGGTTCAAATTGAAAAACATACTTAACTCAACTTAAAATACGTCATTATAGAAAACAATCTAAATAAATTCACATGTTACATTTGATTTTACGATGGCTGGTGATGATGGCTGGTAATGAGAACAACAATGGTGGTGAATGCAATAGTGGAGCAACAAAGATTGTGAGGGTGACAACGTTGGTGATGAATTACAATTGTGCAAAGGGGCGCAATCTTTTTATATCACAAGTTAATAAGAATATGTTACTTCATTTTTGTTATAAACTAGATGGCACTTCTCGCGAAATTTAACACCCTCGTTTTGGCTCGGGAACGAGCTCAAAAGAAAAAAAAAATAACGTATAAAGAGTCGTGACTATGAAACAAACCTATAATGAGTCAAGATGTAAAACAAAATAAAAATAGTACTAAAATAGAACACTTGGAAATGAACTCACAAAATTGTGACGGGTTATCACAGTATACTCATCAGCACTCAAATCATAGCATCTCGCTAGAAATTGGATTATCTCGTGAAAATCTCTGGAGAAAATGGATTATCTCAAGTAAATCAAGCTCAAATGGATTATCTCATCTTGCGAGAAATTGGATTATCTCGCGATAAACACTATAGAAATCGGATCTTCTCGCGAGAAACACTCATCTGGTGAGAAGTTGGATTATCTTGCGAGAAATCGCGAGAAACACTATTCATATGAATTCATTTTGTATAGATAGTAACTACTATACTATACCATAACACATAAAAATGCAACTCTGAACTACTCTTAACATTTTATTGTATCACATCTAGTACTCGAGAAAAGAAATTGCAGGCAGCCAATGGTTACTCGAATTCCCAACATGAGCGCTCAACTTGTGCCGCTGGTGCCAAGGAACCAGAGGAATCTTATGTCCCAACATGAGCCTACCGGTTAACCCTTAGGGTTGATTTTAGAGGAGTCCTTTTACCATAAAAAAGTAAAAAACAAAAAACAAAACATGAAGGGGAAAAGTGAAAGGAGGGATGTGTTTGGAATTGACGGTACAGCCTTTTCAGTTTCTATTTCTTGACGTAGATGAGTTGCCAACTTCTCATATATGCCGCTTTTGGCTTTTTAACTTTTCGTTTTCGATCTCACCCACTCATAAACTCATTAGTCATGTCCATTTATTTTTAACCTTTTTACCATACCTAATACACGGTGGTGGTACTTAAATTTTTGAAAAAAGAAGTATAAATTTATGAGAACAAAAATACTTTTTAGTTTTTTGAAATAAGGGGGTGAAATCCAATACTTAAAACAAAAAATAATGTTTCGATCGAAAAATTAATACTACAAACAAAAAAAGGGGCGACCTTACGCCCCTATTGTGTGTCTTGAGGGATGTTTAATTGAGAAACATGTTAGTTGAGAAATACAAAAAACCATTTTTAGCCACAATTTGAATGACATATAGGAGGCTTTCCATATTTTGAAAGGAAATTCCTTTGTTACACCTTAAATCATTTGTCTATAAATATGAGTTTTTAAATTTTTACAACTTGTTGTTTCTTATTATAGCGAATCTCATATATTTATAAGGAAGAGTTATTAAAAAAACCATCGTTTTAGAGAAAATTAAGAAAACTAATCAAAATCATTACCAATTATTTTTTTTCATTTTTTTATTTTTATTTCCTTTAATTATAAGATAAAAGATGTAAAAAAACAGAGAAAAAATTTAAAAAAATATGCATTTTAGGTTATTACATATATATAACTTGTATGTTACACATACTGATTACATATATCTAACTTTAAAAATTATATACGAAATTTTTTGAGCAACGTATAAGTAACTTCTTGATCTACATATTTTTTTCAAAATTTTTTTATTATAACATTTATAAACTTATAATAAAAATTACGAAATTTTTTATTCAAAAATTTATTGGTTAATACGAGTTTTCTTGTTACTTTTCCAAAATGAGAAGTTTCTCATTACCTTCCTCTCTATCTATCTATCTATCTATCTATCTATCTATCTCTATATATATATATATATATATATATAATAAATCAAGGTTTCTTTAGACACATGGCGCATTTTTAAAGCATCTCAACTTTGATTTCCTGTCTCTCTCTTCTATTAAATACACATAATATTAAATAATAATATTAAATATGATTTTTATACATTTTTTAAAATTAAGAAAAATATTTTTAATACACTACAAATTTATTTATATTAAAAAAACACATTTTAAAAAAGCAATTTGTTAAAAAATATACAATTTATAAAAACAAAATGTTTAAGGAAACATATACCAAAAAAAATAGTGTTTAAAAAATAGTATAATTCTTTTTATTGATGATCAACCCGTGTAATACACGGGGTAATATCCTAGTATATATACATATATAGTTTGTATTATGTGAAAACTCGATTTTAAAGATAAAACAGTTAAAGCCTTTGTAAGTCATTGATTTGGAATCTTGAAGATGACTATTTTAATTTGATTAAGTTACAATATAAACATTTATAAACGAAGACAAAACTTTACTAAATTTAATCAAAACGATATTAGTAAGCATTTAGTTATTAATTTGATCAAGAGTTAATTACATAAATGGTCCCTGTGGTTTGACCAGCTTGCAGATTTGGTCCCTAAACTTTAAAAATTGTAAATTTAGTCCAAATAATTAAAGTTAATTGCATAAATGGTCCCAATAGTTTGATCAGATTGCGGATTTGGTCCCCAAACTTTAAAAATTGAAAATTTAATCCAAACATTTAAACTTAATTGCATAAATAGTCCATGTGGTTTGATCAAATTGCAGATTTAGTCCTCAAACTTTAAAAATAGCAAATTTATAATAAAAATAATTCACAAATCCAAATTAAATATCAAACAATATTAAATTAATTTAAATATTCTTAAAATAATTTGTATTATCTATTGAAATTAATTAAAATAGTTGTATTCATATTTATTTATTAAAAAAATAGCAAAAAATATTGAATAATAAACATTAAATATACAAGATAATATTGTTAAAATAACTTGCGAATTCAAAATCTTGGATATTTAATGTTTATTATTCAATATTTTTTGCTATTTTTTGAATCAATGAGTATGAATACAACTATTTTATATAACTTCCATTAGTTAAACAAATTATTTAAATAATGTTTAAATTATTTTAAGAATGTTTAAGGTATTTTAATAAAGTTTAAATATTTAATTTGGATTTGTGAATTATTTATATTCTATATTTTCAATTTATAAAGTTTGAGGACTAAATATGCAATCTACTCATACCACAAGGACCATTTCCGCAATTAACTTTAAATATTTGGACTAAATTTGCAATTTTTAAAATTTGGGGACCAAATATGCAATCTGATTAAACCATATGGACTATTTATGCAATTGACTTTAAATGTTTGGACTAAATTTGCAATTTTTAAAGTTTGGGGACCAAATCTGCAATTTGATCAAACCACAGGGATCATTTATGCAATTAACTCTTTGATCAAAACAATATCAGTAAGCATTTATATTATGATGGATTTGTTAAACACGAGTGTAGGTCAATGTCTCATTCTAATGTTGATACATGGTTTATGTTAATTTAAAATTTATTGTTGACACCATGCCACCGTGTTCTTGAAAAAGGTGAAAATCGATGCTATAAGGTTAATATAATACATTTAATTTTAGGTTAAGATGATACGTTTTGTTTATGTTATGATATTTAATTTTGAGAATGTAACATTAATATATTTATGTTATTAATAACCAATAATTTATAGTCTAATGGTTATCTCCTTAAATTCTCTATGTGATATATTGGGTATGAATCCCTGTTGTTTCATATTTACCAAAGCTAGGTCATATAGTTTATCTAGTTGTTGAGTTTTTTATGGGATGGACTCGAGCATACGCTCCAGAGGTGAACCCTAAAGTTGAACCCCAAGAATAAACTATATCATAAACTTCATACCCTAAAAGGGTAAAACTAAATTCTAAACCTTAAAAATAAAGCTAAACCTGGAAAGATAAAATCTCAAAGAAGTGATCTAGTGGTTAGAGTGGAGGAAAGAAAATAAATAGTTCTCAAGTTCAATCCCCACTTGGAACAATTTTCCTTAGAGACCACAAAACTGGTTGTTTGCGACCGCGCTTTCACTACAAGAAAAGCTACCTAAGGGGACAAAGGCTACCGCGATGGCAAAAAGTCATTTCTATAGATTGAGCTATAGCGACTACATGTCGTCGCTATATCTCACAGAGAAAAAGGCGGGGTTTGACCGAAAGTTTGGCGGTTTTGGGAAAAACTATAGCGACTAAATGTCGTCGCTATAGACTGAATTTTTTTTAATTACCTTTTATTTAAGCGCAGACTGCAAAAAAAATAAAAAAAAAATAAATTAGCTATAGCGACAAAAAATCGTCGCTATAGGCTCACTTGAAGACAAACGACTTTTGGTCAGAACATTAAATGCACGCGTCATTTTCGATGGTTACCCATACCGACAACATGTCGTCGCTATAGGGTTTATATACACAAAAAAACGCAGAATCCCCATTTTCGCAGAAAACTCTCTAAAACTCTCTCAAACTCCATTTTTGCAGTTCCAAGGGACGATTTCGAGTTATTTGGTTCGTATATTGCCGATTTCTTGATGAAAGGATGATTTGGATCATCTCATTTGTATAGGTATGTGTTTTTTTCTTAAATTTTCAATTTTTTGTTGTTTTTTCATATATTTGCAAGTGTTCATGAATTTTATATATTGATAGGTTTGATTTGGTGATTAAAAATTGTTGGATCCTTCACTTCTTCGTAGGTATCATTTTTTCTGTAATTTTTCATTTTTTTTCATATGAATTTATTTACTAATTTTTTTCATATTTTTTGCAATGTATGTGATTATGCAAGAAAAGATTTCGTGTTGAAGATTTTTGGAACCTTAATTCGACATAGGTATGTTTATTTTGAAACTTTAATGTGTTTTTAAGTGTTGTGTATGTAAAAAATGGTTAAATTTAATTGTTTCTCTCGGTTAGCAAGGCATTGGGGAGACCCGGGGATTTATTATGCAAGCGGCACTACTGCAAAAATCACCCTAATGCAACCTTTATAGTCAAAAAAGGGCTGCATTAGGTGAAGTTGCATTATATATAATGCAACTTTTTTTGTTACATAATGCAACTTTTTTAAATGAAACTTTTTTAAAAAAGTTTCATTATGTAATAAAAATGTTACATTAGGCTAATGCAACTTCATCTAATTCAACATATTTGCAACCTTTTGTGTTAAAAAATGTTGCATTAGGCTTATTTTATAGTAGTGCGGGTTTCCATGGTTATCAAAAAATTATAAAAAGTTACTTTAAATCTAAATGTTTAACTTAAACTTAAAAGCTAGTTTCTAAATCATAAAAGCGTTACCCTAAAAGATAAGATGATAGTGTTCAATGAGACGATTACAACCATGCTAAAAAAGTTCATGAATCAGAGTTTTCTAAGATTGTCACGTCTTTTTTTTATACTGTTTTTATGTTTTTAGGTAAATTTTTGTTTTGTTTGATATATCCCAAAAGTCAGATAAGTTGAAAAGTTTTGATGAAATTAACTAACATAAAACCAAAAACCAAAACTTAAATGTAAAAACCGGGTTTTTTTGTTCATAGCTAAAGTTGTATGATCAGGTTTTTCTTGTTTTGTCCTCAAGGATATATACCGTGTACCCGTGTCATTCTGCAAATTCAAACCACCTATTTAAAAAACAAACAAAAAAAAAAGTTTTCATGTGTTTTAGGGTATGATAAGCTATCTTTTTATTTCTTTTTCAAAATTAAGATAAAAAGGTTAATCATATAACAATTATTGAATTTAAATTAATGGAATAAATATATTTATTTCATTTTAAAAATCTCAAAAGCAATATATTTAAAGACCTTAAAAAGTTCTATATTGCCATTATTATTTATTTATAAATATTCAATTATCAAATTATAGACTAAAAAGATACGTTTATAATTAAATTTAAACAAGAAAACAATAATACTGTATTATGTTGGCCTAAAAACATGTTCGTGACACTATTTTATATATATTTAATTAAAATGGAAAAAGAAAACATTGAAGTGCTTTTATTAAATAAATGATTTGTTTGTGATTATTAAACTAACACGTCTAACTTACGTGTTCATTAACTTCTAACCCATATGCATTAATTCATGTTATTTTCGTAGGCGCCAGAGCACTGTTTGTTGATGTTGATTGGGTAACAGCCTCATTTTAGAGTCGTTAATTATTATTTATATCATAATCTTAAACCTTTAATTACATAACTAAATCGTGGAGAAACCTCAATGGTTAGTTTAATGATAAGGTTCATATAAAATTATATTTTCTATATTCATTTGATTATTCTTAATAAAATGTAAAAGGAAACACCGAAACAAGGGGAAAAAGTGTTGGCACACTTATGCATTTAAACCTAAATAAAAGTTTGTGAAATTATTTTTAAATTAGTAAAGAGAGCTAGATTAGTTGAAAAATAATAATTCCTAATTTGGAAGAAAAAAAATCATGTTTTTGACAAAAAATTAAAAAAAATTGTGTACAATGCATTAAGGGTCAAGAATAGTCAACATTTTGGGAGCTGAGAAATGAGAATACTATTTTTGTAAGCTATTGTATAAAATAAAAAATTAAATTCGGTGGGAAATTTCAATTATTTAACTATTATAACATATGAGATAGTAGTGTAGTGTAGTGTATTAATATTTAATAGGGAGGAAAACTAAGAATTTGAAGAAAAAAACTACTTTCATGTTAAATAAAAAATAATCATAAATAAAAATTTAAAAAACATAATACAATTTTTTATTAGAAAATACGAATAAAATTTCATTTAATTAATATTTTATGTAATAAAATAAAGATATTATTATTTATTTTAGCACCAATTTTTCGAAATTTGTTTTCTATATTTTGTTTTAAAAAGCTGTTTCTATAATTTTTTTTTTGTTTTAAAGTAATTTGATTTATTTAAAAGTGTGTTTTTTAATATTAATATATTTTTAATGTATTAGAAGTATATTTTTATTTTACAAATATATAAAAGTATATTTAATGTTTAATATTATTATTTAATATGAGATGTATTTAATAAAAGAGATAGATGATAAATCAAAGTTGAAATTGACGAGAAACATGTTTTGCTTTATTATAATACGTAGATTAAAGATTAAGAGGAATTATTTGTTAACTTTAGATATTTTATACGTCTCTGTTAGCAAAACATATTATTTAAAAAAAATTCACACACGAACTGGCCGGTAAATTTAAAGCGTTTAAACTTTCAAGATCACCCTCAAAAATCAATAGCACTAAAAAACAAAACCTGTTTCTAGTTTAATCAAAGCAGTATAGCAAGAACAGGAGCAAAATCCCAAATCTTTTAAATAGTGAAAGAAGTAAGATACTAATATGTTGTACAAATCAAATAGCTTCTAGTCTAATAGTACGATTTATTAGTATCTTATTGACTTCTTTATAAGAGGTCTTGGGTTCGAATCCGGGCCGAAATAAATTTGCTGAGATAAGGTCATGAGGTTTACCTAATTGTGGGGTTCCTCCTTAGGTGGGCTCGTGCGTACTCCTCAGAGCGTCAAATCCGATGGGACGGTTGAAATCTCGTCTCGGGTGTCGTCGTACCAAGCCGTTCAAAAAAATATGTTGTAAAATGAAAGAATCAAGAAGCTTGATCTGTTGATCAATAAAATAACAAGAAATTAGGAGCAATTCGATTTTTAGTTGCAAGATCAAGTAATAGCAAGAAAAAGCAACTAGTAAGAAAAAACAATTAGAAAGAAAAAGCAAGTAAAATTTGCAACAAAGAGCAAGATCAAGAATCATGAAAAACAATCAAAAGCACATAGGTTTGATCATGGAAAGATATAAGTAGAGGTTACAATTTTTACCCATGTTAAAGGAAATGAGTTGGTTTGGGTAAACAATTGTAGTATAATGGGTTGAAATGGGTAATATCATAATATTAAATGGGTTGGGATGGGTAGCACTTAAACACAATGCGGGTCAAGACTAGTAACCAAAAAAGTATGTAAATGCAATAGATTCAAACATTTAAGAATACTTAATAACATATTTGATAAGAAAATCACTAAAAGTTATCCAAATGGACTATTTGTTTACTTATAATACATATTAAGTTAAACTAAATTGATGTTTTTTAAGAACAATCCATTTAGACCCGAATTTCTTTTGCTTAAAACTCATTCTGACACATTACCCAACCCGACGCAACCAGCCCATTTTGCCAGGCATAGATATTAGCATGATTGATTCTCTAAATTTAGAATTATGATCGTCAAATTAATCCGTTTCAAAAGAAAGTTTAAGTTGGAGTAGTAATTTGAAAGAGTTTAATCATGTAGCATTAATTCATAATTTGAATCTTTTGACCCACCCGATCATATATCCACACCCGATTATATCCACACCCAATAGAAGGAAACCAAACATGGGTGAGAAAAAGCCCCTAAAACAGCATTTAACCCGTATTTTATCCATATTATAACTTGAACCCGTAACCTCCCTAATATTAAAGTAATATGGTACCTTCTTAACCACTTAAACTGAGGATCATTGGTGTTTAAAATTATCTAATTTGATTTAATTAATAAAGATGATGCTTTGAGTATAATTGAGAGAAGTATTGAGCATGATTAGTATGATTTATTTTAGTATAAACAATTGGCTTAAGGGCCATTGTAAGTGTGCGAGTTTTATTAAAAAAAATAAAATAAGATAAAAGAAGTTGATTAAAATAAAAAATATCGTGTTCGATTTTGTGTGGGATGTCCAACAATTCTCATGGAGGGAGTATGTTGTATATCAATTTAAATTTAAGCATATTTCACTAAACAACACAATTAATTAACAATAATTTTTTTAAACGTAAATATATACAACTTTTAAGCATAAGGTATTTTAAAAATAACCTAATAGGCGTACTTGATTGGTGTTTCACTTAGCCCTTATTTTATACAAGGGTTGGAGAGAGACTGAAACATGTTATAATTCAATGTACACAGCTTTATTTACGCATTTGTGAAAGAAATTGTTTACTACAACGTAAACCAATGATTTGAAGATCACAAAACAACACTCTATAAGTTGCTCCAAGAACCGCCAACCTTATTTTGAAACAAATCTGCTTCTTGAAACTTAATTAAAGATATTATGTCTAACTAAGAGATTAGTTAGACAAAACCTATATAAAATAAATCGGTGTTACTTTGGATAAATAAGTAATTTCAAGGAAAAAAAAATTCCAATAATGACCATCAAATTAAAAATAAGCTTGTCCCACAAGGCCACAATATGTACTCCCCGTCCAATCTAATCCAATCCATCCATCACATTGTAATTATTTTGTCTAAATTCGTTTTTAATTATATTAATTATTTTCTAAATTAAATTTCTAGAAAAGTTTTTGTTAAGCACAAAATACATGAACATAAATACCAAATACACATATTTATAAAAATCTACAATTTTATTTAAAGTTTAAATTTGTATATTTTTGCAAACATATTCAAAATAATTCTTTGTTCTTCGTTTAATACTGCATATATACTTGTAATAATAATTTTGTATCATGAAGTCGATCACACAAACATTTCAAACTTATGCGAGTCAACATTAATCATTTTAATTACAAGAAGCTAATGAGTGCTAATTAAACTATCAACTTTTATATTCTGGTCAATGTTAGATTTACCTATATCATAATGTGTGATATCTATATCTATACTCTATAATAAAAGAGTAAGGGGCCGTTTGGTTGAGTCTGAATCATTAAGTGCTGAATCGATTAAGACTGTTTGGTTGCCCATCTGAATGAAAATAAAAATAAAATAAAAAAAAATTTTTGTTACACATCTGAATAAAACCTTTTTTTACCCTCTTTTCTTAACCTAAAACACCCCAAATTCAAATCTGGTACAAATCAAATCACAGATCTACCACAAGAACATCATCCGAGAGAAGTCGTGGGTTGCGACGGCAAGGGCGGGGCGGTGGCAACGTGTAACGACCCATTTTTATGAAATATTATAAAAACGAACATGATTGGTGTATAATTATGTTTTTTTTATTTGATGGGTGTTTTATAAGATTTAGATATCTTGAAAATATTTGGTGGGTGTTTACTAACTTAATTTAGTTAGTTATAACTAGTTAGATTTAACTCGTAAAAGAGGGACCAAAGTTGCCAATAGCTGAAAGTTGTAAAATGGAGGGTTAAAGATGTTGACTTGGTCAAAATTACACATTCTTTATGTGTGTGTAGCTGGAAACGTGAAAGAGATGGGAGGGAGACAAGGAGAAACCTCAAAATTCTGGAAATCCATCAAATTGGTGCATGATTCATGGGTTGATCTTGAATGCAACTCAAGATTTGAGCTCTCCTTGCATTCTACTACACATAGGTAAGAAATTTTGGTGGGTTTTGATGGGATTTTCGTGGGTTTCATATGGGGGTGTGGGTTTGATGGGTGAAATCAAAATTTGGAAGTTTAGATGGTGTCATATGTTTCTAATCATCATGTATATCATCTAGGAACAACATTTTGATCATTTCATTGAGTTTGGTATGAATGAGTAAAATGGAGTTTTGCATGTTCATGAGGAAGATGAACTAGGAGTTGTTAAAAATGGGTGTTTAATGATAGCTTAGATGAAAACTCTATGGTTTCTATCATTTGAAATTGTTTGACCTTGGTGATTTTTGAAATTTGATGATTAGAAACATAAATGGGGGAAATTGATGGAGTTTAGAAGTAATTGAAATGTGTAGGTGAAATTCCTGCACATATGTTGTTTGATGAAAAGTCAACAACTTAGATTTTTATCTAAGAATGGGTTTAAATGAATGGGTGAGGTTAACTAGTTGTTATGATCATAAAATATGAAAATTTTGTGATTTGGGGATTGTTTGACCATAACCTAACCGTAAGTGGTGATAATGGGTCAAATGGGTGTAATTTGACGAGTTATAGTCAACTCTTTTATTAAAACCTATTAGTGGTGATAATAGGAAGCAATAGTGGAGGTAGTGGAACTAAACGATTCGGAAAGAAGATTGTGGTGGCGGATAACTTGTCGGGGCAAGGTAAGTCACCCACCTATTATACTTGATGTCATTAAATGGTGTTATGTACATATATGTATATATGTATGTGTATGTATATGTATGTGGAATATACATGGAATGCTTAATTTGGTGAATTGGTGTTTGTACATTTGTTGTTTGACAATAACATGCAATAGGTGTTATAATTGCTTAGTTATTGTAATATAGAATGTTTACTTTTGATGCGGCATTATAAGAATGATTCACAAGAGGTGTGAACTTCTTATTGAAGTTTGACCGAAATTGGTCAAACAGTTCACTAGATGTGTGAATATGTAAATTGGGTGAATTGGTGTTTGTATGATTGGGGTTTGACAATAATATGCAATATGTGTTACATTTGCTTAGTTATTGTAAAATTTGTATGTTTACAAGTGGTGTGTAGAAGTATGAATGATTCACAAGAGGTGTGAACTTCATATTCGAAATTTGACTGAAATTGGTCAAATGATACATAAGAGCTATGAAGGTGTAACTAATTGGTGTTAAGTTACTTGGTGTTGACAATAACATGCAATAGGTGTTTAAATTGCTTAGTTATTGTGATTTTCTTATGTTTATAAGGGGTGTGGTGAGATAAGAATGATTCACAAGGTGTGTGAACTTCTTATTTAAAGTTTGACTAAAAAGTAGTCAAACAATTCACATGAGGTGTAAATGTGAAATGGGTTGAATCACAAGTGGTGTGATCTTCCCTTGGTGAATATATGGAGTTTAGGTAAATCACAAGTGGTGTGATTACCTACTTTGAGTATCCTTGGTGAAAAAGGAAGTCTCAAAGAAGTGGTGAATATTTGACTTTTATTTGGTGATTATTTTTATGTTCTAACACTTTAATTTTGTTTTGAGGTGTTTATAGATATGAATGTCATGTGTTGAAATGGTTGTTTTATGGTGACAAATGAGAATCCTTGGGTGGAAAGGAAGTTCCATTTGGTTTGGGTGAAATATGGTTGTTAAAGGGTTTAGGTGTAAACGACCCGTTTAACTAATTGTTTGGTGTTAAACTTTATAATATCACCAAATTATGTTTGAAACTTGGTAGTTATGTTTCAAGGGTGTTATTGGATGTATTTGGGGGTAACGGAAGTGTTATAACTATCCGGGGTAGTCGCAAGGGTGCAAAACGTAAAAACAATGCATTTGCTGAATCTGCAGAGGGTGTAGGCTACGGCCCAGGGTGTAGCCTACGGCTGAAGGGTTCTGTTAAGGAGGCCGTAGCCTACGGCTAGGGGTGTCCAGAATTGCCTATTTTGGTCGTTTTATTGCGTTTTGGGATCCAATAACCTTCCGTTATGAAGTAAAAAGTATACATAGGTGTTCTTACTTAGTTCTAACGAACTAATGGTGATTTAAATGTGGTGTTTTGTAGGTGAACGTAAAGGGTGATGGCGGTTGTGATTGGGTTGCTTGTAATGGCTCGGATCGAAAGGTGTTTTGGGGTTTTATTTTGTTAGTTAAAAACAAAGGTTTTGTGAATCATTTTGGTGTAAATGGGTTTGTTAAATGTTTAACTAACGTTAACTCTTTTGGAACTTGGATGTAATTTGGTTATAAAAGTGTTAATATGCACATGTTTATTTTGAAAAATCTGGGACCTAACTTCGAGGGTGTTTTAAAACACGAGTCATACGTGTGGGGATTTTGGGCCTTACACAACGGGCGGTGATGGTGGCGACGGGCGGCGGTTTGTGATTCACGGTCGTAGGTCGCGGCAGAAGAAGCCGTAGGCGACGGCGAGGGCAGAAGAAGAAGCCGTAGGGACGAGCGGCGGTCGGAGCGGTGGTGGAGTCGGCGGCTTGACGTTCTGCGGCTGAATGATTAAGATCGGGACCTTCAGCTGAATCAGAAGAAACCTCAGACCCTCTTTCCTTCTCTTCTTTCTCATTCAGACCCTCATTCAGACATTCACCCCCATTCAGATGTGTTTTTTTGCACCAAACAAACAGTCTGAATCTGAACCATTCAGATTCAGACCCATTCAGATGCTACCAAACAGCCCCTAACAAATTTGACACATATCACATTTTTACACCACTAATGCCACATGTCACCTTCTTACACTACAATTGTCACTTGTCAACACCTTATAATTCTACTTAATTCTCTCTCCTATTAGATAATTATATTTTCTCTTATTAAATAAATAATTATAATACTAATAACTAACATATTATTTATCCTATTATTATAGAGCACACTTTAAAAAAAATTTATAAAATATGAAATTCTCTAAAATCAAAACTTTTAAAGTAAGAAATATTTTATTTTTAAAAAACAAAATTTATGTAAAAAAACAAGTTATCTTAAAAAATGATTTTTTTTCAAAAGTAAAATATATTATAACAGGATTTTTTAAACAATGAGATTTTTAATGACGTTTTTTAATTTATATTTTATATTAAATCCGTGTAATACACAGGTTTATAACGTGGTGCAATATATACAAGTATTCTAAAAGCATAATATTTCATTTATTTCACCCGTGTAACACACGGGATTTAACCTAGTTATCGTATAATTGAATACAAAAAGCATTAGATATTACGAAGATACGATGCTTATTATAAATATAAAGATCACCAAAGAGACCACCCTATATGTCTTTTTTGAGACGCATTCTTCATTCAAATTAAGGAATTTGTTAGCATTAAAATCCTCAACTATTTTATCCCCTAAAGCATGAGTTTTATTGATTTGGGAATCATTGTGTTTCCAAATGCGCATGTGTTTATGGTCTTGTGAAACTCATGTAAATCACAAAAGCAACATGTGAAAATATTTTAACTAGGGTCGTTATTTCGCTTAGTAACGAGGTATAAAAACATGTATTTATGTAATATAACAAAACAAATAACTTTGTTGCCAAAGCTCATTAGTTTAATAGTAGTCATTTAATTTAATAGTAACTAGGCTTTTCCATCCCTCGCGTTGCGGCGGGTTATCACAATACACTCTCGATAACGGGTATTATATTTCATTTGTAGAAGCATAAATTACATAGAAAAATTAAATTTTTAATCACGAAGTCTATACAATTTTTTCATAAAAAAGATAAAATCATATAAAATACACACAAATATGTAACAAAAACAATAAAAAAAATTTATTAATAAATTTTTTTCACCAGCAACCAATTGGTTGAATTAAAACAAAAATAGAAATATCCAAGCAAATTTCTCAAATTTAATAAAACAAAAATTTTTAAGCAAATTTCTTAAATTTAAGCCTTTATTTTTGTTTACTAATTTTTAAAGCTAAAAAAACCTCTTGTGATTCAAAAGATTTATTATTCAATTTTATGAACCATGTTTTTTTCACTATATATATAAAATTAGGTTATAGACCCGTGTATTACACGGGTTTAAGAATACATTTGTTATTTGTATATATAATGTATCTATTATGCAAATACGTTAAAATTATTTTATTATATAATACGAAATAAGAATTGATTACAATCACAATTCACAAATCTCTAAACACTTCCTTGTAAACAAAATAAATGCATAGTATTTAACAGAGTATTTAACACCAAAGAAAGTCGTGATTATACAAAATGAGATTCCAAAAAAGCTATAGTTGGTAATTATGGGAGCAATGGTAAGTGAACATAAATGCATATTCAATCTTTAAGACCATACGACCAGTTCTTTTTAGCAACATTTGTTTACATGACCAGTTAGAAGTTAATCATAAGTTTACCTTTAGTTTAAATATGAATGAATGGATTAATAGATGTTTGTCCACCTGCAGAAACCATAAGGAATGAATTACAGAAGCAAAGACAAATAAATAATTATACATCAAGTAAGACGAATATGAATGTTGATATACCTGTAGAGGAGGGCAATCTTCTCTTCATGTTGTTGTAAAGAAATGCATTATCTTGAATTTTTTAAACTAAATTCTTTAATCATGTTGGCCTTGCTTCAATTAAACCAAAATTTTTTTAGAGATGCTCTTCAATTTGTTTGTCTGTAGAGGAGGGCAATCTGCTCTTCAATATGTTTGTCTGTAGAGATGCCACATGGTATTAAGTTGGAATTGTTTATTAGAAGGTAGATTTGTCTTGAACGGCATTTGTCTACCCTAGTTC
The DNA here is from genome assembly GCA_009363875.1 of Mikania micrantha. Taxonomy (NCBI): domain Eukaryota; kingdom Viridiplantae; phylum Streptophyta; class Magnoliopsida; order Asterales; family Asteraceae; genus Mikania; species Mikania micrantha. The sequence goes on from CM018689.1 coordinate 58,883,706, forward strand.
AAGCCATGCGGTAAAGACGAGATTTCAACTGTCTCATGCAAGAGGAAACCCGAAGAAAAGCAGTCTGTCCTGCCTGAAAAAGATTTAAACCAAGACCTCAGTCCCTTAGCACCTCCAAACTAAATATTAAAATTGTGTGCAGTTTATAATTTACATTTAAAACTTTGTAGTTATTGGGTAATTGAGGGCAATTTCTGTTGTTCAATTGCAAAACCAACATCAAAAAATCAAGAATTTACGGTAAAGATTCAAAATACTCGAATCTCAAAAACACCTATTCAAAAAAGGTTACCTGCTCGACATCAACACGGTCAAAATCATCGCGAGATTGGCTGCCATAGATACCAGCACCTTCTGCATCGACGCCATTTTTACCGAACTTGAACCAACATATGATTTGTGAACCGATACTGCTAGGCCTGGTTCTTGAAGCTGATTTGCAATATCCGAGCCTTCTAAGGACACCCATAAACTGTGAATCAAGATTACGAAGAGTTGGGCTGTTGGGGTCAAATTATTTATGGGTTTTGTGGGTGAACCTGCGAAGATTAATTGAAAATATACATGAAATAGTCGCCAATTCGCCATTGTTCGTATTTTCAAGATTCAAGAATGATGGAAAATTTTCGATACATAGCTCTAGTTATATAATACAAATTAGTACAGACGATTATTATACGTAATTACGTATCATGAAACGAAAATATATCACCGATTCCTTCAAAAACTACAAGAACTGTGATAATGACCCTGTGAAGAAATCATCAATTCACCAGATATACTAATCCAAATAACTGACTGAAAACTTAAAAATCGAACAAAAAACGTACATAAATCGATGATTGGAAGGGTACCTTTGTATCAAAATGATGAATGGATTCTGATATCTTCTCCTTCAAATATTGAAGCAACTGAAAGTTTGTATGAGTGAATCGAAGGGAGGAGGATGAGAGAGATGGGTCAGGGTTTAGAGATAATAGGGTAGGAAAATACTGAGTTGTGAGGATGAGCCGAAGATGGAGAGGCCAAGAATTATGGTTTGCATCCAGCGGGTGTGTATCAGATGGGGGAGGAGGAAATCTAAAAGAGTCGAATTAGGGTTTTAAGGCTTTTGGGTATGTATCAGATCCGTTTGTGATGAAAAAAGGGTTATGGATAGATCCGCGTGTTAGATAGGATTTGTTTGTCTGAAGAGATGCCACGTGGCATTAAGTTGGAATTGTTTATTAAAAGGTAGATATTTACTATTTATTTTTACTATTTAATATAATATATATATATTATTTATTTTCATTTAATTATATATATAATAAAAGATGATGATCGGAAATAACATTTTTTAAGTAGTAATGATAAATAGAAAAAAATATGAAATCTCTCCCTCTTCTCTCTTTAATTCCAAGAAGAATATGGTGAAAAGATAGAGGGTTACAGAGGAGCAGAAGCATGGGCCTCCATCCCAAATTACTGTTATCTTCAAAGTCAAAAAACTTGACTTGAAGATTATCTAACTCTTGATGGCCAAAGTGAAAAGCAACAAAAATCAACTATTCCTTTAGTTTGGTTTTTAATATATAGTATAATAGGGTGTCTCTTTTTGAAGATTTAAGTTTTACGATAAAGAGGAAAAATAATTTTTATTTTTCTAACAGCAACATTATACTTCTACTCTTAGTCTTAAACCTATTATCTTTTCCTCTAAAAGGTAAAACCTATATCAAATAAGATACTCTTATATTAATGAGGAAATTCTGTTATTAAAAGAAGAAGCAAATTTGGACGAACTAAATACATGAGACAAAGTTAAACAAAAATTGATATTGCCATGATGTCGTCTTCTTAATATTTCTTCAATCCTTCAAGAACTAGTTTCCATATGTATCTTCTTATAGGGTTGTGTTAAAGTTACAACTCTTATACAACCTTGTATGAGCCGTACAACATACCCAACACGGTCTGTACAGAGGCCATATATGTTTATACAAGCATACATGTAAATGGGGATCGATCAGATTACGATAAAAAAAACCAGAGGGTATATGGGCAGTATATGTTTGCACGAGCATTACAACGCCCCCTTGTATGGCCGTACAAAACTATACAGTCTGTATAGATAGGAAATGATGTGTAATTATAGATGAGTATGTGAGAATATATAAAACCAATGTTCTTATATAAATTTACGCATATATGCCTTTTTGCATCTGTAATTGTTAACATTCTTTATACTTTTCCCTAAATTTTTAAAATAAAAACCCGTAAAATTAGAATAATTTGAATATATCATATCATTAAAAAAATTTACAAATAAATAAATTGAATGTTAAAAATATTAGGGATAATTTGTTTTAGTATTCTAAAATCCATTTTAAAAATTGAAAGTTAAGAGTTAAGACTATATAATCAATTTTCGAATTAATTTTTCTTTATGGATTGTGTTATTACACCAACCTTTTGTATTTAATCCAGAAATATGTTTTTTTTAAACGGCAGAGGGTTCCGTTATGCTATTTTCACTTATCCTGACGGTTAGTAACTAAGATGGATTCATCAATCGTCAACTGAGAGACCGTACCCCCCGATGCACGAGAACCCCGTGGAATAAGTAAATTCTCGCCCCGCATTGGTTCAGAACCTGAGATTAAACTCAATATTCATCCTCTCATATGTTATTCATTAAATTATCACCAACGATACTTTAGAAATATGTTTTTTTTGCTAAAGAATACATTAAAAGACCACTAGTCTATTTCCTTTTTCGGGTAGGCGAATTCGTACACGGTACATCTTCTAGACTTGCCATTAAATCTATATCATTTATTTATCATATACTTGTATTTAAACGGGCATTCTTATATCATAAGATTGTTTCCTCTATTTAATATAAAAATCAAAAGTTCAAATTTTACAAGATACAAATACAAAGAATTAATAAAAGTAAATTAAAATCTTTTGTTTTAAGAAAACTACCATTGATTTGGACCTCAAGGCTCTCAGTGATACATCAAGACGCAATTGAGCCAAAATTCCTTTGGTATGTAGTGTATTTACGAACGAATACAACCATTAAATTACACGCAACATTTTCATAATATATATAAAAAGAATATGTATTTTTTTTTCTTCCTTTTTGACATAGTCTTCCACTAACTACTGAAAACATGTTTTGATTGATGAATAAAATATTAACCTCATATAATTTCTTTGTCCAAACTTTATGTCTTGATTTTGCTCGCAGTTTGAAACAAAAAACCCTAAAATGACGACCTAAATTAATATATATTATTCATTGGCTAAACAATAATTCCAAAAAGAGTGAACAAATAAACAAAAATATTAACCCAACAAATCAGTCATATTACTAAAATCTTTTTTATTTAGCCAAAAAAAAAAAAAAAAAAGTTATACCAATTTCACCTTCTAGCCGTTGTGTTACGACTATATATGTTGTCCATCATATTCTTCCATACCCCTATTATAGTCTTATTGACCGATCACACTACGTTACAACTTCTAGAACCATCATGAATTGCATCAATTAACTTTTACCCAAAGTTTGATTATCATTATTTTTAACCACCACCACCATTTGACCCAAATTAACTTCCTTTAACCCGGCTGACTCCCCTGTGGCTTTGGATCGAGTAATTTTAAATTTGGTACCCGTCTTTTCTTTTTCTTATGTCCCTAACAAACCTTAGATAAAATTTTGTCTAATCCCTTCAAAAGTTTTTAATTATTTCTCCGTTGCCTACTTGACTTAAAAGTAGACATGTTGTAACAAGATAAATAAATAGATTTGCATAAACAATTATTCTAATTTGAGTTGAGATGGGTAACACTATGACATAAAAGGGATTGAGATAGGTAACACCTTAATTAACACAATGTTAGTCAAGATAATTAACTTAAAAGCTATGTGAATACAATAAATTCAAACAGATATGAATGATAAATAATATATTTGATAAAAAACCAATAAAAATTATTAATATAAACTATTTGGTTCGTTATGGTTAATTTTAACTTGAAATAAATTGATGTTTCTTTAAAAATGAACCGCTTAAACTCAAACTAATTTTGCACAAAACTTATTATGGCCCGCACTTATCCTAACCCACACTCATTACCCAACCCGCCATTTTGCCAGACATAGTTAAAGGTAATGGTTTGGCAAACTTCCAACGACCGATTGACCTAGAGTCACCCATCTCATTTTAGCTGTAAATTGAATCAAGTCATCTTACGAACTATGTGTGATTGGATCAGTTAAAGCTTGAATGACCTGAACACAAACAAGCTCAAGCCTAAGCCCGAGCCCCAGGTTCCCATAGGCCATATCAACATAGAGCCGATTCACGAGTCTAGCCAAACCAAGCTTGAGCATGAAAATTCTCTTAAGAAATGAGCTTGAGCTTTTAAATAAAGCTCTAAAAAACTCTCTTTAAATCAAAACGATCATAGCTCAAGCTTTAACGAGCTTGGCAGGGCTCTACCTTTTTTACATCCCTACCTCCGGCATAGGATGTCTTTGCTTTCCAATTAGATAGCCTAGAGTTGAATTTACCTATTACCGGCTTCCAAGCTTAGTTAAATTCAAATTTGCACCAACTGGGGTGGACACATGTATACTGAGTTGAATCATGAGACCCTATTTTATCTTAATTTGTTAATAAAAATGTATATTGTGAAATTTCATTTAATTCATATGATTTTTTTGAATGAACCCATAAATTTGATGAATAAGATATATAACACTAAAATTAAAGTTGGTGTAGTGGTCATTAGAAGTCAACACATTTCGCCTCAAGTGGTATTTCGGAGAAAGTTGAATTATATGATCTTATATGTGATCCTTTTTAAAGAAAACGAAATGAATCTTATCACTATAATAAAAAATGATATTATATAAACATATTTGCTTAGAGGACTATATCAACCGAATGGGCATGATTCTTGCAGTCTTTTATATAAAAAAAAGTGTTTTAAGGATATATCGATCAAACATGTGAAATAACGTTTTCAAAAGATGAAAACCTGCACAAAAAAACTTTAAAATGTATTACTGTTTTTCATTTCCATTGACATTTCAATTTTATTGTTTATTTTTAAATGTCAATGTATTTGAAATATGATATCTTTATGTTACCGTTTTATCCAACTAGGCTCGAACTGGCCCGACAACCACGACTCGAGTCAAAAATTGTAACATCAAGTTAATAGAGATAATAGTTTGAAATAAAATGACCCAAGATTGAAAAAATAAATCCTAAATCCGTGATATGAAAGGGCATTTCATGAGGTCTACAAGTTACTTAACATCATGGCTCCATGGCCCAATACCATATTGAAAACTTTAATTACTATATATATTAAATATAATATATATTAAAAATGTATGAAAAAAAAATTAATATATATATATATATATTAATAATAATGCATAGTAAAATAAATAGTAATGTATATGTGTCTGATCCATATAATGATGTTTTGAAAGTTTAGATTTGGACCCTCACAAGTTTTTATTAACCTCGAAAACTAACAAACATATATAGGTGTATTAGATTTGAGATATTTGCCTAGAGATTCGGGTTTTGTTGGTTTAGGATTTAGGTTTTTTTTCTAATAAGCATGGTAACCCCCTTGAATGGTAATTAAACCCCCGAGTCCCCCTAATACCCGACTAACCAAGAGTAATAGGTAAAGCCCGGCCGCAAACAACCGGGTCGGTAACCTCCAAGGAAACTTACTCTAAGTAATGATTGAACTTGAGATCTCTAGGTTGTCTATTTTTCACTCTAACCACCGCACCACTTCCTTGGAGGTTAGTCTTTAGTTCTTGATAAAAAATTTAATTTTTGCTATTTAACTTATGCTTCTGCAAATTATATATAATACACGTTCTTGGAAGTGTACTGCGATAACCCGCCGTAACCGGCGGGTGAATAAATCTAGTATATATATATTTATTATATATATTATATATATTAAAATGTATGAAAAAGGAAAAGTAAATATATGTATATTATATTGAATATTATATATATTAAAATGTATGAAAAATGAATAGTAAATATATGTATATTACATTGAATAGTATATATATATATATAATGCATGGTAAAATGAATAGTAATGTATAAGTATCTGATTCATGTAATAATATTTTGAAAATTTAAACTTAGATCACCAAAAGTTTTTTTTTACTTTGAACAGTAATATACACTGATAATAATATTAAATTTGAGATATTTGCTTAGAGATTTGAATTTATTTAATTTGAGAGATTTAGGTTTCTTTTGGTTTAGGGTTTAGGTTTTCTGTATAACCATGGGAACCCACTTGCATGGTAAATCTCTGACTAACCGAGAGAAACAGGTAAAACGCGGTCGTATGCAACTGGATCGGTGACCTACTAAGAAAATTGCTCTAAGTGAGGATTGAACTTGAGAGCTTTAGGTTGTTTCTCCTTCATTTTAACCATTACACCACTTCCTTGGAGGTTAGGATTTAGTTCGTGATGAAAGATTTGATTTTGCTATGTAACTTATGCTTTTGCAAATGATATATAATACACATTTTCGAGAGTGTACTGTGATAACCAGCCGCAACGCGCGAAGGGAGTAAACCTAGTTATTATATATATATTAATAGGCAACGAAGTGAATATTAATTATATACATATTATATTGAAAAAGTAAATACACACACACATATATATTTATAAAAATTCATTTATTTCAATTATTTTGAACGAACAAGAAGAAAACAAAGGATCTGTTGAATTTCAAGTAGCAAGATTCACCAATAAGATCTAAAGACTTACTTCACATTTGGAATTGCCTTACGGATCAAATCATCCCAATAATACACAAAGACAAACTCCTTGATTAGTAAATATTATATATATGTGTAGTGAAAAAACATTGATCCTTTCTAGGGTTTCGGTGGTGTTCGGAGAACAGTGACTTATTGTTATCATAAAAAATTGATGTTTGTTTATATATTTGAGTTTCTTTTCAATTCAATCAATTGGTTGTCAGTGATAAATATTTTGTGACAAATTTTTTCTATTATTTTCGTAACATATTTGCATGAGTTTTGTATGATTTTTTAATGAGAAATTTGTACAAGGTTCGTGATAAGAAATTTAATTTTGCTATGTAACTTATGATTCTGCAAAAAATATATAATACCCGTTCCAGCCTCTAGGGAGTGAAATGTGATAACCCGTCACAACGCGCGGGGAAATAAACCTTATATATAATTAGAACACATGAAAAATGAATAGTATAAATATTATTATTATTATATATTGAGTGGGTTCCATTTCTTATTATATGTATGTATGTATGTATGTATGTATGTATGAGTTTGGATCGAATGTTAACCCTTCATTATTGCAATAACCGAATAACTACATCTTATTACTTTGACATCCACATTAAAGTAATATAAAGGTGTATGTTTTTTTTATTTTTTATTAATGTAAGTGGACCCTACATTAATTAAAAAAAACATACATCTTTAGATTTATTTTAATGTGGACCCCAAAGTAATAAGATGTAGTTATGCGGTTAATGCAATAAACATGGGTTAATTTTTTATCCTCTCCATGTATGTATGTATGTATGTATGTATGTATGTATGTATGTATGTATGTATGTATGTATTATTTAGGTGTGATCCATGCAGTGATGTTTGAAAATTTAGATTTAGATCATCAGAAGCTTTTTAACTTTGAAAAATACTAAACAAAAATAAGTGTAATAAATTTGAGAGATTTGCTTAGAAATTTAAGTTTTTATTTTAATTCAAACTATTGGTTGCTAGTGAGACGGATTTTGTTAGTAAAATTTTATATTATTTTCATAACATATTTGAGAACATTTTGTATAATTTTATGTTTTTATTCGTGATGAGAGATATATTTGTTATATAACTTATGCTTCTTTAAATGATATATAATACTTATTATGGAGAGTGTACTGTGATAACGTGTCGCAAAGCGTGGGACGAATAGTCCTAAAAATAATTAAAATTCATGAAAAATGACTAGTAATAATACTATTATTATATAGTGAGTGGTCTCATTTTTTATTATATTATATTGTATATACATACATTTATATATATATTATAAAATTTACGTGTCTGATCCATGTAATAACATTTTGAAAACTTAGACTTGAAAATCTGAAGTTTTTAATTTTGAAAATTAGTAAACAGAGATAAGAATATTAAATTTGAGAAATTTGCTTAGAGATTTGGGTTTTTCTTTTAATTTAAACGATTCATTGCCGGTGAGACGAATTTTGTGGGTAATTGTTTATAACACATTTGTGAGGATTTTATATGATTTAATGTTTTTATGAAAAAATTGTATAGAGTTCGTGATAAGAAATTTGATTTTGCTATGTAACTTATGCTTCTGCAAACGATATATATTACCCATTTTCGAAAATGTACAGTGATAACTCGCTGCAACGCACGGGTAGAATAAACCTAGTTTAAATTAACTTTTGAGTCCGGATAAAAAAACAAACAAAAAAAAACACGTACGATCCGATTCAAGTTCTTCACGTTGGCCATGCTTCACTCCCAAGAAAGCTTGTAACACGTCACATGTGATAAGTTTGTGCCTATGTTCTAGAAATTGGCTCATGAAAACATCCCAAAACTCGGTTGCTTTGTGTATCGTCTTATTATGCCTGGCAAAATGGACGGGTTGGGTAACAGGTCAGAACGAGTTCGGGTCATGATGAGTGCGGGTCAAAATGTTAAATGGATTGTTTTTAAAAAAATCAATTAAGTTTAACTTAAAGATGTGTTATAACTTATAAATAAACAAATAGTCAATTTAAATAATTTTAGTGATTTTCTTATCAAATATGTTATTAATCATTCTTAAATGTTTGAATTCATAGCCTTTACATACTTTTTTGGTTACCCATATTGACCCGCATTATGTTTAAGTGCTACTCATCTCAACCCATTTAATATTTTGATGTTACTCATTTCAACTCATTATATATTACAATTGTTTACCCAAATCAACCAATTTCTTTTGACATGGATAAAAATTGTCACCTCTACATCTTATCTAACATCTCCATAGCTGCCCATAAGGCACTAATTATAAACGATGCCCTGCATCAGAACAAAAATACAAGACCCAATTCCTCCATCTAGAAGGAAAACCTATGAAACCTCCTGTTTTTACCGTCAAAAACCGACCTGGCTACCCGAATCAGTGGGTACAGGCATGGTTGTAGAAGTCGCTAGGCGCTAGGCGCTAGTCGGGCGGCGAGGTACCGCCTAGGGATTAATCGAGATTAATCGGCGCTAGGCGGATTGGAATTTTTATATGTAATTTTACAAATATTTATTATATACACACATTAATATCAATAATATAATATAATACTTCAAATATATTAAAAAATAAACTTAAACATACTAAATTAAGTACTTCAAATTACATATTTAAACAGAAAATTCAGAGTTTATAGATGGATTACGATGTTTAGTGGCAGGGTTCAATGTTTCAGATGTTGGATTTGATGTTTTAGAGACATATTACGTATTTGGGTTGAGAAATGTCTCGAATAATCATTTATCTGGGTCATTTTTACTCGAAAAAAGCCAAAAAAAACAAAAAAACCAAAAAAACCAAAAAAAATAAAAAATAAAAAATAGGCCGCCTAGGCTGCCTAGGGGGCGCCTAGGCCGACTAGGCCCCGCCTAGGCCGCCTAGGCACCGCCTAGCGCCTAGGCACCGCCTAGGGCAAAAATTACAAGGGAGAAGGGCGCCTAGCGCCTAGGCGCCGCCTAGGCGGCCGCCTAGGCCGATTTTTACAACCATGGGTACAGGTGATTCCGGTTTTACAAAGAAATTATAACCGGAACCGGTTCCACTTTTATCGCCAAGAACCGGTCAAAACCCCAAACCTAACTGGAACTAGTTTTTGTCTTTATATACAAAACCAAAACTGGTATGAAACCAAAACCGGTTTGGAGCCGGTTCTGTCAAAAAAACGGTTTGTGCGCCTCCTGCTTGATGCCTTCTCAAATTCCCAATTATCATATCTTTTTTCTTTTTTTTTCTTTTTTTTTTGGTACGATGCCACAATCTCGTTTATTATTAACGGGCCATCTAAAATATTCCTCCACTCCACAAAAGCATATTGGAGTTGGGCCAGGGATATCATGTGACCAATTACTAATTTGATTCGGTTAGGAAGGATCTTCGTCATCAACTTATTAGAAATATCGTTTCATACATTTTTAAAATTTTGTTTTTCACCCTTATGCTTTAAGTCTTCTAAGCCATTCAAATTAAAATAGAATATTCTTAAAATAAAGCCTATGTCGTTTAAACAATTAACATTTTTCACCCATGTGGTTGTAGTTTTTTTCTTTATCACATACCATTTATTGTTTTCAATTGGAGGTAGATGCTAAAGCCGTTAATTGTTTAAACGTCATGGGTTTTATTATTATAATTGTCTGTTTTTTGTTGAATAAATTAAAAGACTTAAACCAAATAAGCTAAATGGTAATTTACTCAATAAAGTATTAGTAGTTTACTATTAGTTTTCCATAACAATGCTCGTACATAGGGTTTGAGTTTACCACTTGATTAAGAGAAATTCGTCCATGCCATTGGAGGAAAAACATCTATATTTTGTACAATTTATCAAAAAAATAAATGTCTTTTTAATTTAATTGTCATGTTAATATATAAAGTATCATTAATAGGTTCCATTGTTCCAAGATTTTATATAAAAAAGGAGTTTTACTAGATTTATATTTTTGTATTATACTTTTTTTTGTAATACATTTAAAAATATATAACAAAAAAAACACAAATCCAATACAAAATATACATGTTTTTGCGTGTTTAAAAATACAATACAAGATTTAATCTAAAAACATATTACATATTATTTGTATTAGATTTAACTTTTTTTAGGATTTATGTTTTTTACACTATATTTAATTTTTTACTATATTTAAAGCACACTATAAAAAAATAAATTCAGTAAAAATATAATCTAATACAATGTTTTTAAACAAAAATATGTTTATAATTAAGATTTAATCTAAAAACATATTACATATTATTTGTATTAGATTTAACTTTTTTTAGTATTTATGTTTTTTACACTATATTTAATTTTTTACTATATTTAAAGCACACTATAAAAAAATAAATTCAGTAAAAATATAATCTAATACAATGTTTTTAAACAAAAATATGTATATAATTAAGACTAACAAAATGAACGAGTTGGGTTGGATCGGGTCGAGTGATGGCATGATGAGTTCAGGTCAAAATTTCGGATGGGTACGGTTCATGATGAGTTTCAAGAAAAATCAGTTTGCGTCTAAATGAGTTGTTTTTATGATGCTACCCATTTTAATTTAAGAGAGAATAATTGTTCATATAAACCAACTTAGTTATCTTGTTTTATGTCAAGAATGTCATTTTTATTTTTAATGTTTATTACTCCTTTGCCCTTGTTAAATTTTATAGATTGGAAATTTAGCTTATGCGTTATGGTCGGAAATTAGAAATTTTACTTATGTGTTATGGTCGTCGATAAAGCATAGTTTAAGTCTCATATATTGAAAAATATGTTTAAAGAATTTTTGTCTAGTCGTTTTGAAAAAATAGAACTCATATTTAAGGCAATTTGATGTTTTTAGTTACCTTTCTATACAAAACTCAACTATAAAAAGTGAACAACATGATATACAAGTATTCATTTAATTTGGATGATTTTTTTAGCAATTAGTTTGGATCACTAACGAATTACTGAACTATTATCATGCCACCAGCGATAGCATAATACCACCCGATTATTCTACCACCAAATCAACAGTTATTTTCAACACATTTGCTTTTAATGGAATAAACAAAAATGTGGTTTGGTTCACCGGCAACTGTCATGTAGTTTTCTTCATTCATTCCTTTGACTCTTTGAGAGTTTGAACATGCGCAGATGCGCTCCTTTTTTTTCCTTTTTAATTTTAATTTTAATTTTTTAAATCTTTTTTTGTGTTGGTTTTTTTATGTGACCCGTGCCCACTGATGAGTGAGTGTGCAACTTATGTTTTCTGGCTTTTTTTTTATTTTTGTTTTGTGTTTGTCTTAATTTAAGTTTTTTTTTTTTTTGGTTAATTCATTCGCCAACAATACAAAGTTAAAAATCAGCTCACCACGCATGCAACTTGGTGTTAGATTGTTAGATGATCACATGATGGCCTACAGCAACACATGATTACGTCATCTAGTTTATTTTGAAACGAAAAATACCAGGTAACTACATGTGCTTAGCCCAGTTGAACCGAATTAAAAAAAAAAAAAGTAAAATCATATCTTGTACGTTTATAAAAAAAAAAAATTAGAAACTCAAATATATTATAATAAGGGCATGCATTTGATGGTTTTAATCTTATTTGATGGTTTTGATCTTGTTTGATGGTTTTGAAAAGATCAAGCTTAAGGTTGATAGTCATTTTTAAACAGTTTAGAAATTTTTAATTTTCAATTTATGAATCAAACTTCACCCATGCACGAGTCATATTTCTAGAATATTAATTTGAATTTTTTTAAGTTATTTGATATAATTCATGAGATTTTAAAAATATCTACTTGTACAAGCGATCATAAAGTTATATCAATTAGATTTAAAGTGATACTATTTTATATGACAATGATGTCAAAAAATGGAGTTACTTTCATTATTTTTGTAGGAAATTGAAAATATCATTTTCCATATCTTAATATTATCGTCCCAACCGGTTGTTTTCTATCACGGGTCAAGATCCTAACTCCCATCGACAATTAATTCGAAACAGTAGATTCAAAAAGTGGTCATGCGTAACATTTATTATAAGCAATATCATATTTTGCTATAAAATATTATTCAAATTCAGTTTTTATATCTTCTATGTCAATAAAAAAGTATATAATATAATTATTGATAAGCATAAAAAAATTTATAAAGATTTTTTTTCCATTGCTCCTCACTTTTCCACCCAACTACCATCACCATCTTCACCCACCCACCAGCCATTCACCACCATCATCCGATCACCCACCATCATGTGATTATTATTTCTTTCATGATAATTGAGGAAAGATGAAATCACAAGATATTTTTTACTAAAAAAGAGTAAAAATAATATAATTTTGACATGTGGTATAATAATTTAAATATTACATCTTATTTTTTTACTGGATTTTTGTGTTTTTTGTAATATATTTATGTTTTTGTACTACATTTTTATTTTTTTTGTACTTGATTGTTATTATTTTGTACTACATTTTTTGATTTTTGTACTGGAATTCTTTTTTTACTGGATTTTGTTTTTTATACTAGATTTTTGTTTTTTTATTATTTTTAGCATGTCACATGTTAAACTGTTATTTGTTCTTAGTTCTCTTAGGCAAAAATCCCTTAATAGTGGATCCAGCCTCTATCACCCTCTTGAATAATCACTTAGATTCATATCATGCATACTTTTCTTTGTTTACACATATCATCTTCTTGTCACTACTCAGGTCTTTTATCGATCACACATAGCTTTTTTTACCCCTCAATCAATCAATCAATCAATCAATCTTATGAAAGGTTCATCACACATATCAACATGCTTCTTGAGTCACCCAGAAAGGTTGTATGGCTCATGCATGACCCTTACGCGATCGCACATATCGTCTCTTCATTGTCTCCTTATGCTCACAATTCACAAAGAACCTCTTCTCTGGCTCACATAGAACTGAACTTCTTGCTTCTTTTCTAGGCCAACCTTTCACAGGCTTGAACACAAACCACAAAGGTCTCATTTGTCACTTGAACATACAGATTTAACTTTTTTCTTTATGCTAACCACAAAGTCTAGACCAGCCCTTCTTTTTTTTTTTTCATCTGTTTAACACAAAAGCCACTGGCTGGTCTAGTGCACCATACTCAACCCTATGTCCAATGGGTTGCTCCCTCTCCAAAAGGTTAATGTTTCTTAGTATTAACTCTCATACCAAGTTTTAGAATAATTGGATTAGGTAATTAAAAAACATGATGAGCAAAAGTATATTTATGAAATTCAAATTAACACTTTGAAAACCACCTAAAACAAAGAATTCCAATTAACATGCCCCAAAGGCCCAAACAACATATTTTAACCCAAGTAAAACCGTATTGCCTAATCATTCGGATAAACGCAAACAAAATAAGCAAGCCAATTAATACATAAAACAACCAATTTTTTTGTTATTTAGTCAAGATTAAATCTTCAAAATCCACTATCGGAGAAGCTCTAAAGGATATAAAAAAATCAATTATAATAATAATCTAAATTTTGGATAAATGATTAAAAATCAGTTTGAATAATAACCCAAATTTTAGATAAATGATAAAAAAATTCACATTAATAATAACAACTAGCGGAGAAGCTCTAAATAACAGATTAGATTGTAGTTTGTATTTGTCGGTTTCCATTCTTGAATTTGTCGGTTTTAATTCTTGAGTTTGTCGGTGTAAAACACAAAATAACGCAAAATCTTTTTTGGCCTTTTTTTAATATTAAAATAAAAGACTTTATTTATTTCAATCGTTGAACGAGACAACGAGTAAAGTCTGGCTATAAGTTATTAATTTTTTTTAAATATTCAAAAAATTACATAATCTTTCAGAGTCAAGTCCTAGAAAAAGCAAGTGTCTTTTCATTGTGCTTAAGGACCTGCTAAAACAAAACATATGATAATGCTATCGAACTCTATTATATTATATTATATTATATATTATATATTATGTTATATATTTTAATGTGATTGAATATAAAAAATCTTAAAAAGTTCGAAGGTGTAGAGTGTGTGCTCGTTCAAGGAATCTGAGTTCCGGACCAAGCGGGGTCAAGAGGGCCACACCCCCTTGTAGTGTTCGGGGCAACGTCCTAAAACCTATTGGATTATAACCACAAATTCACCAGTCAAAACCAACTGCCATTAACTGTCATACACTTGGTTTGTGTTAAACACAGAAGATGTATGCGCAGAAGATTCATTCGAATTTCATATCACAAACATCTATTGGATTATACCTTGATTAAATTTCTTGAACTTGAATCGTAGAAATATTGATTTCGTATAGTGATTTCGTATAGTGATTTCATACATGATCTCATAAATTTCCAAGTGTTTATTACCGAATTTCTCCAAGAAATTATGCATCAATACCACAAATCTGCGTATGCGAGCATTAATAACTGGAGTCGAGCTTTAAGGCTTAAGCTAGTGATTCGCGTCTTATTTTTTTCAATAAAATAACGTTATTTTATTAAAATATAAATAAAAAATATATACAGTTTAGACTGGACAAAATCGATATTGTTTATGACTGGTTCTTATTATATTTGTATGATAACTGATAGATTCAGTACACAAACAAACAGACATAAAATATTATGTTTTTCAAAAGGTTTACAAAATTATTATTATGTTTTCTAATATTGAATCTACTTTTAATATTATATCACTACAAGATTAGTCGTGATGCACCAGTATTTACATCAAAATTCTATTGAGTTGTAAGATCTTTGTATAAGTAAAATAATTTTTTTAAGGTCAAGAACTTAGTACGAGTAAATAGAGGTGGGCATTGAAACCGGTTTCAAACCCGAACCCGGGGTTCAACCCGGAACCGGACCCGGTTTCAACCCGGTCTACCCCCAACCCGGTTCCAACCCGGTAGAACCCACCGGTTCCTAACCGGTTTGCATTTTTAATTTCGCCACCGGTTCCAAACCGGGTTCAACCCGAACCGGTTTCAACCCGGTTTTGACCGTTTGAACCAAAAAGTCGAGTTCTAGCCGTTGAACTAGCCGTTTGGACCGATTTTTAGCCGTTTTTTTGATGTTTTTGGTCCAAAACTTGGTATAAATTGTTGTGGCTTGGTTTAGCTTGATTCCACACTTGAAAACGAACATTCTAAGCCAAAAACGCTCTCGTTTCATATACCCGACTGCTTTACTCTCTTTGTTTCGCGATACATTTTTATTACACGCGTATTTTAAACAAGTTGTTAACGCAGTGGCTCAATCTACATCTTCTGTCGGTTAAGGTTCTAACGCCGAAGCTACAGTTGTCCGTGTTCTTACGCATAGTAGGAACATGGAAATATGGTGTAACTGGGATTTAGTTGAGATGAGTGATGGGTCTCAAAAGGCTCGTTGCAAATATTGTGGTATGCTTCTTGCAAAAGAATCAAACACGAGTTTGAAGAAACATATTACCAAACCATTTTGCAAGGCGTTGAAGAATGATCCAGAAAGTCAACAAACACAAATCAGTAATGATGGTGGAATTTTTCACTACAACGTAGACGAGGTTCGTGATAGAATGACGAGGTTCGTGATAGAATGACGAAGTTCGTGATTCAAGAGGCGTTGCCGTTTGAACATTTCGACAACCCTCGTTTAACAAACATGACTCGAGATACGCTTCAGCCTCGTTATAATCATGTAAGTCGAAGGACGCTAAGGCGTCATTGTTTAAAAATGTGGAACAACGCAAAAAAAGATTTGATCTTATTTTTTGAAAAACTAAACACTGGTGTAAACTTAACTACAGACGTTTAGTCTGCACCACATGGTTTACCGGAATCGTATATTTGCGTCACCGCCCATTGGGTGGATCCCGGTTCGTGGCAAATGATGAAATGTACGATTGCGTTTGAACTTTTCATGTATCCACATACGGCTGAATATTTGTTTCAACTATTAGATTTCGTAATAACACAATTTAATTTGGAAAAGAAACTATTTTCAATAGCATTTGATAATGCTTCAAACAACACTGCTGCAGTGAAAAAATTAAAATTAAAATACACACCATTTTGCAACGGTATACTTTTCCACAGTCGATGTGTAGCACATATTATTAACTTAGCGGTGCAAGACGGTCTTTCTTTACCGAATCTTGAAACTTTCAAATATGGTTTTAGAAATATGATACATGATGTTTTTAAAAAAAGTAGAAAAACATTTACCGATTACAAAAAATTGTGTAAAGATACGAACAGACCTTGTTATGGTCCTAATTGGGATGTACCTACTCGGGGGAACTCCACTTTTAAAATGTTTGAAAGTGCTTTAAAACAAAGAGCAACTTTACAAACATTTCATACGAGTCTTTGTGAAGGTGGTTACGCCGAACAATTTTCGGACTTGGCTTGGGAGAATATTCAAAATTTAACTGATTTTCTTGAAGCTTTTAAAACCGCCACTACAAAATTATCAGGGGTTTATTATCCTACTAGTCCATTGGTGTTACCAGAATTGTATTTGATGACGTCAAATTTAAAAAATTTTGAAATGAAAAACCAAATGTTTGAAGAAATGGTAAGTCCAATGAAAGTCAAATTAAAGAAATATTTTAAAGATTTACCACCCGTGTTTACTTGTGCCGCTGCTTT
Source organism: Mikania micrantha (assembly GCA_009363875.1). Lineage (NCBI taxonomy): Eukaryota > Viridiplantae > Streptophyta > Magnoliopsida > Asterales > Asteraceae > Mikania > Mikania micrantha. Next base: position 58,901,192 of record CM018689.1, read on the forward strand.
AAACCCAATTTTGAATGTTTGATAGACGAAATAAATGATAATTTGGATATTCATGTAGAAGATCCAAATTTTTCAAATGATGCAAAAAAAAGTTTTCAACATAGTTTAGAAAGTATGTAAGAATTTTATTTAATTAAATATGGTCCTAATATAAACATACGTACGAGCACGAGCGCATCAAGCTCGAGTAGCAGACCTCGTGATCCGCTTCTTAGTTTATTTAATACCGTTCGTAATGAAACGGCAAAGTGACAAAGGGGTAACACCCCTTCAAGTGAGCTCGGAAGGTATAGTGGAACATATTTTGTTTCCACTTTTCAATCCTAGGATTATCACAATTTAGACCTTTTGTCATGGTGGAAAGGAAAGGAATCCGATTATCCGATTCTATCCACTATGGTACGTGATTTACTAACCGTCCAAGCTTCTACGGTAGCTTCGGAATCTGCGTTTTCTCTTAGTGGCAGGGTATTATCTTTACGAAGAACAAGACTTACTCCGGAATCAGTAGAGACGTGTATTTGCTTAAAGGATCACTTGGACGCGATCGATCGAATTCAAAACATAACAAACCTCGAAGATGAAATCGAACTTGAAACAATGGTACACGAAGAGGAGGTGGAGGAAGGATTATCTCCCGACATATCCGATGAAGAACTTGCACAAGAAGCTCGTGCTCGTAAACGTACGCAAACGAAAGCGGGAACAAGCACGGAATAAAACGCATGTTCTCAAGTTATTGTATTTGTATTTATCTTTTTAAGTTATGTATGTTTTTTTTTAAATAATTAAAAGAGAAATAAATGTTAAATACAATTTTTATTTTTATGTTATGTATGTAATTTATTGTAAAATTACTAGAAATAATAATGAATTTTTTTAATATCATTATTTTTTTTATTCATGTTCTTAAATCAAGTATTTTTTTTTATTATTTATGCATGTCTTTTTTTTTAAATAATTGAAATATAAATAAATGTATTAAAAGTTATTTTTATTTTTTAGTTATGTATGTAATTTATTGTAAATTATTAGAAATAATAATGAATGTTTTTAATATGATTTTCTTTTTATTTATGTATTCACACTTATAAAAAAAAAAAAAAAAATTTAAACCGAACCCGGTTTGAACCCGGTAGGTGTACCCGGTTCTGGACCCGACCCTACCCGGTTCTACCGGTTTTAGATCTACAAATGTGAAACCGGTTCCAAACCGGTTCGGGTTCACCTCAAAACCGGTTTCACCGGACCCGGTCCAAAATTGAACCCGGTTCGGGTTTAAAATTGAACCCGGTTTGCCCATCTCTACGAAGTAAATATAATTTGGACACCTTAAATAAACATACATTCAAATTTGTGTAACAAATAATATCAGTTCATAATTCTAATAGTAGCCAAAAAATAATAATAATAATTCTAGGGCGAGTGCTTGGGTCGGGTTTTCCTCGGGAATTGGTGGTTTGTGGGCTGGAGGCTCCGTCCGTCTGGACTAGTGACCATATTGGGCATCCTTTAGCCATTGGGGGCCATGTACGGAGTACCCGACAGTTGATTAGTTGGCCGTTCAAAAAAAATTCTAATAGTAGCAGCAATTTTGACTTTAAAAGTCAAATACACACAAAGAGTAAGAAGATTTGGACCTCAAAACCACAAAAAAAATTTATTCAAGGTTACACTTCATATAATCTATTTACACATATTTTTATGGATCGCCATGAAACGTTCACAAAATAAACAAAACAAAACGTTTTGATCCTTAATCTATTACTTCGATATAAACTAAATACAACAAAGTATAATTACCAAGAATCATGATTCTTCTGTTGTCTTGAGTTGTATCCATTCTTTATTCGTGACAACTTCCTTTTTTCCACGTGACATAAATCCAAGAAGATAACCCACCAGAAGACCGGATAATAGAATGCCAGCCCCCTTAACATACCACAAAATTGATGTTTTCCCATCTTTACCCTTTCCATCATCATTGTCCATACGCTCCACAAAGGGTGTATTAGTAATTTTACCATTTACGACTTCCCCGTTGGCAAGTATCTCTACCTTATCGTGCATCTCACCATCATGGTTTCCGATATATGTAAAAGTTAACCTCTCTTTGTTAGCGATGAGTTTAGTGTATCCAAACTCACTGCCTCTGAATATGGAGTGGGCTGGTTGAGGGAAGATTGGCATGTCTGGATGGTTAGATCTGGGTGCCCATATGGGCTGCCAATCTTGACCAGCCATACCAATCACCACATGGATCGGCCCACTACCACAAGTGTAATTTTTCATTGGACAAAAACGTTCGTACACATGAACATGGCCCCAAAGGGCTAGGTTCACCTTGTTGTCCACCAACAATGGTTCTAAATGTTCACGCATCTTTTCACCCATAGGCCGGTCCCTAACCTCATTGCTCGTGGTGTACATCGGTCTATGACCTTGGACCACAACAAACGGTGTTTTGACCCGGTCAACTGACTCCAAATCTTTCTTCAAAAACTCATATTGTTCACTCCCTTTTAGAAAATTTGTTTCGGTAGATAAATACACAAAATGAACAACACCGAAGTTAAACGAGTAGTATAGGTTTCGAGTCGGTGGGGCCCGGGACCCAGTCAACTCGGACGAGTTTCCGGGCATGTTGAATTTCAAACTATACGGTACACCACATTCACCACCCCCGTCTTTTGCATATACATACATGGCCCAATCTGGCTTCCATGGCTGCAGCGGCCAATCATATTCATGATTCCCGATGCAGACATGGTAAGGGACTTTCGAGGCCACAGGCTCGATTTGGTTAAAGAAATGGTCCCACACCCATGAGTAGCCACGGGCGTAGCTTATGTCTCCAATGTGGGAGATTAAAGCTGGTTTATCGCTAAGTGCTTCAATGTCGCGAGCTATCCATTTCATGGTTGATATACTTTCGTCTTGTGTTCTGATATACGTGTTGTACGGTGTTGCTGTTCCCATATCACCGTATAAGAAAGCTACCGTTTCACCCGAGTTTTCGTCTGGTGAAACGAAACTGAAAGTGTTGCTCCAACCCCCTGCATCGCTTCCCACCTGTTATATCAAAAGGTAGTATAAATATTTAAAAAAAAAAACATAAAATTTTATATAAAGTAGATGTTCAACATCTCAATTCTCAAGTAAAATAAAATCAATTAACAAAGATAAGAGGAAATACTAATGACCATATTAACTCGGTTGCAGACATATCTTCGAATATGACTATTGTTCAACTAACAACTATTTTTCTGGTATGCACTTTAATAACAAAACTAGTTTTTATTTTAATTTTTAACACCACGGGAAACAACATATTTTTTTGATAGGCTACAGATGTGACATACTGACACGTTAGCCAAATTTCACATAGTTATCCGCAAAAGATATACCCGAACATAATGAAGCCCAAGTTTTCTATATGTTGTTGCTTAATTTTTGTTTGTGGGGGAGGGAAACAATCACTTGGTTTTAGTTTCTTATATTTATAGGCATAAAGCCCAAGTTTTCTATATGTTGTTGCTTAATTTTTGTTTGTGGGGGAGGGAAACAATCACTTGGTTTTAGTTTCTTATATTTATAGGCATAAAGCCCAAGTTTTCTATATGTTGTTGCTTAATTTTTGTTGGTTTTATACTTTGAAATGTTTTTTGCAGCCATAAACTTTTTCGTCACATCAATTACGATCAGTTCAAAATTTGCTGCCGAGATCTTAACTTTATAAAACATAGTGCCAGTGTAATGTCTCTGTTAAGGTTCTCAAGTTCCATTGCTAAGTGAGACCTTTCACAAAACACAAATATATGGTTGTAGCGCCAACTTATTGTCAAATGATCTTTATTAGGGTTCTTAAGTTTCCCTAAAAGAGCTAAATGTTAAAAAATATTGCGTTAAAGTGTTCTTGATATCATTTAGTTATAATATATGCGAAATTTGAATTAATCAGATCTGAAGTGAACATGTTTCTAAAAGTTGGGCCATCTTTGTTTAGTTTGCAAAACCTAAATGACGTGGATGTGACAAAAAATTATGTTTGTGGGGGAGGGAAACAATCACTTGGTTAGAACCATAAAGGAAATATAGGAATTGAAACGTATAGAAGGATGTTTTTCATTCATTTGCAACATGTATGATAATTTTTCCTACAAGTAGCCACTTCTATTTTTCAAGCAGAAAAGATATAAAGGTCGTAAAAAAACGAAAAGCATCCTTCATTGCGTATAAGTTCACCTGTAGCTCCAATCAAGTGACTGTTTGCAAATACAAACATAATTTCTTGTCACATTAATATCATTTAGGTTTGCAAACTAAACAAATGTGTACCTAGCTTTTAGAGACAGGTCCACTTCAAAAGAGCCTATGGTTGTAAAATCCATTTCAAATAATAAAACCAACAAGAAATTTATGCAACAATATATAGAAAACTTCAGTTTTAAGAAACTAAACCCAATGTGTTGTGATTGACTCAATTGTGTTCTTGTATCATTAAAGTTTATTAAGATCATATGCTTCATTCGTACCGATTTGGGCCCTTGCGAAACCATGACTTTTGAGTCAGGGGTTCATAATAAGGTTTTGTTAATGTTGAGTACAACTAAAAGGGTCCAACTCACATTTTCTTTGTTAGAAAACTCAGCTTTTCTTTATAAAAAATGAACATCTTCCGTTGACCAGAGGGTAATGTACCTTCTTAACGTTTTCCTTTGTTAAGCCTTGGATTTTTTAGGAACAAAGATTTTATTTAATTTATGACTCAATGATAAATGTTTTGCATTTTTTCATGGCATTCATAGCAAAGGTTGGGTTTTAAAAAGCACACAAAAGGCAAGCCTAGGCAGTAGGCACGAAGTGAACTCAACTTGCTTCTAACTCCATGTGGCGTAGTGCGTCCAAACGGTTAAAAAAAAGGGCGCGAGGCATGTGAAAAAGCGACACAAGGCACCTCTTTGTATGGAAAAGGTTTTGTGCATCAAGACATCTCTCTAAACTAATAAAGGAGTATATTTAGGGGACACTTGTCAATTTTTTAGCATCCCAAAATTTCCATTTTCCCGCCTATTACTTGACCAAAAACTAATTTTTACATGAATCATTTTATACCCAATTAGAAACCCCTTATTTTAGATTTTCAATAAATTAAACACAAACCCTAATTCTTGTATTAAGTGATTTTTACTTGTACGATTTTATTTCTCAAAGATTATCTCATTTTTGATTATATATATACATTTAAAAATTTTATGTTTTCTTAATATCCAACCCGTGTAATATACGGGATTCTAGGCTAAGTTATACATATAATGTGTAGGTTATACATATATGTTGTTTAAATCATAATAATAAATAAATAAAAGTGTGTGACATATCTAAGTCGGGTCTCTTCATAAGCAGTCTCTTAATTTCATTAGGACAGGAGTAAGCTTTGTGTACGTCTCACCCGCCATACCTACCGCTAAATAGAACTTTACGAGTTATGTTTCTTTGTTTGTTATACGCTTATGCATATCGAGCAATGATGTTAGAAACCTCTAAGTAGAATAAAAGCAAATACGAATATATAAAAGATATATATGAATAAATGAATAAACTGTGATCGTGTAGGAAAAGACAAGGCCTTTTTGCTTTGCTAATTGGGTTTTAAAGCAAGGGTTTAGGAGAGGGCAAGTGTTCTTTTCGTCTAAAAAACTACTTGCAATTGCTGAATTGACATGATTACACTTAATTTTTTTAGTAAAATTAACGTATGATATGAATCTGATTGATTATAACTACAATTTCGATGATATTAATTAAGGTTTAAAATTCACTTAAAAATAAAAATTCACAAAATTGTTAAAGAAATTACCTTATAGAAGTACCTCTTTCGTGGTTCTAAACTCACCATCACCCCATCATGTATAAACCCTGGATCTCTCCACCCAACACTGTTATTCGCCGGAGCATCACACATATCTTCCCTCTCATACCGCCCGATCCGAGTCCCAACCACCCAGTCCATCCGATCCGAACTCAACCCGTATCTTACCACATTCTCCTTTCCATCACCACTCACAAACATAACCCGCATCTCACCCGTTTCACCCGTCAACGCCAAATGGATCTGGTCCGGTCCATAACCCGATTCGAATCCAAACTCTTCCGTTTCCGCTAACAAGTGCTTCGGTTGGGGTAACGGGTTGTGGTCGTGATCTTGGCGGGTCGGGATGATTTCTGACTCGGTCCATCGGAAAACCCGGATCTTGTATTTGGATCTGAGGTTGATTAACGGGATTGTGATGGAACCCGACCCGGATTGCCAGTTTTGTGAAGTATTGAGATACAAATAGCCGATGTAATTGCGGAGGGATGAATTGGGTGGTGAGTAGATTCCGAGCCAGTCGAGTTGGGAAGGTGAGTCGACTCCGGACCAGTTGACTCTTACCAAGTTGTTTGACTTGGAGAGGGAGTTTGTAGAGAGTTTAAGTGACGGTGATTTCGAGATTGATGGGTTTATGAAGATCGTGAAGAAGAAGAAGAGGATGAACAAAAGAGGGGTTAGTGAATTCATCATGTGGGTGATGAAATTGGGAGTTTTGACATTCGGGTTTGATGGAGAAGATGATGGGTTTAATTCATGTGTTTTGATTGCAATTGAAGCAAGATGGAAACAGATAGGTGGTTGTTGGTTCGATTGAAAAGTTTTTGGTTGGTTATTCCATCGTATGCTTGACAGAAGTCGGGATGCAATCCCACAATATTTTCGAGACGCGTCTCTTGTATCATCATCGCGTTTTTTATTTAATTAGTTTCGTAGCACATGAAAAATTCACAGTTAAACATGTTTGGGTTGCATCAATCTAAGGATGGATGACTCTATGAGAAGTTTTCACTCTAGTAACCAAAGTAAAACCGTGAGCTTCAGATAAAGTTAAAATTATTGATTGAATGATATGAGTAGAACACTAAAATTGTTTGTATTTCTTAAAAAAAAATGAAAGGCAATATATGTAAAGAAGCATGAATAACTAATAACATAAACTTATTGTTAGCGTTGGGCAAGAAACAAATATGTCCGATAAAATCTCACTAATCGGTAGGGTTTTGATGGTAAGATGAGTCAATTCTTTCATTTACCTAGTTATTTATTTGATATATTTATTTTTGATAACCATAAACACGTTAATATGATTCTATTTTAAATTTCATCTCAAGGATATAAAAGACACTTTATCAACAATATGTACGAATTGCATTTCAATACAATTTTTATAGTAAAATGCCTTATTCAATATATGTAAATATTGTAAACATATAAATAAAAATATTATCAAGTATTTGAATTCATAATATTGTATTTTAAATTGAACTTACGTATATAAACGAAGACTTAATTCTCAACTAAAATATGTGCAAAGTTAAATGTGTGCTTATTTTATTTCAAACGAGACAAAGTTACAAACTTTATCCTAATTCTATATATATTTAACACAATCAAACATATTGAAATCATCGAAATAAATAACTTTTAGCTTATCAAAAACAATTTAATCTATTGGTCGCTCACTACATAGTGTAACAATTGAAAGCACAACTTATATCCTAGACCTTTCATTCAAATTTTTGTGAAGACAGTTTTTCTTCGAAATATTTTAGGTTCAAATCTAACTTGAAATTAGGGTGTTCATCGGGTCGGATAACGAGTTATTCGGGTTTTTCGAATCGGGTTTTACAGGTTTGGAAATATTTTGGTATATCCAAAACCCGGCCCGTATTTGATCCGAACAACCCGAATAAACGGTTTAGTCGGGGTTATTCGGATATCCGACCCGAAAAATAGTTTTACATATTTGAAACCCGACCCGAATCTAAAATTATATAATCCGACCCGACCAACCCGAACTAGATTTCAGATGAGGTTTTTTCGGGTTTCGGATACGATTCAGATTTTGAATTTTTTCAAGTTTTAGATATTTTGAACACCCATGTTTGAAATATCATACAAATTAAACAATTGTCACAGTAACCAGTCGAATTTCAAATATCATAAAAACACATGGATGCTAACCATTGACTATCTTACAAAATAAAAGACGTGTAATTATAAGAAGAATTACATATATTTTCCTCTAAACTTAAAAAAATACATATTTTTTTTAAAATGTTTTAAAAAAATAGGTAATTATAAAAATTTAGAGTGAATATATGAAATTCGCCCCTAAATTATAATATGAAGGGTGCCAATAATAAACACGGAGTTAGATCTACCGACGATACCCGGCCGAAGTTCCTCGTTATCGCGTCATCTCAAAATATCGATCACTATAATGCTCTTTGAAATCTTACTCTGATTAAAAAACTATCGATCTGCATCACAGTATCTCAGTCTAGTGATCGGTAGAATTGCTTACATTCAAACAACCAACAAATGGGGATTTGAAGCTCCGAAAGCTAAAGGGGATCGCAATTGATACTGCTGAAAATGGCGTGTGTTCGTGTATTTGCAGCAGTTTCATTCATTATCTTGCTTCCTTGCCTTTTGATTGTTGTTGTCGATGGGAAAACGCTAAAAAGAGACGGTAATTGTTCAATTATCTTATAATAATCCGTTCGAGTTCATGATTAGTTTTTGTTTTATTCGCATCTGTTTAACGTTCAATCCAGAATGTTTTATACCCTTTTGGATTGAATTGCTCTTAGATCCCATGGTTTGCGGTTGAGATTGAGTGCACTTGTTTATCATTTTAGCATCGGTTAGTTAACGAGGTTCAAGTAAGATTATATTAGTTTCAATACTTAAACAATTATACTACTGCGATATTGCTAGAACAATTTTGATTATAATAAGTAAGAGTGCTTCGTAAACTATGGAATTGAAGTCCAAAATTTAACTTATAACGAATGCTGAGAATCAAAGGATTAAGTAACTGCTTCAAGCAATATCGATCAAATCCTTGCGTGTTTTTTTTTCCTGATGCATATTTTTAATACTAAGAAGCTTCATTTGAGAAAATTATGCTGATGTAATTATGAAATAAGTCTTTCTTGGAGCTAATCAATAGTACTTGTGTTCGATTACAGTGAAAGCACTTAATGAAATTAAAGCATCTCTTGGATGGAGGGTGGTGTATGCATGGGTAGGAGATGATCCATGTGGAGATGGTGATTTACCAGCTTGGTCTGGAGTCACTTGCTCCACACAAGGTGATTATAGAGTAGTTACTGAATTGTAAGTATAATTCCAATTTGGCTTGTATTTTCATGTTACCAATTTATGACTGTCAATTGATCTGAATTTGTATACATTAATCTAAATATTTAATTTCAGGGAAGTATATGCGGTTTCAATTATTGGGCCGTTCCCTACCGCTGTAACCAATCTTTTAGATCTTACAAGACTGTAAGACTCTCCTTCCTGCTATATAGTCACACACTCACACCTTTTCTTCTAAAGTCACACACTCGCACCTTTCTTCTTTCAATGGGTTGATTTTGTAGAATATTTCAACAGGTTTAGTGTAAACTTATGTCATTGTGACTTGTGGTGTGATGCACTTTATTTTACTTTTTCTATCATCAGGGATCTCCACAACAATAAGCTGACAGGACCAATTCCACCCCAAATTGGACGTTTAAAGCGTCTTAAAGTACTGTATGATTCTTCACTCATCACTTGATTCATTAGTATTAAATCATTTGTATGGTTCTGACATTTATTGCTTGCAAGCCTCATAATATTACTTTGTATATTTCATCATATTGGTTAATGGACTTTGTAAACTTAATCATTATGATATTCATGTTGCAACTAAGGCTTCTTTGGTAACTTTTGTATTTTTCTGTTTGAACTATGTTAGATTTTGGTTGGTTAGCTACTCTTTGAAGTCAACAAGGTGCATTGTTGTCAAAAGGCTTTTGGCCAAATGGAATTGGTGACTCTTGTCAATTAAGTGGTGAGGGTTAAAACCCCTTTGTGGGTATTTAGGTGGATTCAAGATGGTATAGAATTAGGGAGTGTGTGTTGCCATTTAAGAAAAAAAAAAGAAAGAAAAGAAGATGGATGGATGGCTCTATCATGTAGTTATTTACATGCTCATAATAATTACATAATCACATAATGTTGCTAAGATTGATATATGTTCTTAAGATCCATTTGTTTTGTCTAAATTGAGGGCATTTTATATATTTGAGTAATAGTCAAACACTCACATTAAACTACATGTTATGTTCCTGATGTGTCATCTTTCCAGTAATTTGAGGTGGAACAAGCTGCAGGATGTGATTCCACCTGAAATAGGCGAACTGAAGAAGCTAACACATTTGTGAGTAATTTGCACCATTTATTTATAGGCCAGTTATATATCAAGGTAAAATAAATAAAATACATATTGAAGTATTAACTTTTGCATCTACAGGTATCTAAGTTTCAATAGCTTTAAGGGTGAAATCCCAAGGGAGCTTGCCAATCTTCCTGAGCTACAATATCTTCATCTACATGAAAATCGCTTTATTGGGCGAATTCCAGCAGAATTAGGGACCTTGCGAAATCTTCGCCACCTGTACTTTTCAACTTTTTTCTGCCATTTTTTGATAATATATAATTTACATCCCAAAAATAGCCCACTCATTAATTATTTTCCTTTTTTTCTCCTCAAAAACTAAAAAAAAGTATGTTTTTTCGATAAATAGGATTTTGTACACATAGGGCCATCTAACTTTTATTAAGGCTACCTAACTTTTAAAAGAGCTTTAGAGTCTACCCAAGTATGTAATTATCTATATGATTTCATGTGTGCTGAAAAATTATAAAATAGCAAAACATCTCTATATTTTAAAGTTTTTGTCACCCATAGAGTCACAAAATGACAATACACCCCTCAATCTACTCGATATGTTGATGAATCATCTAGAGTTAACTCTTTTGTGTAGAATCAGGCACATCTTTGTCATTTTTACAACTCCGCATGTGACCTGAGCTTTTAGTAAATGAACTTTTGTCGATTGACATATTTCTCAGGAGTTTTTCTTCCAGAATGAACACCAACAACACACACAATTGTTGCTTGGGTGGCCTCTATAACAATTATAATAGTTGGGTAGTCTTAAATGAAACTTTTGACCTCGTGGGTGGCCTATATGTATGTTACTGGTCACCCCAAGAAAGTATGAATCTATTTAAAATTTGAATTAATAAAATCTGTAGTGGACCTATTTTTATAAAAGCTGGGAACATTTTTGTTAAATTTGAAAATGTGAATGATGCTGACATGGCAACAAATTATGTTTCAAGAGATGTTGGAAACAATCACCTGGTTGGAACTATAAGGGAACTGATACGCATTGAAGGATGTTTTCCGGTTCTTCGCAATCTGTATGTCTTTTCTTCTTGCAAGCTTGATACTTTTTCTTAGAAGTAACAAATTAGGCAGGAGGGTAACAAGTCCCATGGTATTTTTTGGTATCAATCTACAAAGATTGAAGAGAGATGACATGAGTTTTTTTGTCAGAAGTATTTATAAATGATTAGTGTGTTAAACATGATAGCTACAGCTATATAATTCGGTGGCATCATACAAAAGGGTCAATTTAGGACTTTAGGATATATAATAGTTAGTTTGTTTAACTTAATAAAAAGAACTGTATGTTTACTTTCTGAATTTATTTGGACAATGTTACCCGTATGACCCATTTCCCTTTTACGATTTACAGAATAAATCGATAAGGTCCATCTGGTTCTTGTGAGATTAAATAAAACCAAATCGACCCTTTCATAAATAAATTGGTTGAAGTTGCAACCTGTATTATTTCTGTAAATGTTATGTTAAAATTTTTGTTTAATATTGTGGGATTTGCAGCTATCTAAATAATAACTATCTGACCGGAGGAGTTCCTGCACAGCTTGCAAACATGAGTAATCTGGAAATTTTGTAAGCATGGCTTGTTCATAAAACTTTATGAATAATAACATATATTCTACCAATTTTCTTAAATTCAACAGTATTGATGATGACTTCAGGTATTTATCTTACAACAAGATGTCAGGGATCGTGCCAGCTGGACTTGCTCATATCCCCAAGCTCACTTACTTGTAAATGTCCTCAAATCTCATCATCTTTTGAAACGTAGTATTGAAATGTTGGTTTGGTTATGATTTATTACTAACGATTAACTATTTAAACCAATATAAGATTAAAATAACCTTTAAAGAAAAAGAGATCAAATGGGTTGAATGGGTGAAAAGTATCCCAAGATAAGAATCAATGCAAAAAAACCTCCTAAATTATTTATTTCCAAAAATATTAGTTTTTGATTGAAATAATATAATTTATAATCGTATTTGACATATTTATTGTTCATAAATAAATTTAGTTTTGGAAAAATACTATTTTTGGTCAACCCAACATGTTCCCAAACGTTACCCCTTTTAACATGTTACCCGACCCCCTTGACCACACATTCTGCCACATCTAGAGATGAGACCAAATGCTTGACCTAGAAGGCTAGAATCTAATCATATGCTTAATGGATAACACTGTTCACTGTCGAGTAGTTGACCTTTATGTTCGGATCAATACCTTGTACTTCATGCCAGAATATATCTTATTTTTAGGGTCAACCAATTTGTTGATTCTTATGGTCACTGCTGGGATTCTTGTCTTGTATCAGTGAATTCTATTAATATAGTTGATATAATAATGGTTGACGTAATATTTAGTTATTTTAAAAATATATATAATAAATGAATGTCTTGATCTGACAGAAGAGTTTGTTGTTAGGTACTTGGATCACAATCAATTTAGTGGGAGAATTCCTGATGCTTTCTATAAACACCCATATCTCAAAGAACTGTGAGTCTTACTCCTTATTACAATCAGTTTAGTGGGAGGATCTAGGGGTGTAAACGGGCCGGGACAAATCTCTCCGAGCCGTTTAACCTCTATGATTGATCGAGCGTTTAGTGCCAATCTCCCAGCATCTCGCTCCTTTACACACCTAGGAGAATTGTTGTTTACTATTGTCTCCTTTTGCAGATATATTGAAGGGAATGCATTCCGACCAGGCGTGAACCCAATTGGTATTCACAAAGTACTCGAATTATCAGACTCGGATTTCTTATTTTAGTCACCCAATTCGGTATGTTTACTCGAATATTATTAGTTTTATCGGTTGTTTATTCCCACAAAAAGAAAATAGGTTAAAAGAATTTGTAAGTTTGTTCTTGTTGATCTACCATTGCTCTAATATCAATGAGATATTACAAAGTGTATATCGAGATCGTTGATTGTGCCCCAAAACTACCATATTTGTCTTATGTTATTAACTTATGGTCGAGTTTTGTTATAATTTTATGTATAATCTGAAATGAGATATGTTTTTTGATATTGTTTTTTACATACGTTTGAATTAAGTTTGATTGTCAAAAATAATTTGCATAAAAATGTTAGAAGTTGTATTGCATTGAGAAAGAATACTGTTGAAAATTTATGAAATGCAAAACATGTCATGGTGGTTAGATCTACAAGATTCTGCTGTGTGATTTGTATTTCAAATCTGTTTATTTAACCTTATTAAGTTTGAGAAAATCATTCAGCAGGTTAAATATGTTCCGCCTCTTTTAACATTTTAGTTTTGATGATGATATCATCGTACACAGTATATCACACCATTAGCAAAACTAAAGTAGGGTTTGTAAGTTCAAAAATTAGAATACGGCAGCCATTGTGGTGGAGGTGATGGGACAATGAAGGTGGCGTTGGTGGCAATAGTAGTGGCCAGAGTTGGTGGAGTGGAGTGGTGGTGACGACGATAGTTTCGACAGATCTTGATTACTTTGATGTGATTTCTTCGTTTGAATGAACTTGATGAAGAAACTCAAGAGGATTTATTTTGAAATCCAATTTTAGCACAATTTCTAATTACAATTATCTTAAGTTTCAAATTTTATTTCCAATAATAATTTTCTCATAAATCAAACTTGACCTTGTATTGATGATACTAATGAAGGGATTTGATTCAAATGTCTTTTTTTTTTAAAAAAAAAATTACAATCTTTGAAAGAAAATTTTCGAAATTGTTGAAATATGAAGAAATATAAATCATGCCGTCATCGTTGATCCTTAACATAACAAGGAGATTGTTTTGCTTCAATTAAAAAACAAGCCATATTGCCAGTTTGAAATTAAATAATGCACATTTCAAAAATATTCATTTTTTTATTTCCGTTTTTATTGTCTCATGGTAGATAAACGCTATCTTTGTGACGATAGAAAACATTTGGTATACTTGTTAATTAATCACTGACAAATCAAAGTTGACCTATGTGTGGTTGACATAGTTTAAAGTAACTAAATCTGTCAAGTTGTTGAGGTAGGATTATTTTTGTTACACACCTCATACTTTAACAAACAACACTCAAGTCCCTTACTTTTTCATTATTTTTGTAAAGATCCCAATCCCAATTTTTTTTTTTTGTTAGAGGTGACAATCTTTACTCAAATCAATAGAAATGGGTTGGTTTAGGTAAACAATTATTGTATAATGGGTTGAAATGAGTAACATCATAACTTGAAATGAGTTGAGATATGTAACACTTTAAAACAATACTGGTCAAAATGGGTAACCTGAAATATATGTGAATGCAATTGATTCAAACATTTAGGGATTATTAATAACATATTTTATGAGTAAATCACTAAAAATTATCAAAATGGACTATTTGTTTAGTTAAAACACATTTTAACTCAAACTAAATTGATGTTTTTTAAAAATATTCCATTTCGACCCAAACTCGGTTTGCTTGAAAGTTGAAACTCTTTCTTTCCCGCACTTATCCTAACCCGAACCAATTCTGCTCAATCACCTTACCTGGCCCAATATGCCCATTTTGTCAAGCTTATTTTTACTTCAAAGCGATGCTTCATCCACTGCCAATACAATGATCGACGTCTAGTGTTAACCTTAAGTTGGTTTTCCATTTTTCCTTCTGTATATACATGTTTGACTTTCGCTCTAAAGACAAACGTATGGACTAAACAACACACATGTTAGCCAAACAAGACCTAAGCAAGATAAACCAACTATTGTGACCTAATTTAGGCCGTGGTAGAAATTGTTGCTCCAATTATTGTGCCTATAATTTATGAAATAAATAATAATCGAGCAATAAAAGCATTAATTAGTGACAATGACACTTTGTAAGATAGTTACGCAATTGGTTGATTTGAAAACAAAATTAAAGTTGTTCCGACATTGATCACACACGTACACATGATATTTAACAAACAAAAAAATAAAAAAAAAATTCTATCAACTAAAGATGTGACTTGCAACAAGTGCATTCTAGACCGTCTCCGTTGCTTCGCGTAGACACTATTTGTCCCATCATGTGGGCCTAAGCTCATAACCCACAAACACCTCCAATTGAAGGAGCACCTCCGTTTTGTTGACGAACCATAACAAGAAACAAAGTGATTTTTATGTGGTTTAATAAAAATACTTATATTATATAATATGTTACTATGTAATATGTTACTAACCATCACAAATATGGTCTCTTAAAAACCAATGGTTCTTTATAAAAGACATATGTTCGAACGGCTAATCTTATCATATTCTCCTTCTAAACTCATCCAATTAAATTACACTTTCGCATATGATTGAACCCATGACTAAGCATGGCAAAATAAGCGGGTTGGGTAACGGGTCTGAGCGGGTTCGGGTTAGGATGGTTTATGTAAAATTAGTTTAGGTCTAAATGGGTCGTTTTTAAAAAAACTTCAATAATATATTTAAATAATTTTCAATGATTTTTTCATCAAACATATTATCAATAATTATTATCCATTTGAATCCATTTTATTTACATAGTTTCCTAAGTGACCCATCTGGACCCGCATTGTATTAAAGAGTTACACATCTCAACCCATGCTATGTTATGGTGTTATCCATTTCTACCCAAATACAATACTTATTTACCTAAACCAACTCATTTTTCTTGTCTTGAGTTAAAATTGCCGGGTGTACCCATGACCTTATATTATAAGACCATGTATAGTGGTTGCCCCGCTCCCCCCAGCGGCGTTCCAATTTTCGGCTACCCCAGCGGCAACCCACATGAACCCCTCCACGGCCCCCGCTCCCCATTTGCAATCCTCTCACACCCTATTTGCAATCCTCTCATAGTGGGAAAGATTTTTCAGTTGGATAACTATTGTGAGGTTTTAAAACTTTCAGTAAGGTGACGATGTGACAGAAAATTTCGATAGAGAAGGATTTCGATGGGTCGATCACTGTGAATGATCTAAAAGATCAAAACCTCTATCAAGTAAACTAGTATCGAATATTGTTCAATGTCTATATATAAATTACTAGGTTAGCACCCCGTGTATTACACGAGATTAATAAAAAATATTATTAATTAATAGTTACCAATAAAAATTTTAACTATATAAGATGATTTTTTTAATATAAACTATGATTAAATATAATTTCATAGATTAAATAATAAAATAGTTATACTATTTTTTAAACACTATTTTTTAAAGTTCTTTATTTAAATATTTTGTTTTGTAAAAATATTTTTAAAAATTATAAATTTTATAATAATTTGGTTTTTTAAAAAGGTGTGTTTTTTAGTATCAAAATATTTTCAATGTATTAAAAAAATTGTGTTAAAACTATATTTAATATTTAATATATGATATATTTAATGTGAAAGAGAGGGGGGAAAAAGAAAATTAAGATGCTCTAAAAATGTGCCAAGTGTCCCTAAAGAACCTTTATTTATTAGTTAAGCAAGATTTGAAAGCCTTTACAAAATGACCAAACCACTCTTATAATAAAGTACTTTTACACAAGTAACACAGCACACCATGTTTTAGTTAACAAAAAGCAACCCTTCATACAATCAATTATAATCAACACAGAAACATCATACAAGGTACAACAAGTAAAACGCGGTGTACAAGTCAAATGCCAAAACGATATCAAGTAGCAACTTCACACGATAACGGAACCCACAAGGTTCTACAATTCTACTTGAAGAAACTTCCGGCAACCTTAAAAGCATCCGCAGCTCCAAACCCACTTCCAGATTCTTCCTTCTTCTCCTCAGCCGCTGGCGGCGCCTCTTCTTTTTTCTCCTCCGTCACCGGCGGCGCTTCTTCTTTCTTCTCCGTCACCGGCGGCGCCTCCCCTTTCTTCTCCTCCTTAGCAGGCGGTGGTGTAACGTCGGCACCAGACTTCTCATACTGACGAAGATAATCATCTGCCTGCTTTAAGTACTGCCCCACACCTTGGGTCTCATCGAATTTGCCGTAATCCTTGGCGGCGCCAAGGAGGTCGGCGGTGGCGCCGGCGACTTTAGGTTTGTCAATTTTGTCCGATTGGTTGGATGCAGCACTCTGAGCCGCATCCGCCACCAGCTTGGCACTTGACAGTAGGCTGGAATTCGATGATTGATCGGGGTTGCTATTCTTATCGTCACCGCCGGTGACGGCGCTTTCGGCGGCGCTTTTGATGCTGCTCATGAACGAGTTCATTTTCTCCGGTGAGTGAGGATCGTCGGAAAATCAAGAAAGGTGATCACTTGGGCTTCATTCAAACGGATAAATAAATAATTTGTTTACGATTTTTGCCCTTTGTGTGATGGGAATGAGTGGCTATGAGGAGAAATGAGTGAGGGTATAATAGTCATTGATGATTTATTGAGATTTTGTGTCGGCCATATCGCGGGAGATAACAACGTGGGCCCTACAATGGGTTTTTATAGCGTGGCAGAGCATTAAGATTACAAGTGGGTCTCCATAAATAGTGTTGAAAGCGTGTCTGGTAAGAAGAAGCATTTAATTTTTTTTTTGGACGGCAGAGTCCAGTTGCGCTGATTAAAGGTATCGGGCAGTTAAATAAAATCGAATCCTTGGTCGTCGATGGTAAGACCGTACCATTTTGATGCCTGAAAATTTCGTGAAATGGATAAATTCTTACTCTGTCATTCTAATTGGCTCAGAACTTGAGATTAAGTTCAAGATTATTTCCCTCACCTGATATCCATTAAAGTGTCACTAGTAAGACTTTAACTTTATCTTCAAGAAAAAACACCCAAGCATTAACCATTAGGCTAACTTTACTAGATAAAAGAAGCATTTAGTTGCCTTCCTTTGTTTAAACCTGGCACCACTCAATTTTCCAAGGATCACGCTATTTACCTCTCTGATATTGACCGTGAGTCCGGTCGGTGAGGGACGTTTAACGATGACATTCACCATTTTTTTTATTTAAACCGAGAAGATTGGAAATTGGAAGGAAGAAAATGAGAGAAAATTAGGTTCCAAATGGACATTTCCGGGAACTTTAATTCTAGAAAACTATTTAAACGATCATAGCCTATGTGCGCTTTCAATGTTAAAAGTAAAATTACGCTAATTTTAATGTTATTTTATTTATTTCGTGAAAATAACTTTAAAAACTTTGAGATTGTTAACTTCATACGATAACTTTGAGTGGAGCACAACATTCAACATGTGTCATTGACGGTGATAAGATTCTAAATATCAAAACTAAAATAAAAACATGTTGCGTCTCTTAATCCTTCATAACTCCGTAAAGCATACATTGTCGTAAAAGTGATTGTCACACCATCATAAACCCAAAGGCGTGCTTCGCCATAAAAGCAGTAGTATTATGTCCTAAAAGTGATTGTCACCATATGGTAAAAGTAAGGGCTAAAAAGTCAGAATATAAGCATAACGTTAAAAAGATAGGGGAAAGTTCCATTGAAACCATCATTTTTGAGAAAAACTAAGAAAACTAATCACAATCATTACTAATTATTTTTTTTTTCATTTTTTCTTATTTATTTCCCATTATTATAAGGTAAAAATGTACAAAAAAGAAAAAAATTAAAAATATATATATATATGTATTTAATTTTATTACATATGTGTAATTTTATGAGTTACATGCGTAACCTTTTGAGTTACATATATGTAATTTCGTAATTTACATATCTTTATTTCTAATTATAACATATTTAACCTTATCTAAAAAAATTACGAATTTTTTTTTTAAAAAAGTTATTGATAAGTATGAGTTTTCTTGATTTTCTTTAAAATAAGAAGTTTTCTTATGAACATTCTCCAAAAAAGCTAAAACATTAGACATAATTATTTCAGAAGAAAAAAAACTTGTAAGAAACTTTTGTGTCTAAAATTAAAATACTCAAGCTTTTGTAACGAAATGAAAATTAATCATTCAAACTTGTGACAAAAAAAAAATAAAAAAAAGTTACTGTTAAGTTTGTGTATATCTTTTGTGATAAAAAACAACAACAAAAGTTCATTATTCAAGCTCTTGTGCTCAAAACAATCTTGCTTTGATATAATTTTTTTCATTGAATTTCAGTATTCATTTGTTTGTTTTGAAGGGCGAGTAAAAGCATGATAAAGAAGAAAGAGGAGGCACCGATCTTGCAATCAATTGTATGTTCCATGCTAGAAGAAAAAATGTTGAAATCAATTTATATGTTGTTAGCGAGAAGATAATCCAACCTACATCACTCTAGCTTCTTAGTTTACAAGGGAATGTTAAACTACAAATATAAAATAGGGAATAACGTGTAGTTATGAATGAGTACAAGTATTCTTTACATTTAAAAAGTGTAATGTACAACACAATTTTACGCTTAAATTTTAAATTAGCATTACTCTCCTCTAAATACATAATCCAGAAAACTAACCTAAAAATTAACAAATGTGCACGTCATTTTTTTTAAACATTCATATTATTCTACTTCTACTCCTAAACTACACACTAATATTATTTTATTGTTTGGATTTGAACCCAATACCTTATTTTTAAGAGTCAATACCTCTACCAAGTGAACGTACACGACATATTTACCTAAGTAAGAAACCATAATTCGCATGGAGAGTCTCTAGTCTCTACCATGCACAAAGGTGGAGCTTGATTCTTGAATCCTTAGATATAATTAACAATTTAACACCCTTCTTCGACAAACTTCCGACAACCCTTATAGCATTCCTAATTTGCCCTTTAACACTTAATTTAAAAAAAAAATCAAATTAAGCATACTTATTAATGAACAATTCTTGTTCCAAAAAAAAGCTTAATAATAATAATAGTATGAATTGATATATCGTATGATAAAAAAAAAATAACATATATATGAAGTCTTTTATATATAAAAAATGGGTTTTGAATAAATAAATCAATTTTAATGTGATTTAATATATACCAAATATTTATTTTCAAGATCTAAATCAATGGCCAGATACAGTAAATGTTTTCTTTTTAAAATCAAGTTTTCATAAGATAAACACACACACACATCTATACTACTATATAATACATATTAGAAGGACAAAATAATAATTTAACTAAATCTCTTAAAATTAAGAGTTTTACAACTCTTAAAGCACATTGTACAATTTTTAAATCTAACCTAAATGTTTTGTTTCTCTTTTCATTTTGTCCCACATTGGTAATCTTTAAGATTCTAAGTTAGATAGAGTGATTATAAAAAAAAATACCTTAAAACAATTGAATCAATTCTTGGCATTTTTGGTCCATTTGACCTTTTATGTTTAGAGTTAAACTTATTTTTAGTTAACTACTAAATTAAAAAAAAAAATTCTTATGATTATGGCTCAAAACCATGTGTTGCATTACCACTGCATCGCGTGGGTACCATGCTAGTATATATATATATATATATATATATATATATATATAGGAGAAAGATAATTTGAAAACCCTCCTTAGTGTGAAAACTATGAAAATCATGTAAAATTTTTTTTTTTAATTTACAGGTTTATAACATTATTTGACACATTTTATACAAAAAAAAGCGCCGAGTAGATATTTTATAAAGAAATATTTTATAAACCCACGTAAAACATGCGTAACGTTACCCCAGATGTTACGTATGTTTTACATTGTTTTAAAAAACATCTACTCAGCGTTTTTTATTTTTATTTTTATAAAAATGTGTCCATTAATATTATAAACATTTTAAAAGGTTTCAAAAAAATGTATTTTTACATGATTTTTACATAATTTTCATAGTTTTCACGATAAAAACGTGTTTTTAAATTATATAGACCCTACATATATCATCTAATAATCAAATAAGAGGTGTAAATAAGAATATATGAAAAATAAGAAAGGTAGTAAATTAACATAAAAATATTTATTCATGATAATGCTAGAGAATGGGAGATAATTTAGGAGAATAATAAGAAGGATATTCTATTTACAATACTTATTTATTAAGATTACATGTGTAGTGACGATGACACTTGTGACATTTTCAAGTAGTCTTTTAAGTACTATAACGTAAATAATTCTCTTGCGCGCCTCATTATTTATTTATTTATTTATTTATTTCGTGTGGAACAACATGACAATTGACAACTAACCCCACGCCGATAAGATGCATTGACATTTTGTACAGTACAAACATCCGATGCACGTAACTTTGTTCGTGGGCTGTTGTCGGCAATTCATAAATAGCATAAATACTTAAATAGCATAAATATGTGAACGGTATTTTAAGAGTTTATTGAAGAAAATATAGGTTACCCTCTTCGTTACGGCCCAAGTGATTTAAATTTATGACACTCGGCCATTTTAGGTTTTTTATTATTTTTTTTAAATAATAGTAGATCTGTTATAGTTCTAACTTTTAAATGATCCCAAATTGTACCTGGCAATATTGACCCATAACAAGATAAATGGATAGAAATGAGTAAACAATTTTTGCATTTTGGGTTGAAATGGGTAATATTATGAAATAGTATGGGTTAAGATAAGTAACATCTTAACACAAAACGGGTCAAGATTGACAACTTAAAAATCATGTGAACATAATAGATTTTAATGGGTAAGAATGTTCAATAATATACTTAATGAGAAAATCATTAAAAATTATTCAAATAACTATTTGTTTAGTTACAACTTATTTTAACTTAAACGAAATTGTTTTTTTTTTAAAACGACCCGTTTAAACCTAAACGGATTTTGCTTAAAACCCGTCTTGACCCGCACTCATCCTAACCCGCACCTGTTCTGACCCGTTACCCAACCCAACCCAACTCAGTCCAACCCGCCTATTTTTCCATGTATATCCTAAATTAATATATTTTCTGCCTAGATTCAAATCTAAGATCTCTCGGTTTAAAATTAAGACATCTACCAAGTAGTATTATATGAATATTATATAATGCCTGTAGCGTGATGGTATCATAGCTTGTAGCAAAATATTTGTTCTCATTTGGTTGAAAAACAACTTTAAGAAAGTAGTGCTATTTTAAAATAATTGTGGTTAATTTAGTTTTGTATTAACCAAAAAATAGTGTTATTTTCTTTAAACCGCTAAAATAAGCATCACTCGACAAACAGACAAATTGATCTCACAATTCAAAAGAAAACGTACGCTAGGAAAATCATCGGCATATCCAGAAACAACTCCTCACATAGATACTATAATCTAAGGTGGTATTTGTTTTTATGAAAAAGAGTTTCTAAACCTCTTTTGTCTGCGCCCCGCAGACCACGGGCAGATGAAGAGTGTTTGTTTTTTCACGGACGTTTCACTAAAAAAGGTCTGCGAAACCTCTTTTTGTTGCAGACATGGTACAACCCCTTTTAAACTATTCAAACCTCTCCACCACCGTCGAGCTTCTACACCGCCGGCCATTCACCATCATCGACCTGCTAGATCCCAAATCGTCACCTGCTCCACCGTCGAGCCTGCTCCACCGCATTCCAAATCGTCGGCGCCCTCCACCACCATTGACCAAATTGTCAGCATTTCTCCACCACACGCATCAACATTGAAAGGATTTTATCCTTTTTTACAATTTCGAATCTAATGTATGTTCTTGATTACTTCTTGATTTGAGGATAAGGTTTGATTTTGTGGTTTGATGCTTCCTGATGTTATTGTTGGATATTGTGGTTTGATTTTTAATTTCAGATTTTTTTAACAGTTTACAGACGTTAAAAAACAAACATTCTTTTTGCTACAGACTGCAGACGTTTAGTCAAGCTCTTCTGCTGCAGATGTGGTCCGCAGACTGCAGACGTTTTATCTCTTCAAAAACAAACAACACCTAAGTCTTCTCATAAGAGAAGTGAAAGGAGTATGATCATGCTAGAAGTCGGTAAAAATATAGAATTTATGCATGACAAATTTATTTATTTAATTTTTAATAATATGTCGACATTATGTGTAGTGATGAAGACATGTGTGACCTTTGACCAGCGCTCTTAAAACCATAAATACTTTTTGTTGCATGCTGCATTATTTCATACGACATCACTACCACCCACCCTCACCCCACCTCAACAAGGGCCTTTCCCCACAGGAGTGACACTAAGAACACATGATGTCATTGCAATATACATATAAAAAGTGCATCGACATGTTGTATTGTACAAATGCCCGATGCACGTACTTTTGTTGGTGGACTACTCTTGTCTGCAATCCATGTGTTCTCAGGTCACCCCTTTGGAGCACCCTCTTTCTTTCTCGTTGATGTACGACTCTCAACTCTCCAAGATGCACAAATAAGTGGAGTTTGACACATGTTTATGGTTATATTTAATATTATAATATTCTGCATTGGTTCTTTTTTAAAATAAAATTAGTAAATTATCAAGATAGTTCATATGGTTTGCTAGTATTTCAATTTTAGTCCTATGTTTTATAAATTACACATATGGTCTTAAACATTTGTATATATTCTTTTTGTAAGAATTTTTATTACATATTACCTAACTCTTAAAATTAATTATATATTTTTTTGTAAGAGAAAAATATCTAATTAACTATTTTATTTGAAAGGAAAAATATTTTTTAAAAAGAAAAAGCTATACAAATGACTTTTTAGTTGATCCATAGATTGCTAGAAATTCAATTTTCTTCTAATTTATATTTTACGAGCAGCTTTTCATTTGGGCCTATTTATGATTACCTAATGGGCCTATCATGAATAAACAATATTGCTATTTAAAAATTAGCCCAACTACTCAACCAACGGAAACAAACCACGTCAGATACTAATAAGAACCAATGGTTTAGCATTTGCAATGTTATCTTCATTTCCAGATCAATCACTAAAGTATATAGTCCACTTTTGAACAAACTGAAGTGAAGAAGTAGCCATGGTTTCTTCTGCTTCATGGCACTTTTGCTTCTCAGTCCCACCGTCAACCATCACCACCACCGGCGGTAGAGGCGGCGGCAGCCGCGGATACCTTTTTAATGTCGTGTTACATTCATCACCACCACCGCCACCACCGTCATTGATAATGCAAAAAAGAAGATGGTTTGATAAGTGTTTTATTCCTTTTGCTGCATCAATGACTCTTCTTCTCTCCTCATACCCTGGTAAATACAACTTTCTTTATATTGGTTCATGGGAGGCCCAGGGAAGGGGCAAACCCGATTTCCGTCCATGTCCCATTTTTCCAAGGGCACAAAAATTTTGAAAGTTCTTATATTGTGTATATTTATTTACATTTAAAGATATAAAACCAAAAAAGAATAAATTTATAATTCGTTAGGGGCATTTTTTTCTCAGCTTGTCCAGGACACATGAATAATCAGGACCGTCTATGTATTGTTTAATGCCATTACCTTTTATGCATACATTACAACTGTATATGTTTTAGCATCATTACCTTACCTTGAAAACAAAATTTGTGTGGCTCATCTGGTTTTAACAAGTATTAAGTATATGATTGAATGATGGATGCACATTTTGAAATTTATCATCTCCGATTATTAGATCAAAGAATTATGCTACCAATTCTATAAGATGTGTCATGTTTATGATTTGATCGATTAAATCAGAACATCTTATCAGAACACGGTACGTATATTCGTAGGATAACATGAAAAGAGCATGTTTACGATGAAAAATTGTTGAGTCGGAGGTCTCTATAAAAGCAACCACTTTATCCAAATAGGATTAGGTTGGTCGGTTAATAGGCATGATGAACACGGTTCTATTTGGAAGCTAAATCTCTATTTTTACGGGGCAAAGGTAAGGTTGTCTACACCTTGTCCTCCTCCGACTCTACCTTAGCTTTGACAATGATGAAATGTACTGAATATGATGATAATAAACCTTTGGTTTCTTTCATTATCAAGATGAAGCTTTCAGTTTTTGCCATTGAAACTATCATCTTGAAAACAATACAACACAACTCCCATGAACTCTTTATAGATTATCTTACAAGACTGATTGTTTTGTGGATTATGGTTTGTAGCCCAAGCCGGAATACTTTCCGGTTTTCCTGGAATAGAATCAGTCCCTGGCCCGGAGCTACCGAAGTTTGATCCCCTCGCTCGCTTCAATGGTATCATCAGCCTTTTTTTTCATATGTTCAAACCATTCTCATCCTTAAAACTCATTGCAATTCCAATTCCAATTCCAATTCCAATTACTAAGACAAACTATATATCATGTGTATTGCAGAAGAAAATCAAAAAAGGTATGCTGAAAATGATGCCAGATTCAAAGAGTCTCCCTTGCTAAAGGAGTTGCTTGAACGATCCAAGTTGAACAAAGAAAAGTAAGGCATTTCTTGTTCACATATAACCTTGATATGATATATAAATGTTGTTGGTTTAAATGTGATACATAAAACGTTTTTTGGAAGCTATTTTTTTATTTGTTATTATATGATTGTTTTTTAGATCTGGCAATATTGACATAAACCAAGAGAAATTAGTTGGTTTGGTTCAATATTTATTGTATTTTATGTTAAAATATGTTTTTTTTGAACGACGAAGGTCTCAATCGTGTGAGCCCACTGTTTTCAGACCATGTCACCAAGGTATAGTTACCTGGACCTCACATGAGCCACCACAACCACCCCAGGAGGAAACCCCACTGGGAAAACTCTCTGACCCTCATTGTTTTATGTTAAAATATGTAACATTGTAATATAATGAATTTAACAACATAAATTATATAAATATAATGAATTTAAATGGGTTGATCTTTTTCTTTTTTTTTTTTGACAAATGGAGGTTAATCGGTTAAACAAATGTTTCATGTCGGGTTTTCTTGTGATTAAGTTGTGAAAAATGTTCAGGAATCGACAAGCGATTCAAGACAAGTATTGCATAAGAGGAGCAGAATGGGGAGTTGGTGATTGCTCAGCAGAAGGTATGTCACCACAACAAAGAGACGACTTTATCATGGCCATGAAAAAGAAGGCCGGAATAGAATGAAAACTAGTTGTACTTTTTGCAGATTGAGTAGTACTTTCGTTATCGATTGAGTACATGAACATTGTTAACAAAATATATAAGAAAACCAGATAGTGAAACTTTACTGGGCATGCGTGTTTCTTTACTTTGTAATATGATGCGTATTTAAACTTTAGCTTGTTCGGTTCGTAAACTTAAACAAATAAACACGAACAAGCATTCATTCAACATGATCGTGTTCGTTTGGTTCGTTTATAGATGCTAAAGGGTGTGAATAGCAAGATTCTAACTTTAGATACATAAAGTACAAGTCATCACAGAATGTTCAAGCCGGAATCACCCCATTCCAAAATACCAAAATGACTCTTAAATTATTTATTAAAAAAAAGAAGCAAATTTCCAAGATTTTCTTCAAACAATATGAAGGGGGAAAACATGATTCTAATGTTACTAATTTGATGCCAAATTCCCATAAATTCTTTTCCTTTTTGCATCCTCAAACTCTTGAAGATTTGCAGCATGTTTTAATCCAGCAACATGAGACTCCATTACTCTACTAGCTGAACACTGTATATCGCATACTTCACATAAAAATGGATTACTTGTGTTTTCACCCTCCCTTTTTGAACTGCAAAGTTTGGCTTTGTGAGCCAAAGTTTCACCGTGAATCTTTAGATGGAACACGGTAGCAAACGCGATCCGGCACACCACACAAACAAACCTTGGAGAAGACCGGAAGTTTCTAGAAGAACGCAGTGGGCGAGAGCATTGCGCGTTGCAGGGCTGCACTTTTCTTTTCCGGTCTACCGGTGTATGACTTTCAAAAACAGGCACCTGCATGAATCTTTTTAGCAATTTGATTCAAAACAAAACAAACAAACAATCATAGAATCACTTCAACAATGCAACAAATAAAAATAAATTTTAACTTAATTATCTCAATTTTGATAGAAAATACTCATAAAAAGGTTTAGTTTCCGGTTTCCACCAAGATCTTAAAAGGCCTAATAAATTTAACAACATGTAAACCATAATAGCTTCAAACATATGTATATATGGGCCGGTTCAAAAACAAAGGTTTTTTTTTTGCTTGCAAAGGTGCAAAGTCTTTATGATATTATCACACAAATGTTAATTGTTCTTGCAGGATAAAATCATACAAATATGGAGTTATCACACATTCACGCATAGATGGAATTAGACTTTTTTGCATGATAATAGGTCCCATAAATTCTGGTTAATTTTTGTCCTAGTATAACTTTTGACCGAATTTGAGACCAATGAACCATGTCTTGACCCATTGAGATGAGTATCAATTTGACACCGACTTGAACATGAAGATCTGCATGATCCACATGTACACAAGTGCCACAAGTTGATCCATTTACAAATTATCAGTAGATTCAGATTATGTTTTTTCACTAACAAGAAACAAGTTAATAAAAAATAAAAGCGGGTCAAATACTTTTGAACATGTTGAAGTCACTCAAAGTCTACATTAAATGCATAAAACTTTCTATATCATTTTTTATATAAGAACTAGATTAGCATTTCTAGGTATGATTCATTGATTGACTTCAAGGGAAAGCAAGGATGTTAAATTTTTTTTTTTTGAACAACACTTTCGTACTCCAAAACTACTCCCAAATATACTCCTCTTGCCTTGAGCCCTTGATTTGAAACCAAGACTTCCTTTCTAAGAGGCCATGCCTCTACCAAGTGAGTTAGTGAGCAAGGACTGTAATTGCCAATTTAAACTGATTACATAGAAAAAATGAGGGGATATATGGATAATTGTCAAATTTGAAAGAAGATTGCAAAATACAAATTCAGTCCTGATATAATTTACACCGAATTTATTGGGAATATAGGAGTCATACCATGCTGTGCACACAAGCGCATCCCTCTCAAGGGCGGATGTATGTATTTAGTTTCGTAGCCACTGGACAGCGGTGATTTTTCTGCTTAAGCGAACATTTATGAACGGTATTTTCAAGTGATAACATCGATTTTTGGACTAGTGAGACATCATTGGTTATCAAAAGGATATTGGAAACAAGAAAACACAAGAATGATTCTTGCATTTGTTATGTTGAAAAAAAGTTATTCCAACAAGTTTCGGTCGAAAATGTAATGCAATGTTTTTAAAAGATGAAAACTTGTAGGAAACAACTATAAGTATTTTTTTTACCCGACTTGAACAGTAAACCAGACCAGAAAAATTTATGTCCGGTACTATGAAACAAGAGCATACAAATACAGTGACATCATTTGAAAAACATCCTGGATCCGCCACTGATCCCTCTACTAATTGATATAATATAACTTTTGTAATCACATTTGATATATTAATTGTTTATTAACTAAGCATACAATCTTTGGGGGGGGAAGTGCTTAGGGTCAATTTATCACAACATACACCTTTAGTCCTGTACCCAAAATAACAAGTTTTGGCCTGTTAGACGTTTAATGCAAACTATAACAGAATAAAAAAAGAAATATAATTATACATGTAACACATATAAATGCAAACTTAGATGTTTAATGTGTACTTGATAGTATTTAGAGTAAATTACTGATATGGTCCCTGTGATTTGCTAATATTTCACTCTTGGTCCCCAGGTTTCATAAATTACTCATATGGTCCCAAACTTTAGACATTTGTAACACATATAGTCCTTAGGTCACCAAATCACCCTCACTTAAGGACTATATGTGTTACAAATGTTTAAAGTTTGGAATCATATGGGTAATTTATGAAACATAGGGATCAAGAGTGAAATATTAACATACCACATGGACCATCTCGGCAATTTACTCTAGTATTTATCTAGTAAACTTTGCTCTAAAGGTTAGTTACTTAACACAGAGTCATTAGCAACCAGTTAATTCAATAATGACCATTATTCACAAAGTTACCTGTGCAGGTATGAGTGGATTCAAGTCAATTTGATGTTGATTCATTAATATGTCCATTTTTTTACGATACTCTAGCTCTCTTTCAATTGCAAGCTCCACTGGCATGATGTTACATAGTTTAATCATGTCTTCCTCCATCTTCACTATTGGATTTTCGGGGTTCATATATTGTAAAATCAAACAGGTTGAATAAACAATCACATCTGTAAAATATAAGGAAGTTAATCATTTAACCAACAATCTAAGGAAATTTCACAAGTGAACCCTCAAGTATGAAACCTATATATGTGAATTTATGTCCCATGAAGGTTTACATAATCTTTGAGAATCATTACATTCCCTGTCAACATATATTCATCAATTTGAATAAAATTATGCATGTTTGCTAACTTGTAAAAATATTTGTTAACGTCTAGGCTCTCAGCTGAGACAAGGCTCATGGAAAACGCCTTATAGCCACTCAAGCCCTAGGGCAGTTGGATGAGGTTCAAACAAGGTTTTGGTATATTTCAGCCAAATCATGCAGACATCAGCAAAATTTTCAAGCAATATGGCCAAATTTGCTTGAAACTTTTAAAAAAAGGCTTGGAACCAGACTATACTATCTTAAACAGTTAAACTAACCCTAAAGGCCTAAAAGAACCTAAAACATGCCCAAAACCCCTAAAAACGGTATGTTTATGCTACGTGTCTTGCTTAGTTCAAAGCCCAAGCTTTTTAAGCACCTTGAGCCAAGGCCCAAGGCACACCCATTGTGCATGCCTTTGCACCTTCAACAAATAAGACCATAATGCTTAATTGCTTAGACCCTAATTTTGACCCAGAAGCACCATTATGGTTTTAAATTAGCTTATGCTATATTGTTGGATCATTAAAAGACTGCTAACAAGTTTAGTTTTTTCTGTTGACATAATTTTTTTTCGCACCTTGGTCTAAAAAGTCCAAGGTGCCTGAGGCTCCCAAAAGCTTAGGACTCGACGTTCTGAGGCGTTTTTGTCCCAACTAGAAGTCTCGTCTATCGACACACATCATGTGCACGAGCCATTGCTCTATGTACAACCAAATAAGTTTTATTTACAACTAGAAGTCTCGTCTCTCTAGTCTGTTTTACAAATCAAGTTTTCTATTAAGTACACCTTTTATATTTTCTTCATCCCTTTGTTTTTCGTAGCAGCCTCCGATGGACCTAAACTAAACCCGAAAGTACATGAGATGCTGCCTCTAGCCTTATAAAACCAAGCTTTACACTTAAAAGGACCTATTATTAATACTAGAAATGCAATCACCAACATAATTTGGGTTTCAAAATTTAGAAAAAAGATCTTTCAGAAACTAAACCCTTGATTCTTTCCAGGTAAAACTTATTAAACTATTGGCGTTCTCAAATGCTGTCAAGAACTACTGTTCCCTCTTGACTTTTGAAGTCAAATCTTGTACTTTCTAACGTTAAATTCATCATGGAACATGTTACAAAATCAACAACAAAGTTTTCAGTTGTTACTAAAATTTAATGAATTTATCATATGTCCTATGCTCAATTCAAAATTGCAGATTGCAAACATTGATTTGGGAAAGTCAAAATCGACTTTGGAGAGTGATAAAGTATCAAACTCTAAAAACCAAAACAAATGTCGTAAACATAAACAGAGTTTGTGCTAGTAAAACTATCATATCTCCGTAAAAATATGGTTGCAATCAACCCCAATAAAAACAAGAAATACCCTTTTTATCGAATCGGTATAACCTTATCGACATTCAAAAGATCGTTAACAATGCACGAAAACAGCAAATTATCAAGTAAATTGTGCTGAATCAAAGCTTAAATTAAATCAAATCGTTCAACAGGAAATTGGGGAAAATGATGAGGATCATTACCAAGCTGCCAGTTGAAAGGAATTTGATCAATTGGAAGTGAGAATCATCATTTGGGTTTAATAATTTGACGGGTTTATAAAATTGAGTGTGTGAAAATGGAGGTGAGGACGGTAGGTGTGACTGGAGGGTGGGTGCTTATAAACATTGGGAAGTAAACGAACCGAACGTTCAGCGAACAACTCGTGAACCACTCGGTGGAAAGTTCGTTTATGTTCGTTCGTTTAATAAAGGAACGAACACTAACAAAAAATTTCGTTCGTTTAGTTAAAAGAACGAACATGAATAGAGGTCGTGTTCATTCATATGTGTTCGTTTATGTTAGTTTATGTTCGGTTAAATTTATTTATTATATTTATTCATTAAGTGTGTTGTATATTTTTAATTTTTATTTTTAGTTTAATACAATATATAATATTTTAGTTATTTTTAGTTTAATACTATAATATTTTTATTATATATTTATAAATAGTTATCTCTAATGCTTGAGATTAATAATGTTGAATTTTATTGTTGTGTTCGTTAGCGTTCATGAACAAGCTAAATTCCTTAATGAACGAACACGAACAAGAATCCTCGTTCGGTTAGCGTTCGTGAACAACTTAAAAGTTAAACAAGCGAACACGAACAAGGACTCGTTAGTGTTCGTTCAGTTCGTTTACAGCCCTAATTCAATATGCAAAATTTTTGTTTTTAGTTTCTACTTTTCAACAAAGCGACGTGTAATTATCGGTTCAGTTATTAGGTTTCATTGTAATCAAAACCAACCATTCGGTTGTTAGAATTTTGGCAACTGAAACTCGATTATTTCGGTTATTTTTGTAATTATTATTTTCAAGTTATAAATTTACTTATTGAACTCGTTTCTATTGCTTTGAATATCTTTCAAGTATACATATAAATAAAAATTACATCATAAAGATAAAGGTAATGTTTGTTTTCATTCTACTTTCAGATTCTACTGATTTATGAGACGTGACTCGATATGTTTTTGTGTTGTTGTATAGTATCACATTAAGTCATTTCATTTTTAAGGCAGTTATCAAAACTCTTAAATAAAATAAAAGGTTTTCTATTTTCTTTCATATCAAAATGTCGAACTTTTTGTACTTTTAAAAAGGAAAAATAATCATAAAATTCGCATACAATTAATTTATAGTGATGTTAAAATAACTTCATAGTCATAGATAAATGCGTTTATTTACGACCATGTACTCTTCATAGTCGTGGAAAGAAATTCACTCTACAACAATGTTCAAAAGAGACACGAAAAGGTGGGAGACAAAATAAAGATAAATGCATTTATTTGGATGAAAAATAGAGGAAAGTTTAAGGTATTACAAATTTACAATGAGGGAGTTGTGTAAATTTAATTTTTTTCGTTTAAACATTTTTGTATGTTTTTGCTTGGGCTAGTGTCTTACTAGTCGGTTTTAATATAATGATGCCGTTCCCAAAAAAAAAAAAAAAACCATATTTTATCTCAAATATTTTTAGCACAAATACTATATTTTGAATTTTTTTTTTATAAGCCTACAAATTTTGGACCTAAGTAGAAAAACCAAAAAACCCAAACCGAAACCTAAACGTGTTTAAAAAAAAAATAAATCTGAAAAACCGAACCCGAACAATTTTAAAACCCAAAAACCAAAATTTTGGTTTTATGCTTGAACTAAGCTAAAAACCAACACATGCACACCCCTACTTCAAGTAACATATATGCTTCAGTTTAACGCCATATGCAGGTTCAAATGACAGATGCAGAGGCTACACAAATAAGCACAACAATCACATAAAACATCGTCTATCATCATAATATGATCATACAACATTTGGATTATTTCTATACACAACAAATTCAGAATATATATATACACATATTGCTACATAAATCATATCAAACCCACAAACCTCAATCAAGAAACAGAGATAACAGTAACAATATGAGGCAGCTTCGCATCATCAAACGGAAGACTAACATACTCACGACCAAACTCCTCAGCAATCTCAATCGCCAATTCACCATGTAAAGCCTTACAATACATATAAAGCACAGTATTTGCAGCAGTAAAGTGCAGCAACAAGAGTGTCAAGAACCCTAAAAAACCCGAACTCATAATCGTCTGCAAAACAAACTCCCAACTTCTCCAATCATCAACAATGCTGAAACCCAACACACTGTTTGTAGCCATCCACACCCATATCCCAATCAAACCTCCAAAAACCAAAATCAATGACAATGAAACCGATCGCATTCCGTTCACTAGATAAGCACTTCGCCAAAGAGGCTCAAACCCCCATTTTGATTCGGTAACAGCAATTACAGAAGCCAATCCCCAAATTACTTGGAAGTATAGCATAATCAAACCCAAAGCTACAGCTAAGATAACGCAAAAGTATATGAAATAGCTAGAATTGTAGTCAACTACAAACCCTAGGTTTTGTACCAATTTGAGAATTACGATAATAAACATCACAAAACTGAGTGAAATCAGACATATGAAAAACTTAGCTGCAAGCGCGGTGGTAATGAGAGGTAAGAACGAGAATATGATCGATTTGATGGCGGGAAAGAAGTTCACGGGTCTACCGTAGAAGCCGTTGAAGGTGCTGTAGGTGATTGTGGCTAGGGCACAGATTGATATGAGGTAGGTGATGAGGATGTAGATTAGGGTTTGTGGGAAGTTGAACTTGAAGGTGTCGTTGATTCCGGTAGAAACGAAGTCGGGCGCGGCGGCGCCGGCGGGATGGTAGAGGGTTGGATAGATGACGATGGCGCAGGATAGCGGGAGGAGGAAGATGACGGATAAGGCGAGGAAATGGCGGGAGTGAGTGTTGATGATTCGCTTTGATTCGGAGAGGACGCCGAGGAGATTTAACGTGTGCGCTGGTGTCATCGCTATGGCGGTAGTTACGGAGGTGATGATGGTGGTATAGACGACGGAGGGAGGTTTGATCGGCGGCGGTGTTAGCAGTAGAGATGACAGGATGCCGTTTGATCGGCGGTGGATTTTGGTGGTGCTGGGATGGAAGGTTATGATAAGGGATGAAAGTGTGTTGTCAACGAACGAGAGACGTCATGTAATTAATTAATTAATTTAGTTTCTTTGAATAGTATTTGTATATTTACAAGGATTGCTCCGCGTTTGCAGCGCTAACCCCATATTTAACTGGATTAAAAATATGATCTTAAAAATTGAAACTCATATAACATAAAGTTATCTATACGTCGTAAAATTTTAAATCTCAAAACACATAAACAATTAAAAAATAAGATTATATAATATTATTATAATAATAATTATTATACTAATATTATAAAATATTTATTATTATTATAATATTATATTATTATTTTATTATAATAATAATAATATATTATAAAATATTTATTATTATTATAATATTATATTATTATTTTATTATTATAATAATAATATATTTTAATATTATTATATTATTATTATATAATATTATTATTATTATTATTATATTATTATTACATTTCATTCAACATTCAAATGTATATACGTTATTATAATATTTATATTAAAATTAGATTAGAATAATGCATATTTGGTGATGCATTTTCGATAAATAAAATTACTTAGCATTCGTTAAACATGTGATTTAATATAAACACGTCTGTATTTTCGCAATTTGTCATCATGTTTGTTATGTTTGTTTTGATTAGTTTGTCATGTATATGTATATATTAGCTTATACATGTTGTTTCTAAATGCGTATGTGTTATGGAGATTTGTGTTTGTGTGTTTAATTTTTGGTATGTTTTGTAAAAAAAATTTTGAGTAGAGTGTCTGTTACGAAATATTATCTATGATCTACCACATTTTAGGACAAGAGTAGAGTATGCTGTTATCTCTCCCTCAGACCACATAAAGTAAAATTTTACTGGGTATATTTATTTATATAATTATGTCTAAAAAAGTTTTTTGAGTCAAAGTGTCTGTTACAAATTTATTTTCTCTAGTGTTTGTATGCTAGGTTCATCAAACCAAACATGGTTTTTAACATAAAATCTATAAAGAATATTTAAATGTGAATCAGGAAACATCTTCTTGGATCTTCTTTCAGTTTTTTCTACAACTTTTCTGATGATTACGACGTTTACCTTGTGTACATTATCTACTTGAAAACTAATTTATGTTTAACATATATTTTTTTTAGCTTTTTTAATGGATTGTAAAGATACAAATTAACTCTAAAAAATAAAAATAAAAAATCAATATAGCCAAACTATAGTATTATATAAATTACATAAACTTGGAGAAGAATTACAACTTTAGATACTTCTTTTTTCTTTGCATATTTTATGTATTGGTGTATTATAAAAGGCATAAAGTGCATATAAACTACAAGGTTATAATCCATAGGGGATTAATAAAATGAAAACCTTATTTTAGTGAGAAAACCTTGAAAACTCCTGTAAAACGAACTTTTTTTTTGAAATTTTTTTACAAGTTTGTAACCTTATTTGACACATTTTTATAAAAAAAAAATTCAAAAAAGCGTCGAAGAAATATTTTTAAAAAAAATATTTTGTAAAATTTTTTACGTTGTAAAACATACGTAACACTGCGTGAGATCCGACGGAATTTTTTACGCTTTTACATATGTTTTGCATGGTTTTGTTTTTACGTTTTGTTACGTATGTTTTACATGCGGTTTGCTGGGTTTTCACAATAAAAAGTGGTTTTCAAATTATCCATACCCATAAGGCCATAATCCATAAACTATTTATAACATTTTTCGTAAATTATGTAATATATGCTAAAAAAACATATTTGTAATACTAGTACGAGTACCGATACTAGCACCAAGGTGTGTTAGAATGGTATTCCTTCTCAAGAGGTTGAGGGAAATCCTGTAGTAAATGAGTGTTTTCCTTTGTTTTTGTTTCATTACTTTTAACTAATATGAATAGAAAAAAAAATTATAAAGAAAAACACTCATTTTGGTAGATAAGTTTTCAATTACACCTGTTTAATAAATATTTTATTCAACTACACCCATTTGGTAAAAAACTTGATATTGATGTCAAACATTTGACTCAACTTGCAAGGGCCGCCCATTTTGCCTGCGTCTAGGATTCAGCAAGAAACAAGTTTTTGGAAACTCAATCCGCACACAAAAGTTGGGAATGCAATTATGTAAATACTAAATACAACCAAGTCCAAACATAAGCAAGAAAAGAAATGAATCAACAATCAAGCAACATTTACATGTATATACACAATATTCAGTAAATTCATATAGATGGTTTTATAATTTTAGGCAATTTACAAGTGATTTTCCCCACGTAATATGAATAACAGATACTGCTTTACCCTCAAATTTCAGCAACAGGAACAAGAAGGGGTTCACGAAGATTATCATGATTTGAAGAATATGACAAAGGAACTAATGCTGGGTCTTGGTAGGCTGTACTAACGTGCCTCAAAAACCGAGGCATTTCGGGTAGATTTTGATCCTCTCTATCTTTCTTCCGTAAAGCCTACATACATCAAATTAATAAAAAAAAATATTTGGTTAAAGGAACTTAAGGGGAGTTTGAGAATTCTTATTAAAATTGTTTATATGTTTATTTGATATAGAAAAAGCTGCTCGGTATTGCTTATCCGAATTGGTTATGTAATTATTTACGACTTACGAGTGAAGCAAACTGTTTTATAGAATTTTAAATTGCTACAAGTGATAATAACTTAATAAGCAATCCCAAACACTGTTTTAAAATTTATGAAGTTTAATGCATTAAAATACACTTTGTATGACTTTTGACATGTTTTATATTTACCTAACTATATTTGTTACCCTTAAAGATAAAACATGACCAATCAGCCCATTTATGAGTATATGGCTTCAAATCACCACCTCTAGACATTGAGAATTCACACTATATAGACAATATTTATATAATCATGAAGAACATACCTCGGTCGAATAAGCCTTAAAAATGGGTAAAAAGCGTTTTCGACAATATTCATTGAAGAGAAGTGTGAATACTGGAAGAGGGATTGTGACGGTGGTCGCATAAGGAAGCTTCTTCAGTTTAAATATTCCAAATGCTACGAATTGCATCAAAACAATAGAGAAAATAGTGGAATCGTGAACAATGGGCCAAAACTTCCCACCAGATTCATACTTTGGCGCATAGACATAAAAAAACTGCATAAAAATATTGCAATTTGAATTTTATTTGGTTGAAGGGTATGGAATTATAAGAATGGGGTTGATACACATATTATTGATCATCCTCCAACCCACCTAAAGGGTTTGTTTTAGAAACCCATTCCCATTCCAATTCCCATTCCCATTCCCATCCCACCTATAGTGATTCCAAAGTGCAAACTAAATGCCACCATATTCCATGAAAAACTAAGAGTAGAGATTGAGAACTTACCTGGTTTCGGTAGATGATGTATGCAAGAGCAAGGTAAACCAAGAGAAAGGGAATGATGAGAGGAGCCAGAAAAAAATAGGTAAATCCCAAAAGTCCAAAAAAAAGAATCTTTGGAATGTCCTTATGATAAGGAAAAGATGGAACTGTGACATCATTTGAATTCCTAGTAAAAGGTTTAGCAATTAAGCTTCCTATGAAAGGTATCACACGAAAAAGTTCTGATGAAGTGCTCGTCCATCCCGACGTCACCACATATGCAATGAAAAATGATGCCTGCGAAACCAGTTTGAAAAATACAAGTATTTAACAGCATTTCAAGTCTTAAAAATCAATGAAGAAATTATATATATATATATATATATATATATATATATATATATATATAGGGTTTATATCTGGTGAAAAACCGATCTTAGAGGGAAACCTTAAACCTTATCTGGGCCGATCTTAGATACAACCTGATACCTGAAAAACCAGTTTACAACCCACCAAAACCATTTGCTCTTTTATAAGACCATCCACAGTGGTCACCCCACTGAAAACCATTCCCCACTGAAATTTCCTGCCACGTCATCACCCCACTGAAAACCACAAAACCCCACAGTGGTCACCCCACTGAA
Organism: Mikania micrantha; assembly: GCA_009363875.1. Taxonomy (NCBI): domain Eukaryota; kingdom Viridiplantae; phylum Streptophyta; class Magnoliopsida; order Asterales; family Asteraceae; genus Mikania; species Mikania micrantha. Next base: position 58,939,260 of record CM018689.1, read on the forward strand.
AACCCTTCCCCACTATTCCACATCATCAACAATTAAAAATAAATAAAAAAACATTCCACTAAATTAAAATAATTCAATATTTTACAAAAAAACACACATTACATTAAAAAAAACAAAAACATATTAAAAATCTACTAGTCGTCTTAGATGCTACGAAGAACAATATCAGTGCGAACCCTTTCGATATGTTCGACCAAATCGGCTTTTAACGACTCGTGAATGCTTTTGTTTCGCAACGCCAAAATTTGGCTATCTCTGCTTGGGTCATCAATGCCAAAAGGAGATGGCGGTTCGTCTTCATCCGGTACAAACGGGCTAATCGACTTGCCCTCACATTCAAGAATCATATTGTGTATTATGATACAGGCATACATAACTGATCTAATTTTTTTGGGATGCCATGCTCTAGCCGGATTTTTTATAATTTGAAATCTTTTTTAAGAACACCAAAAGCCCGCTCGACATCCTTCCTTGCACCCTCTTGGCTACTCGAAACCTTTTCCGTTTAAAGGTTGTTGGACATGTTATTGTTTGCATAAAAACCGGCCATTCTGGGTAAATCCCGTCAGCAAGATAGTAACCGTGAGCGTACTCGTTATCATTACAAAAAAACGATGATTGTGGAAACACACCTTTTTCCATATCAATGAGTAACAGTGACGAGTTTAGAACGTTTAGGTCGTTATTTGCACCGGGCATGCCAAGATATGCATGTCAAATCCATAAATCCTGTGAAGCAACTGCTTCAAGAATAATCGAGAGGCATCCGTGATCGCCTCTCATGAATTGTCCTCTCCATGCAAATTCATAACATCATTATAATTTGGTTTGCGCAAATATTTAAGACCATAGAGTCGACGGATATTCTTACAGAAATTATAAAGGCATTCTCTAGAAGTGTTGTCTGAAATCTGTAAATAGTCGTCCATTATGTCTGTCGTACTCCCGTATACCAATTGTCGAATAGCCGACGTACACTTTTGTAAAGGTGTAAATCCTCGCTTGCCGCGAGCATCCCATCTCAATTGAAAACAAGTATCCGCAACCTCTAGGTCGTTCACAATACGTTCAAATAAAGGTCGTTGCATCTGGAAACGCCTCTTGAACAACGTCTCATTATACAACGGTTTGTTTCCAAAATAATGACGCATCAAAAGATCATGCCACGCTTCCCTGTCTCGATTAATTTGAATTCTTCTAATGATAGGTCGAGGAATCTGAGACGCGTTTTCTTGAGCCATCGTAGACAACGACGAGATAAAAAGATCAATACCCTCGCTATCAGAAGATGAAAAGGATGATGAAAACACCGGAGAGGATGATGACATTTTTATAAAAAAATAAATTGTATAAAAATTAAGATAGTTTGAATGAAAATGAGTGTGTAAAATGGTTGAAATGAGAGGTTTATATAAAGTTTGATTTTATTTTTTTTATTTTTTTTTAAAAAACTAGCCGTTCAAAAGTTTTTGGGGGGGCCCACAACTTTTTGAATCAATCAATGAGGTGCAAGGAAGGGAAACGGGGAGCGGGGGCCGTGGAGGTCGGCTGGGTGGGACCCGCTTAGACGGGTGGCGGTGTTCCCGCTGGAAGCCGCCGAGGGGTTCCATCCCGCTGGTTCGACGTGGCAAGGGCTGTGGGTAGCCTAAAGGACAGGTGTGTCCATATTTGGGCTGAGTCTTTCACAAAAATAATCAAAAGAGTCGTGTTTGGGTTAGGTGATACGATCCTGAACCCGACAAGAATTGCCATCTCTATCAGAATGGAGAACCAAAACAGTAGACATGATACACATCTAGTTCTTCCCTTTCTTGGTTTGGACCGTTTTTCCACACCCCTATTTTTTGACCTGTTAATAATGGATATGTCAATCTGGATTTTTTTATCTCTAACGAGTTTGTTATACAAGATTCATGATAACAGAAATAGGTAAACAACCAAAAAGGCCAAATTTAACTGGGCCAGTTCCTAAATGTTTAAAGACTCAAATTATATATATAGGGGTAAGATCCAATAAGAACAAGAACAATTTAAAAATGACATTTGACAACTCTAACGAACTCCGATTGAACTCATTTCGGATGCATTAGAACCGTCTCGTTGAAACTTAAACCCTAACCCTAAACTCTAAAGCCAAATCCTAAACCCTAAAGCTAAATACTAAATCTAAACTCTAAAGCTAAAACTAAAGCTAAACTCTAAAGTTAAACCTAAAACCTAATGCTAAAAGCTAAACCGTAATCTTAAACCTTAAAGCTAAATCCTAAACCTTAAAACTAAACCCTAAACCCTAAAAAGAAATCATAAATCCAAAAGTTAAACCTAAAACGCTAAATCTAAACCCTAAAAGCTAAACTTTAAGGCCAAACGCTAAGCTAAATTATAAAACCAAATTTCTAAACCCTAAAAGCTAAACCCTAAATGCTAAGATCATAGAGTTCGACGAGACATTTCCAACGCATCCGAAATTAGTTCAATCGGATTTCATTAGGGTTGTCAAATGTTGTTTTCATAAATCCAAAAGTTAAACCTAAAAAGCTAAATCTAAACCCTAAAAGCTAAACTTTAAGGCCAAACGCTAAGCTAAATTATAAAACCAAATTTCTAAACCCTAAAAGCTAAACCCTAAATGCTAAGATCATAGAGTTCGACGAGACATTTCCAACGCATCCGAAATTAGTTCAATCGGATTTCATTAGGGTTGTCAAATGTTGTTTTTAAATTGTTCTTATTGTTCTTAGGCAAAATATCCTTCTTATTTGAACCTCCCTCTATATATACATGGACACCAGTGAACTCAACCGACTTCAAATGAATTCTCATACATTGAAATTTATCAATATTAAATCATTAAATCGTGACCCTTTAAATTAGGCGGTTACATCAGTTATGTGGCGGTTTTCAGCGGGTTTCCACGGTTTATGGTGGTTTATCGGATACCTACATATCATTGACACATGTCCCATGTTTTGACAAATATCACATGTCTCGGGTTATTTAATTTGGAAGTGCTCGGTTTACTATCAAATTTTTAAAGAAATTTGAAAACGATAGAAATCTATGGTGGCTTCAATTCAATTACACGAGGTGTATTACTCATACTGTATATTGTAATCCACGTTGGCAGCGTCCCAAAAATGGACATGAATGAAATTGAACTACGGTTAAAACTAAAAAAATTAAATAATTAATTAACAAAAATATTATAACAAAGTACTCGGCTGCCGGCCGGGTATAAAACTATTTACAATAGGTCCCCACAGAGGGAATACCTTTTCTCAAAATATTCTTATTTGGGCCGTGCTCTCAAGTATCAGGCCAGGTCAAGTTTTTTTAGGTCACCACTAATTCCTAGTCACAATGCAGAACAAGAAAACAAAAACTTAAAAGAAACGGGTTGAAGGGGTCAAACGAATCAAATGTTGGCCAAAGTGTATTTTTAATGCAACCTTCTAAATCATCTGAGAAGAATAAAGTTTGTCTAAAAAGGAGATCACTTTATAAAAATATAACCAACTTTTACAACTGTTCCAATTAAGTCACTAAAACTTTTTTTGTTTTGATTTAGTCACTCAACTTATCTGGGTGAATTCTATATATTTTACCTGTTGAATAGGTTAAAAATACTCATGTGGCATTTTTTAGTTTTTTATTTGTGTACATATATCCACATGCACACATACACATATATACATATATGAACATGCATATGTATACATATACATACATGTATATACATATATTTCATGTACATGTATGTGTAAACACAAATATATGTATATGTATACATATATGATACATATACATATGTACATATACATCTATCTATCAAAACATAAGTTTTGTAAGAATATTTGACCTGCTACTATTTTAAAAATTATGAGTAATGATTTTGGAAACAAGTATTTTGGGTGAATACAACCCCTGCCCAAACAAAAATATACTTTTTTGACCCAAACCGAGTTTGAACCCATACCTGCCCTGCCCAGCATTTTGCCACCTTCGTTATTCCATAGAATATTAGATATCTTCAATGGAAACATCAAACTCTATTTCGATCTGTTGGCTGTTGTATGTTGTTTTCTTACACCAAATAATGTTTTAAGAATTTAGAAATTCATTATACCTGAGCAGGGACATAAACGGCAAGCTTGGAAGGGATATCCTTGAACTCAAGAAGTATGAATAGTAGATTGAAAGCCGATGCGGATAAGACATTGGCAAAAAAGACGTTCCACACAGTAAACCAAATTACTTTGTGACAAGCACTCCTTTCAATATCACTGTTACATATATATCCTTGTTGAGAGGATAATAACTTCATAGCTGGAGGAACGATCTTTAATGACATTTGAAGAATTAAGTTCGGAAGATATCCTGTAATTACTTGACTTACAATAGACCTGCAACATTACAAAAGATTTCCAGTTATAGAGCTTAAAATTTATTCGATTTATAGACGCGTATAATTGATAACGGGTGTGTAGTATTGAATATTTCATGTTCCTAAGAACAATCAACATTGCTACCAATGTTCTGCCAAACAGGCCGAAAGTCGCTCAAAGTGTTTTCATTTTCACTGCAGAAAAGCCTACTAAATCATTTTATTCAAAAGATTATACTTGAAACAATATTCTTTGTAATTGTGTTTGACAGAAATATCAATGATATAAAAAATTTTGACAAAAAAATCCAGGGTCAACTCAACCCAACGTACCAGCTCACTTTTCATAGAGTTGTAAAAAGAATCTTATAGCTTGCAGAAACTACTTACATGGTAAGGATACTTTTGAGTGAAGGAAAGTAATTTTCCAGCTGCTCAAGATTTGTAAGTCCTTGGACTACAAAAACCGGAATAAGGAATATAATTGTAAGAAAAGCACATGATACAATCACCACTAGTCTTGAAATCCATCTTCTCATAAATGTGGAAGAAAAAAATGGCCAATAAACATCCTGTGGCTCAGGTGCTTGCTCTGTTCGCCACTGTGTGGGATTATTTGATTGTAGCATGTGAAGAGCGATTGCAGCACCATAACGGGACTTAAATGACACAAAGGCAGCTCTGACTTCCTTTCATATCAATAAAGAAGATGTTAAAAGAAAACTATTATGAATGGAAAACCGAGATATTATAATAACAAATGCATAAGCAAGCTTGAATCATTTAAGAAAAAGGTGTAACTAAAGTATTGAAAGGTGATTCGTATACCGCCAAATTATTGTTTTTCTTTACTATTTTGCCCTTACACTAAACAAATCACCTAAGGGCATATTCATCAAATCAGTGTACAAATCACCTAAACAAAGGTATTGATCATAACGTCAGCAGTTAGATACTTCTGTTCTGTTATATTCAATTAGAGCAGTTAGTGGCACATATCAGGATTCAAGTTGTGTTTGACTTTTCAGGATTTTGTTAACTTACAGTTATAAAATCCAAAGAACCCAGAATATGATGGATTTTGTGATAAACATTCATGACACGTACAGTCGAGATATGCTAGCAGTTAGATACTTTTCTAACTTTTATGTTATATTCATTTAGTGGCATTTAGCAGATCTAGAGTCTGTTTGACTTTTTTTGTATTTTGTTGATTTATGGTATAGAACCCAAAAGTATCCGTCATATGAAGGACTCTCTTAGAGATATTCAGCCAATTAGCTGATGATACAGTAGTAATTAGATACTTTCTGTTATATTCAGTTAGCGGCACTCCGCACTCTGCAGAATTTAAAATCAGTCCGGTCGTTAAGTATTATATTGCCTTTACTATATGTTTTTCTATAAATAGATGTACAGCGCTAGTTTAGCATGGAAGTGTTAATTAATTTTTGACAAAATAAAGTCCCTAACATGTTAAATAATAAACCTCTAAAACTAATAGTAAATGTTGGTTACTTGCACAATTAGCACATATGTTACTACCACAAAGGATTTTTGCTAACATGGATGTCACATCGACTCTTTTTCCGATCCTAACAAACTAACTTTTCTTAGAACTCTGAAAAAACAAATAATTGATGCTAGCAAAAGAGTCTATGTGGCATCCATGTCAGCAAAAAAACAACAACGTGTTGTCTATGTATTGTGTTGACTGTGAAGGTAACTGTCATTAACCATATAATTTACATGTTTGTATGAATATAACAAATTCAAGAACTCCAGTATGTCAAATTTGGTTGATAGTTTCTTTTTCATGCAATGAGAAAGTACGATCTTTTCTTTTCAGTATTAGAGCATCTCCAATGCAAGTGTTATTGGAAATCCATGAGTTATGTGGAGCCTATGTAGAGGAAAGAGGGAAGTGCAAGAAATACTTATATGTGAGTGAGAGAAGAGAGAAGAAGGTATTAGATGGCATATCCGTGGGTTCTCCCATTGTGGATGCTCCTAACCTAATATTAAAAATACAAGATTTACATGCTTATATCTCTTTAATTTCTAGTGTAATAATTATTGGTTTTATTGATCATAAAAAAAGTTGTAGTTGGGATCTACCTCTCTTGATTTGTCCTTTTTTTCATGCACCTTCGAGCCATCTAAAAGACTATCATGCAACAATTGCTGAGTTGTTTTCTTTTTGGAACTGAAAATCTTTCTGAAGACTTTCTTCACAGCATTCTGGACGTATTGATTAAAGAAAAAAAAAATAAAACTGCTACCCATTTGTTTGCTTTAAACTATTGGTAACTGAAACAAAATGTAAAAAAGAGTTGCAACTTACAGCAACAGTCCAAACTTTGCTCTTTCGATGAACCACCACATGGGATAGATATGTGGCAGTGTGATTTTGGGTGAAAAAATTTTCAACACTGTTGCCAACGTTGCTATCTTTCGAAACGGGTATATTGCTAACTAAAATGGTGAATTGATGAGGTTGAGGTTTTGATGAACAGAAATAATCAATCCTTTTTGAAGATATATATTTGTATTCCTGAAAGATGAAAAGTAATGTCATTAAATTCAATCAATTATCTAAAGTACAGTTATTATTTTTTTTCTTATCAAAAAGAAAATGCAATCAAAGATGTTTTTGGTGATATTGACTCGCTACATTTTAATATAGGTAAATTAAATAATTATGTGATATACTAATTCTATGTATGATAAGTTTAATCAACCTGATATAATTAAAATAAATAGAAATAGTAAAACTTACCGAAAAGAGAAGATAACAAACAGCAATGGTGACGAAGTATACAGCACCTAAATGTATCCATAAACTACAATAAATTCATCTCAAGTCTCAACTGTTAGGTTTCTTCTCATCTTTATGGTATACAAGTAAACACACACTGACACACATCTAAATGCATATTATGACAACAAGGTACTGCATGTTACCTTGATGAGCCATTGTTTACATTCGAAATGCTAAATACATCCAATGTATTATTTGTTATGTTTATGAAATCAACATTTTGCAGCTGGTTTCCTGAGCAGTTCACAGGAAGTAGAATAAAGATTGCAATAAACCCGGCGATGGTGAACACTTTAAAACTGAAAATAAAAAGAAAACTAATCATTTATCGTTCAATAAATATTAGGAAATCAATTTAGAGGTATAATCAATCACCTGAAGATGATTATTCGCATGAATACCACCGCATCAAGTCCTGAATATGACAGCAATTGTTCTTCGGAAGGATGCCATGCATTTTTTATCCAGCCAACAGTAGGCAACAGCGTATCCAAATGAAAATGACTTGGTCTGCGGACACGGGCTATCCCCTCGGCAAGCATGCGTGGAGAAAAAACTTTATAATTTCCAGGTTGTTTTCTCAAAATTGAATACAAGGAGAAGAAGATTACACAAAGTGCAAAATTGATTGCAACCGAAGTAAGTAGACCGGAGACAATCATTTTTGTAACCCCAGTATTTTGCTGAAGAAAATCAGATTATATTGAACCAACAGGCAACAGCAGCACTGCACAGAGATTAAGAAGGCAAATAATGGTGCTCAAATACATTTAATTACCAACATCTTCCTTCATTAGTTAAAATCAATTGCAAAAAAAATATACAATTAATTACATGAATATAAACGGAAAAATGAAAGTGAAAATACAATTAATATAGAAGAAAAATGCTAGAAACACTCTAGATCTTAATGTCAATGTGATAACAATAGATAAATATGAAGAGTAGGTAAGCAATCTTATTTATTTACTAATTAAGAAAAAACAGATTACAATACTCAAAAACAAATGATTACAGATGAAGATCAATTAACCGAAATGAGAGAATCAAACCTAGAAATAACTGAAACAGAGTAACGGAAATAAGAAATCTGAGCATTTGTGTGCTTGACTTGCTATTTACCAGAGAATTATAAACGCATAAGACAAGTAATCAACAGCTCCTACATACAAATACAGATCGATCTTCAGTGCTATGTACAATTCAAACACATATGCATGATGCACATGTAACTGAACATGTTTATTAGCCCTAATAAACAATTAATTATCGATATTTCAGTGTCCGGATATAAATTATGACATAACATTAACTGAACATGATTAAACTCGCATAGTTTTCATAATTACATGATGAACAATACCAAAAAAACGAATTACCAACAAACATAGCGAATTAACATTCAATTAGTGAGATTTGAGAACGAATCGACCTAAACATGAAACAGTATTCAATTAACAGACCTAATCGTCAAGTAGCATGATTAACAACGAATCGTACCTAACTTCGAGTTCAGGCCTCACGTGGCTTGCTTGTTGCGTCACCAACGAGATAACTTACATACGCATGTGTAATTATGCATCGAATATTCCTTTTGACTTGCCGGCCGTTGACCGATTGCGACGGTGGTGCGAATAGAGGTTACCGGCGGCCAACAAGCGGGCGGAAGTCTGAAACCATAAGCAGTCTGTTGACTTCCTGCAAGGTATAGAAGTTGGTACCTTTGAAAATTTAAGAAACGGAAAGTTTTCAATAACCTTGCCGTGTGATGAGACAAGTAATGCGCATTATTGATTTATTTCTCCTTTGGATCGTCTGACCGTTGCTGAAATTTTTATTTGGAGTTATTTTTTGTGGACGCTAAAATGTTACAAGTGTCGACATTAACGATAATAAAAAATATCCAAGTTTTGTATAATTGTCAAGAACATTAACGATAAAAAAAAATATCCAAATTTTGTATAATTGTCAAGAATATAATTGAAACCGCAACTCAATAAGATGATAAAAAGACGCAAAAAAAATTAAACTATTACATCTCAATCTAAGAACAATAGACACAAGTCCTAGAATGATAATATCAATAGAAACACAAACTATGCATTACATGATGAAGAACGTATGAAGAATCAAACAAACTAACTATCAATCTAGAACCATATGCTAACGATTCATGTATATGATGAATCGTAACATAAAAAAGAATAAAACCCTAGCCTATCTCAAAAAAATACTCACAAACAATAACAAACAAATATGTATTAGTGTTGGTTATAAAATTGCTAAAATAAATCATATCATATATATTTTTAACAATAGCGACACAAAAAAATCCGTATTTTTTTATTAAATTTATACATGATAAAAAGTTGTGTTGTTTTGGTAAATTGTATCATATTATTTTAACCTACAATATTATTTTATTGGTTCAATTATTGCGAAATTTAACTTAGGTTTTTTTTAACTTGGTTTATTGAGAAATTGGCATAAAGTTCACTACGTTGATTCACACACAAATTATGAGTGCACGTAAACCGTATATGACATTTTGAATATAGGGGCATTTACATATTTCTTTTTCATTATATCATTTATTACATATGTACCTAAGTAAAAAAGTTAATTATATATTTTTCCTTTTTAAAAGATATTTTCCCTTCTAAATAAAAGGGGAAGTATGTAATGGATTTTAAAAGTTGGGTAAAAATGTAATAAAGGTTCTTACTAGAGAGATATATGTAAATAATCCTTGAATATAACCCATAGCTTGAATTCTCATGGATTATTGATACACGATTTGGTTGTGGCATCAATAGTAGAGATACGTTGAAGATTGAGTTTGAGCTTTGAAAGATCGATTGTGTTATGGTTGCAAAATGTTGCATGTTTCCAGTTATTACTTAGTGTTTTTCTGGTTAAAGAGTTTATGGTGAATGCATGACCATTTTGTGCACTGACTTAACATAATATTATTTCTTAATTAATCATCCATCTTTCTATGTATATATATGACCGAATCTTTATCAACCTTTGACAAGTTGTTATTCCAACCTCATGAAACATTGATGCCGGCCTAACGAAACGTAAAATTCATTCATTCGAGACAAACAATAATTTACGTGGACAAGTGTTTTTGTTGTCTAGAAAACTAGATGTAAGAAGATGACCACTAAATAATAGTATTGGGTTCTCCTATATTTAATAAGCAAAGTTTGTGTTATATATAGGTGATATATGGATAACCTCTAGAGTATATGAGTCGTATAATAGCATATCGGTTGTATTATGGGGTTATATGATATAATATTATGTTGTATTATTCTGTAATTTTTCACATCAAAGACTCAGGATATACGGGTCGTATGGTAGCACACTACTTGTATTATGGGATCATATGATGCAATACTAAACCATATAAATGCTTCACGTGACATATTGCTGGTTGCTGCTTTTGCCCGTGATTAAAATTTTTTGCGGGTCATATGATACAATGCTATCTTTAACCAATTCACTTTTAATGAGACATGAAATCTCATAATTTTAAGAGTGATACCTTTAACCATAGGTTTATTGAGCTTTTTAATTTTTTGTTTATAATGATGTTGATCACCATTACCTAAGTTCAAGCCTTTTATGATATGATTTCAATCGTTCTAGTTATTTAACACCCTAGGTTAAGAATTAAACTCGAGATCATCTTAGGAGGAAACATGAAAGAAAATATCCTACCATATCATGACAAATATTCAAACCAAAACATCAAACTAAACTGTAAACTTATTAACAAACACCACTCTAATCTATAAGCCCACAAAGCCGTTACACAATCTTAATAATATACCGCCTAAGTATCTACAATTAGAACCCACAAAGCATTAACTCAATCTTAATAATAGCATACATATATGTTACCCTCATTACCAAAGGGCTTCTAGCCTAGCGGTATTGTAATGAAGGGGAAAATCTGCACCTCATTGAGGTCAAGGGTTCAAATCTGAGCACGAGAGAGAGTTTACGGATTTATCCGGTTCCCACTTATCTGGTGGGTGAAGGAGCGATGACTGGACTTGCCCTTCGATGTGTGTCCGTTATAGCTTAAATTAGTTGTTCAGTCTGAAACCGTTCAAAAAAAATATTACCCTCATTTTCTCTAATAAATTTCACATCTATACAAATATAAATTTTAATGAGGGTGCCCTTTTGTGTCACTAAGACAATATCATCACACATGTTCTAATACGTGCCCAATTTCCCTTGAAAGTACCATTGAACAACTGACGTTTACGAATATCCTCTCACCAAGATTTTCCTCAAAGGACTCATCTTCTCTGTAAGTAATCGATCTACAATTTCAATCACTCGTTGTGATTGCAGCTGATTTGATGCATGTTTTTCATCTCTCGTTCTATATCAAAATTTGAGATGGATTGATTCTCTATTATTGACCGGATCATGAATTAGGGTTTAAAATTTGGCTTGATTCTTCTTCTTGCACGATTTATAACATAGAAATTCGTTTAGCCCTATAGATTTACGCTTTCAGCGAATGTTAGGGCCTAGTCGATTAAATTATCATCTTTTTTGCGAAATGATGAATTCGTTTAAGCGATCATTTAATTTGTATTAAATGAATTTGATTTCTGAATAGTAGGAAATGTTTTGGCTATAATTTTAGTTTTGGATCTGAAGCAGGTTGTAATTGATAGTATTTTGTTGAAGATAGACAGAGATGAGTGAGGTATTTGAAGGATACGAACGACAGTATTGTGAGCTGTCAACAAATTTGTCCAGAAAATGTAACGCAGCTGGTTCAATTCTTGATGAAGGTACTGTATACCTTGGAATTGTGTTTTAACAAAATTTGACCTGTTTGTGCATATTCTTCATTGCCTTAACATTCTGAGAATTATTTTCCAATCAAGTTATGTTTTATAATTTTATTATAATTTTCATCAGCAGGTTATGCTATATATGTTTAATGTGATGTTCATGGGTGTTTGAAAATTAAAACACCTTATGTTATAAGCAAATTTAGATTAGCTTATTGAAACAACTAATTTCACACTATGTGTAAAGTTATAATTTTGAGTCCACTAAGAATATTCAGGTTAAAGAAGCAACCTCAAACTCCTTATTAAAAACAACTTATTTCACCCCAAAATTAGCAGATAAAGATAAACACTTTCTTATTCCAAACTCTCAAAAGTGCTTAACTGCTTCAATGTCTTTGTTATGATTGACGACCATATTGCTTTCAGGCTTTCAGCCATATTAAGCAGGATAAAGCGATAACTATTTCATTTACTTACTGACTTTGTTGATTTGTTCACCATTCACGCTGCAGGGTAGTTATTTTCCGAATATTAGTAGAGAATATAGTACATTATATTAAATAACCATCATCATGTTAGTACATAATGATATTGTCAAATGAAATATAATTACAATAATACCAGAGGCTTCACTTAACGTCTGATTAGCATGTGTAGAAGATGTCTCAAGTGTATGTTAGGCATTTGATTAATAATCAAACACTTCTTATTTTATATTTTCTAATTGTTTTGCTGCGGGAATGCTGAGCTTAGATGTACACACCCACTCTTGCTTGTAAAAATAATACAATGATGCTATATTGCATATATTGAAAACTGAATTTTTACTTGTAATTGTGATGGTATGAAGAGCAAAAAAGCAAAGAGATATCCGAACTACAAGTGGGATTAGATGAGGCTGACGTTCTGGTAATAGTTAGTCATTCAACTTTAACTTTCTGTAAAACTTCCTATGATTCTGGCTATAATTTGCATGTTATAACTAATTCCAGATTAGAAAAATGGATCTTGAGGCAAGAAGTCTGCAGCCGGGTGTGAAAGCAATGCTACTTGCCAAGCTTCGTGAATATAAATCTGATTTGACCAAATTGAAAAGGGAAGTCAAAAAACTTGCTTCTGCTAAAACAAGTCTAACCGCACATGAGGAATTACTTGAGTCTGGAATGGCCAATGCTCATATGGTAACTTGTCTGTTTTTAATTTTTGTTGTGTTTTACTAAGTTGAAATTGTAGTTGTTTGTTGTATCTTATTTCCTATTTGTTTTTTTTCTCTGTATGATTTGATTAAACTACAATAGCACAAACATTATTATATAAGAATATAAACTAGAGTTTCATTATCTTCAGAATTACTAAGTTCTGTTGTTTAATTATATTTTGAGATTTTATGGCATTTCAACTAATCTAATTATTTTACGTTACTATACAAAATTTTTAGAGTTATATATAAAGTGTTTGATTTATATATTGAATATAAGAATCATATTACAAATGGACTTGAAACAAATTCATATGTAAATTATTCAGTGATTTATCTTTCATGTATAAAAGCTTTTCTTTATAAAATGCAATTTGATCCTTATTTATTGATTTGATTTCATTAAGATGTTTTATTTATGCATAAAACAACACGTTTGAATCACTCATTCATATGCCAACCAAACATGACAATATATGGTAATGATCCATTTCTCTTCGTTATACCAACAGATACTTATGGATTATGAGAAGAATAAGTTTGTTGATTAGGCTGGTTTTTATCTCCCTTAAAAGTAAAAATATTATATTCGTTTATCCTGTGGTCAATTGACATGTGAATCTGAGTAAGTTTGTTTGTAGGTTTGTGTGTGTGTGTGTGTTTGAATATATTTTCACTTGTGGGTAATATTACAGGCATCCGCAGATCAACGAGAAAGACTGACAATGTCAACTGAGAGATTAAATCAATCTAGTGAGAGAATTAAGGAAAGCAGGAGAGCTGTATTTGAAACAGAGGAACTTGGTGTTTCAATTCTACAAGATTTGCATCAACAACGAGAAACTCTTTTAAATTCCCATGCAAAGGTATCTCATAAGCTGCAAATATTCTTGTATTTGTTGGCACTAGATGATCAGATCGGACGGGATGGGTAATGAGTTAAAATGGCCGGGGGTGAATAAAAGGTTGGATGGCTGGGTGTGGTTAATTTGGGTTGGGTTGACCCAGATCCACAAACACATTTTAGTCTGTTTTGTAAGTTTTTATATAAATTGTTAACACATTAAATGAGGGCGGGCCTAGAATAACTGGTAAGTTTGTTGTTTGTGACCTAAAGATCATGGGTTCAAGTTGTGGGTATGCTTGTTTGTTTGTTTAATTCATTCTTGTAAAAATGTTATTGCATTGCGATAATTATACCAGTAACAACAACCTGCTTTTCTGTTAAGATGGTTATTAGTTTAGGAATGTTATTGCATCATATGAACTACAAAATTCTCAAATACTTCTATTGGACTGTTACCAAAATTTCATTTTCATCTTATATTTTGGAATGAAGTTGTTTTGTTCAGTTGTCTTTTAACGCTTCACTTCTATGCAATTTGTTCCAATGATGAACATTGTCTCCGTTATATAAGTTTCATGAGATAGTCCCATTTGTAAACTCATTCCCTTCATAACTTCATTAACACCAAGCCTGTAAAGTTTAAAACATTAATGATAAGTCATAGGTTCGAATCTTGGTTTCTGCCTTTCACCCCTTGAAGGCTCTTTGCCAACGCAAGTTACATTTTACCCGTTCTCATTGGTTAGCAGAGTATTGGTGGTGCCTTGTGAATTTTTCGTTGGCAGGGTCTCGTAATAATCCGAAAAAGACCTTCAAAATGACTTTTATTAGGTTGATTGTTATTTTAAGTTTAATGAGATGATATTGATATCCTTAACACATGTTATACTTGTTTCGACAGCTCCATGGCGTAGATGATGCCATTGATAAGAGCAAGAAAGTGTTGACATCAATGTCAAGAAGGATGTCAAAGAACAAGTGGATCCTTGCCTCTTTGATTGGAGCCCTTGTGCTTGCAATCATCTTTATCTTGTATTACAAGCTTTCTCATTAGCAAAACCACATTTGACCAATATTGGATGTACATAAACAAACATATGTTGTTAAATTTTGTGTTTGGTTGTTTGAAAACCATCTCTTGTTTGAACCTTGGTCGTAAAATTAATATCGAGTTTGATTTCTTCACAAGCATTCTTTCGTTGGTTATCAATTTGGCTAATTTTATTTTATTTAATGATTTTGATGTTTAAATTTGATGGATTGGAGTTTTGATTATTTTCAAGACTAGACTGGACGAGCTCATTGGTTTTGAAACGAGCTACGTAACCGGTCCAGTTAAATCTATTTGGATCATCCTTGTTTGAATCGGCTGTTTATTGATAGTACCGATGAACTAGATTAGGTGGTTGAACTGTTTTTAATTTTTTTTTTTTGTCGTTTAAAATATCATTGATTTATATAGCAATTTAGATATGATATCTTATTACCAATGAACCTTAGATCAATTGGTTTTAGAGGAGACAAACCATGACTTTCCAATATGAAGGTCATGGGTTTTAGGCATACCACAATGGGTCTACGGAGGGAGAGCAGAGTCACCAACGCTTTTTGTGTTGGTGGCCTATCGTCATTAGGTTTACCCGGATGACCAAACTTAAAATGTATACCTTAGTTCAAAAAAAATTATATCTTACTAGAAAAATCATATAAATATTAAAATATATTTATAAAACCATTTATTTAATAATTATAAATAAGATAAATTTGAAATTAAGCGTTTAAAAGTCAAATATATAAATTTAAGGGTTGTGCTAAATATACCCTCTTTGTATTTTTTTTACTTCCCGTACCCCCTCTTTAAGCTTTTTAAATATATACAAATAAACCTTATGTTATCCATCAGCCTTTAAACAAAAACATGAGGGATTGTTCTTGCAAATGTTCCAAACTTCATCTTCTTCTCCACCATACTCTACCCGTAATCAACCATAGATCCATGCATACCCACCTTCGACCCGATCGTTCTATAGCTCTTGTTAACGGATAAAATCAATCAAAATATGAAATTAAAACAAATACAAACATCATGGAATCGTTACCATTATCAATTCATCGTTTAAAAACACAAATCAATACGGATTCTAAGTCTAAATAACGATAATAGAACGAAAACTCAAACTCTAAATCTAAGCCTAAATAATTGTTATCATTGTCAATTCGTACACAATTACACTCGTTTATGTTCGAGAAATGAAAGTCATATGTTTGTAACAACGATCGGGCCTCGGTTCAATCGAACTTGAAAAAAGAGGAACTAGGGTTCATACGATTAAAAATGATTTTGGATGAATTTATATTTTATATTTTTTAAAGAGGGTATGACAAGTAAGAAGAGGGTAAGTTTAGTAGAATTTAAGGTGTAAATAACATTTAGTGCATTTTGGTTGTGTTATAAAGTTGAAGAGTTGATTTTTACAAATTTATATTTAATATTTTGAAGGAGGGGTATAACAAGTCAAAATGAATGGTACATTTAACCTGACCCAAATTTAAACATGAATCTTTAGTTTTATTTTTTTTATTATTTTTTAACAGATTTATGAAACAAACAATTAAGACTTTCACCCCTTATGTGATGGCGAGAAAATCAACAATAAGCAAATGTTTCAAAACAAAGAGTTAAAAAATTTCAAGATGTCCGGTTCATTTTGTAGCCTATGTAGAGCTTATGAAGCTTATATTTGTTTGTTTGATTCTTTATAAGTGAAAAATTATATATTTGTTATGTTGTTTATAGTCTAAGACCTACCGATTATACTTTTTAAGTTAAGAGAGAAAATGTGTTCGTGGTTATCTCTTATTAGGTAATCATATTCATGCATAGAAAACTTATGTAAATGTGGACAAATAAACTTATCTTTTATTTCTTATGCAATAAATAAAGAAAAAGAATTTTACAAAAATAATATTAATTTTTGTATTTGTCTTTCAAACCTAAAAACAACTTTAGGCAGCCGTTTATTAGTATGCGATTAGGCCACGTTAGAGTAAAAAATTGCCGTTATAGCTACTTATAGGACAAAACATGTGTTTCTTGTTTTGAACAACTTGAATTTTAATTTCCCATGATTAAAACATTGCTCGACGACGGTATCTTCAAAAAAAAAAATCTGCCTCAATAGACTCAAACCTACCAAAGAGGCTTTGTCCTATCGGTATCCCTTGGCTTTTCAAATGCAAGGTCATGAGTTCAAATTCCTCTCAATGCGATATATGGGTCCTTGAGAGGTCAGGGTTTTCCGGTACGGTTTCCTCATGGGGTGGTGGTGGGGTCTCAGAGGCCATGGTAACTAGAACTTGGTGACGTAACATGAAAATCAGTGGTTGTGCCGTTAAAAAAAAAAAAAAAGACTCAAAGCTACCTTTTTTTTTTGGCTCCGGTGGTCTTTCAGTCGTTCACGTAGTCGGCAAACGCCACCAATTTCTCCACCACCTTCCCCCCCGCTTTCTGTGTGTATACAAACAAACCCCTACGCATCTCACAAGCACACACCTAAAAACTATCTATAATGGAATCCCTCTCCTCTGTATCCACCTCAATCGTCCTACCTCCGGGAACCCCCTTCCGCCACCACCATCGCCGGAGGATCCATATCCGATCATCTTCCTTCACCACCTCACGCCGTTACCTCGATCACCGAAATCCTTCCCGTTCAATCTCCGCTTCTGTGACTCCTTCAAGCCCTAGGTTACAACCGTTTGGAAGCGGAATTGACGGTGAGAGGTGTAAATTGAACGCCGTCGGGGAACAAGGAGGATTAAATAACCGAGATGATGATGAAGAAGAGGTTGATGAGGTTGAGAGGGCGTTACGATTGGACGGAACGATCCCTGGTTCTTCTAATGAGTTTGTTGAACAAGTTTCGTCTCGTGCTTACGAGATGCGTCGTCATCTGCAACAGACATTTGATAGTAGCAGTTACGATGGTATTGTTTAGCTTTTCTTTGATCCAATTTCGTTGTTTAGATCATTAGTAAAGACTCTGTGATCAATTTTTTCATGATAGCTAAATGCCCAATAAATGATTGTAGATTGTGGTCATGATAACTCAACAATGCTATATAAATTACAGTGCTCAACGCCAAAATAAACCTAGAACCAGGTTCTCGTGAATTTGGGCAATCATAAACAGTAAATAAATAAGAATTTGTGATTATTGTTTGCTCGAATCATACTAATTATATGCTTCTTTTATGATTTTATCAATTATGGAATAAGTTACAATAACTGATGAATTGTAAGTTCTTTTTAATTTTATGCAACCTCCTAATTTACTCCTAATACCAAACCATTGTACACCCTAGGATACGAACCCTTGATCCTTCTCTTTTGTGAATTATGAAAATAAGCTACAATAACAGGTGGATTCTAAGTATTCATTTGTTTTTGTTTGGTTTATTTACTAAAAATCCGAATCTTCTAAATCACTTTGAATGATCTATTGATTCAGTATTAGAAGCCAACCCATGGAGAGGAGACTCAAAAGCCGTCTATGTATTAACCCACAGAGAAAACCAGCTTTGCACAATGAAAACCCGAATGAATCGCAGGTTTGACTTCTGTCTTTTTCACTAATGTAATAGTTTGTGTATTACACACTCTCTATTTGACAAAAGAGAATGAGATTTTAGAAATTTGAGAGTATTTTCTGCCTTTTCTTCACAACCAGAACAGACAAAAAAAACGTCTGTATAAATTTCACTTGACAGTAAGGTTTGTGAAATGAGGGCAAACCTTACCTTTATCACATGTGACAGAGAGACTGTTCTTAGGTTTCTTCAATAAATATACAAACAAACATACCCAGTATATTTCTTCAATAGAAATACGAATAATGTTAATGTTAATATTATAAAGGTATCCTTGATATACTTCTAGTAGTATTATTTTTTTATTTATTTTTTGCTTTTTCATCTAGGAAAGCCCAAAACTGTACTTTAGCATGTTTGTCTCTCCTTTTGCAACAGACAATACAATAAATATATGTTTGGGTGACTCCTGGACCCCGTTTGATTATGAATGGGTTAATTTGGGTTCTGTTTATCTAATACAGGTCAAATGGGCCAAATCTAAAAATTTAGCTGAAAGGGGAATGAGTTAAATGGGTTATAAGTCGCTCCAAAGTCTATATGTAGTGCGCACAATCTCTTAAATCGTTTTTATATATAAATACATATTTAGATTATCATTGTAATGCTATTATTTTTGTAACCATAAATAGCACATATTACTTTTATATTGTTTTCAACACAAGGCTGTTTTACCCCCATTATTCATGCCATCCATATTGGAAACTCTATAACCTCATAGAAATGGCTTAATAACAGTGAAGTTGAAAGGGAACTCGGGATGTTGTTTTCCAAAGGACGAATGCTAAGAAATCAAACTAAGAAACCAAGTGCCACTAAGTTCCAAATGCTTGTTGAAGATGTGAGAGATGGAGTGCTTGTAAGTTTTTACTTTTCTTTTATATAATTCATGATATAAAATGGTACACTTGTTATAAACTTATGATACCTTGTCACAAGTATAATATGACAAGAAGAACAATTTCTTAAAGGTATTTGAAGACGAGACTGAAGCAGCTAAATATTGTGACCTGTTGCAAGGAGGAGGTCAAGGTTGTGAAGGAGTTGCAGAGGTTGAAGCCTCATCAGTAAGAATCATTATGAACTTCAAATCTTTTTACTAAATTTAATAAATTCTTTTGTTATAAATAAGAGATTCAGTTACTTGGTGGTTGAATACTAAAATTTCAACTAAAACGAACCCAAATTATATGCAACATAAAGATTTTGTTAATATTGGAGACAGTAAAGATTGCTAATCATTGCTTAAAAACTTATACTTTACGATTACCGGTGCATCAAGAATTCAAGATTGCATGATAAATATCATAGAACATAATAACAAATAGAGGTTGCAATTTTGAAAAGATTTATTTATGGAACGTGGTTATGTTGCTTCTCAATGGGTCAAATAAAAAGATACAGCTAAAATGGGAATTGGTCAAGCGGGTCAGAGCATCCAAAGTGTATTTTTAATGCGTAATTCATAAACTTTTTATCCAACAACTTAGATATTTATTGTAAGTTGTAACAATATAGTCTTTGTTACTACAGTCAATGCCTTAGGTGGTCACAAATAAATATATAAAGTTTGGTTATGCTGACCTGACCCGTTTCTACCCATGCAAAAAATTATACATTTAATTTGCCCTTGTCAATTATCATGACCCATTGACGCACCCATTTTGCCACAGTGCCACCTCTAATTAGTAATTACAACGTAAGCATAACAGAGATGTTTAGGAAACTGCTTCTCTAACTTATTGGGTCTGAGGGGTTTAAGATTGTTTATCACTTTATCCAAATTGTCTTCTTATCAAGTATTCCTGAAATAAGCTGTTTCTAGTTAGCAATCTGATTCTGATTATTCCAGACTAATAATAATAATAATAATAATAATAATAATAATAATAATAATTATTATTATTATTATTATTATTATTATTATTATTATTATTATTATTATTATTGTTATTGTTATTAGAGTAAATTACTGATTGTGTTCTTTAAAAATGTAGCAATTTGCTGGTTTCGTCCTTTAAATTCAAAAATTACTAGGGGTTTCCTTATTTTGAAAATTTTGCACTGGTTATGTCCTTTATCACTAACCCCGTTAAAAGTCTCCGTTAAAAATCCCATGTGCCAGTCACATTAGGGGTAAATTCGTCATTTCATCCCCTTCTTCTTCCTTACCTAGGGTTTCCACCACCAACCCCACCACCGTCACCACCCTCCGCCTCCATCGTCATTTCATCCCCTTCTTCTTCCTTACCTAACAGAGGAATTCAAAATCATCGGAGAGAAGAAGCTGAAGCTGAAGCTGAAGCAATTTCATCCCCTTCTTCAGCTTCAGCTTCAGCTTCAGCTTCTTCTCTCAGAACAGGCGGTGGTTGATGCGACGATGGAGGCTGAGGGTGGTGACGGTGGTGGGGTTGGTGGTGGAAACCCTAAGTAAGGAAGAAGAAGGGGATGAAATGACGAATTTACCCCTCATGTGACTGGTACATGGGATTTTTAACGGAGACTTTTAACGAGATTAGTGATAAAGGACATAACCAGTGCAAAATTTTCAAAATAAGGACACCCCTAGTAATTTTTGAATTTAAAGGACGAAACCAGCAAATTGCTACATTTTTAGAGGACACAATCAATAATTTACTCTTGTTATTATTATTATTATTTTAACAAACAGATAAGTAGTTATAACTTTGATAAGCAATCATTTCATTTTTCATACATTAAATATATGAAATGAAATGCATGGAATTCAGGTATTTGATTTGTGCCAGAAGATGAGGGCACTTGCTGTACTGTTTAGAAGAGGAGGAACACATCCACTACCAGCAAGCCTTAAGCTTAACTTAAGTGCTAAGAAGCGGTCCCTTGAAGACCAAGAGGATTTTATTTGACAAAAATTCACTCATGCTACCATTTTACATAAACCTAAATATATAAACTGTATATATTACTGTCAAAAAATCACATTCGTTTAGTAAAAAAAATTGTTTTTCTTTTCAAACACTTGTGATAAATCCGAGTTGAGATATATTTGTTGAAGAAAAGTCAGGAGGTTTACCCAGTTGTAAGGTTCCTTCTGAGGTGGGCTCGAGCATACGCTCTGGAGTGTCAAATCTGAGGGTACGATTGAATTCCCGTATTGGGTGTCGTACCAAGTCGTTAAAAAATAGGTGTGATGAAAGCATTTGTACATTTATGATTGGTGGTGTTCATGGAATTGGTATTGTAAAGTTATTTGAATTTCTAAAAAAAATTTCTTTTTTATAAAAGTAAATTTGAATTCTAAACGAAATTCAATCATTATTGATTTGATGTAAATTTGGAACTTATTGTTCAAAAATAAAAGTTGTCACCTGTAAAATCCAACCATGAGTTTTAATTTTGATATAAACTTAACGCTTTAAAAATAAAATGAAATAAACTAAAAAACAACTTTTAACTCATAAAAGTAGGGCTGTAAACGAACGAACACGAACGAGCTCTTATTCGTGTTTGTTTAACTTTTAACTTGTTCACGAACGGTTCATGAACGCTAACCGAACGAAAATTCTTGCTCGTGTTCGTTCATTAAGGAATTTAACTTGTTCATTAACGGTTCACGAACGCTGACGAACACATATTATTTAAACAATAAAAATCAATATGTTTAATCTCAAGCATTGGAGACATTCATTTATAAATATATAAATTAAAATACTATAATAATAAACTAAAAATAACTTAAATATTATGAATTAAACTAAAAACAAAAAATTAAAATATATAACACATTTAATGAAAAAATATAATAAATTAACTTAACCGAACATAAACGAACGTAAATGAACATGTTATCGAACGTTCACGAACACAAAATGAACGAGCACGACCTCTGTTCATGTTCGTTCATTTAACTAAACGAACGAAATTTCTTGTTCGTGTTCGTTATTTATTAAATGAACGAACATAAACGAACTTTCCGTCGAAAAGTTCACAAACTGTTCGCTGAACGTTTGATTCATTTACAACAATCCATATAAGCACCCTAAAAGCATGTATCCCGTCATGTCGGCTAGAGGTGGGCAAGTTAATCAGGCAGAGAATAAAAACCGATGGCCCACAACTTGACATGAGTTGTGATTTCAAACTCAACTAATTTAGAGGTGCGCAAAAATATATTTGCTCCGATTAGCTTCGGGTTTTTATTAGTTAATGGTTGGTTCTGGTATTTTTTTAGGTAAAGGTGAACTGGTTTTAATTATGATTTTTTTGAGAAACTAAACAAATAATAACTGATGGTTCGGGTTGGACTTTGCTCACTTCTAAACTGAATTACTAGTTTGAGATTGGTTCTTAAATTGAAATGTTAGAACTGGTTTCAAACTAGTAAAATGCGAACCGAATTGAATTGCAGCCGGTTTTATACATGGTTTTAATCCAATCACTCCTCCCAAAAACCAGTTTCAAAAAAATTGGTTTTAATGTTGTTGATTCACCTCGAATCGGTTTGATTACCAACCAGTTTTAGTCCAAAAAATCAATTTGTGTAGCCTTAACGTTGATTGCCATTTCAAACAAGTAGGAAGTAGTTATGGTTGCATATGAATTAAATTACAGTAGTTTCACAATTAATAAAAACAATTTATTTTTTTTGTCATATTATATATATATTAAAAACCAAAGATTCTTTCTCTCACAGTTTTACTGTTCACTTTCTACTTCCTTTTATACATTGGGTACAATCTATATATGCATATATATATATATATTAAAAACCAAAGATTCTTTCTCTCACAGTTTTACTGTTCACTTTCTACTTCCTTTTATACATTTGGTACAATCCATATATGCATGTCTAAAGTTCTCTTCATCCCCTGTTCCCCTTAACATTACTCTCTGGTTCTCGCTATCACCATCACGATCAGCCCCTGCATCCCCACCATCGCCGCAGTATGCAAAGCGACGGAGGTGTCGACGCCGGCCATGACTGAAGACCGACGCAATTTGTTAGCAACCGAGAATGACACCAACTTACAGACCTCAATCAGATCTGTGATCAATAATACCAAAAAACCTTTACAAATACAAAAGAAAAACAAGATCCTAGCTATTACAACTCGATCTAATTACAACGACTCAAAAACCCTAACAATCGAGGAAAAAACAAATACAACCACGAAGACATAATCTGAAACTATCAGACTAAGAACAACACCTGAATAATCTTCTTCAGATCTGAGGTTTTAAACCATACTCAGAGATGTTAAGAAGATGTATTCAGGAAGAAGACAACTAAACAAGAAAACCCTAAACGTAGAGAGAACTCTCTCGAAGATGAAAAATAATCTGACGACTCACGTGAATCTTCCAGACTTTTCTATCTCCTTTATATCTCTGCTTCCCAGCTGTCCACACATCAGCCTGTCACACCCCGGGCCGGCGGGGTTGGATCGGAGTCCCCGTCGGGCGGAAGATTCCCGGGGCGCGATATCGGGTGTGATAATCGGGTTGATCAGATTGTTACATAGCATCAATGTTAAAAATCACTAAAGCACAATAAAGCATATGAATAGGATTACAAAGTTAAATTACAATGTCAATGTTTAATAATTTAACTTGGTAACCCTAACAAAAGAATTAATGTATTCTATCTTGTAAACAGTACAAGATATCCAAGCATGATTCGTATGATCAACAAAATATGTGCTTCCCAAAATCACTAGGTCCTCTATCTAGGCCGCCTAGCATGCAATCCAAAAGCATATGTTTAAACCTGTGCATCACCTGAGAAAGCATGTAAGAAAACAAAGTCAACACGATGGTTGGTGAGTTCATGTAGTTTGTAAGTTTAAATAGTTTTAGTATCCGTATAGTTTTCCCATCGTAGTTTATACACCTGTGTTTGTAAGTTTAAATAGCTTTAGCAAATCCCCTGTAGGTAAAACCTTAACCTTATTAACTCCACTTGTAATATCCAAATCGGTATGCTTATATATAGGGAATCCTGAAAGGGTCAAGCCCAGACGCTATCCCACCACATACTAATAAGCATATGACACTGTTATTAATAATAATTAAGCCTTTTACCTACCCATCCGTATAGTTTCCCCAAATCACCGATAGTATACTCGAGTGTAGTCTGATAGATACCGGTATGAACAACCAGATGCCCAAAGGAATCCATTGTAAATCCAAACCGGCCCCAGGTGTGATTAGCAACTCAGGGGGAGATAGAGGGTTTCCAGGTCGACACAAAGTCAACTAAGGATCACCATATCGTCCTAGTTACTGCTAACCCAGGTAAATAGATGTGGGAAACACTGCATGGCAAGCACTGAGAGGCCATCAGTCCATTTCCTCGATAAGACTGTGAAGAACACATGAAGGCAAGCACTGAGAGACCAACTATTGTTCTTCAAGTCCCGGCTAGGAGAACACCTGAAGGCAAGCACTGAGAGACCAACTATTGTTCTTCCGTAGCCTATAGTTTTAGCATACAAAGAGTCCAGCATTTACGTAGCTTGTGCACAAGAACTAGCTTTACAACCGGTAAGGCAAGCACTGAGAGGCCAAACCGTTGTTTGAGCATGGCAATCATATAGCATTCAAGAGTTTATATTATCCATAGATTCAAGTATCCAAAGTGTATGTATGTATGTATGCACTAGTATCCCCATAGCCTTATAGATTCATTAGCATTTAGCGTTTACATTAGTTTCTAGCATAAACCCATAGCATCAACAAGTAGCATAGTCTCATAGCATTAGTATTAAGCATAACCCGTAGTGTTAGCATTTAGTTTCACCAATAGTCTTAGTGGTTAGCATGGCTCATAGCATTAGTATCCACAATAGCATTTTCAGATAGTAAATACCCTTAGCACTTGGTATTAATACATAGTTTTAGTATTAGCAAATAGCTTATGCCTTTAGCACTTGGCATAATCAAATAGCATTTAGTTTAGATAGAGTCTTATGCCTTTAGCACTTGGCATAATCAAATAGCATTTAGTTTAAATAGAGTATTATGCCTTTAGCACTTGGCATAATCAAATAGCATTTAGTTTAGATAGAGTCTTATGCCTTTAGCACTTGGCATAATCAAATAACATTTAGTTTAAATAGAGTATTATGCCTTTAGCACTTGGCATAATCAAATAGCATTTAGTTTAGATAGAGTCTTATGCCTTTAGCACTTGGCATAATCAAATAGCATTTAGTTTAGATAGAGTCTTATGCCTTTAGCACTTGGCATAATCAAATAGCATTTAGTTTAAATAGAGTATTATGCCTTTAGCACTTGGCATAATCAAATAGCATTTAGTTTAGATAGAGTCTTATGCCTTTAGCACTTGGCATAATCAAATAGCATTTAGTTTAAATAGAGTATTATGCCTTTAGCACTTGGCATAATCAAATAGCATTTAGTTTATGTGACACCTTAGGCAAATCCCACATCGGCCGTGGACAGGAGAGATCCTTGGTTCATATGTAATAACCCGCCTCTTATACCAACAACGCGTTTTGGGGCTTAATGGTAGTGGATGAGAGGAGAACTCCACAGTTAAGCGTGCTCAGGTGACAGCAATCCAGGATGGGTGACCCCCTGGGAAGTTTTCACCCGGGCGACCAAAAGCAAAGCTGTGAGCTATAATTTGGCAAAGCGGACAATATTGCTGGTAAAACGAGGCGGGGTGTTACAGAATGGTATCAGAGCCACTCCTGTGTCGTTCGGGATGTGGGGCAAACCTCATCCAGGGCGATGAGTCCCGGGGGGTGTCTGGAGGACACCTTAGGCAGATCCTACACGCCAGATAGGCTAGCGGGGCAAACCTCATCGAGGACGATGAGTCCCAAGGGGGGGTGTATGTGACACCTTAGGCAAATCCCACATCGGCCGTGGACAGGAGAGATCCTTGGTTCATATGTAATAACCCGCCTCTTATACCAACAACGCGTTTTGGGGCTTAATGGTAGTGGATGAGAGGAGAACTCCACAGTTAAGCGTGCTCAGGTGACAGCAATCCAGGATGGGTGACCCCCTGGGAAGTTTTCACCCGGGCGACCAAAAGCAAAGCCGTGAGCTATAATTTGGCAAAGCGGACAATATTGCTGGTAAAACGAGGCGGGGTGTTACAGTTTCTTAAAACATTTGTTTTAAAATGAATAACATGCTTCTCAGTCCCGAGTTAAAAACCAAAAATAGTTTGAAAAGGGACAATGAACTCACCTTGTAGTTGTGGTAGTTGACTTAGTCTCAAACAAGAATGCACGCGCTCTTTGTTGGAATTGATGTTGTTTTCACAATCCTGTATTGATTTCACGTTGTTTAAATTTTGTGAGTACAAATTTATGAATGATTTGTGTATGTGTAAGTGTTAGCCATGACTTTGGTTAACACTCGTAAGGCTCGGTCATGATTCGGCCCTTGGTTGATTGTCCTAGATTTTACTAACACATACTTCTTTAAGTTAAGTTCGGCATGTGATGTTTTGAGTCTATGATTCAATTGCCTTAGACCATTCTTGAAATTTCAACACCTTGATATTAGATGCTACTGGTTTTGATATGAGGTCTAGTAAATAATCCCATAAGAAACTTATGTTGATGGTTTAAAACCTTCCATGATAATCCTATTATATTCAAATTAAATGAATACATAATATTTAGATAACAATGCAAAATCCTTGTACTTTTAATGTTTCAAACTTATCAAGTTCATCACATTAAACCCATAATATTATTCCCATATCCATGTGTGTTGCCTAAATGATTTGTTTTACACACTTATTGCAATTTAACCATGTGGGCCGATTTAAAATCATTTGGGCCGGTTATACTCAAGTGGGCCTCTATTGGCTAGTTAAGTAGTGTGGCCGAATCAATTTATGTTGGGCCGAATCAAGTAAACCGTGAGCCAAAACCTAGACTTTGAGCCGGGATGGTTGTATGGCCCAAATAAATTGTGTGGTTTAAATGAGATGCGTTTGGGCCTCGCTAAATGTTATTGTATTGGGCCATCAGTGGGCCGAATGAAACCTGGCTGGTTGGAGGATGATTCGAGCTTATGGTTGGTCGAATGAATGCTTAAAGGGTTCTGTCGAATGCAACCAGGCTATGTCGAATGTAGCTGTCGAATGGAGGTGGCTAGGCCGAAAGAGAAACATGGCCGAATGGGGTGGCTGTCGAATGGTGATGTGGTTCGCAGAATCAAAGTCCCGAATGAGTCATGGTCGAATGGTGACCCCAGAATGGAGATGATCTGCGCATGGGGAGGCCGAATGGAAGGTGGTTGCCGAATGAAGTGTGTGTGGTCGAATGGGTGTCATTCGTTGGTGAAGCTCGAATGGAGTTGAGCCACGAATGAGGAAATTGGCGAATGAAAAAGGTGATGAAGGTGTGACATTCGGCGAATGAAGGTGGAGGGGCGGTCGAATGAGGTAGCACCGAAAGGGAGTCATTCTGCGAATGGAGCTCCTTCGGCCGGAGGCCATTCGACCATGACATTCGGCCAGCTGAAGGTGGCTCGGCCATGGCTGCTGCAACCAGATTCCCCACCCTTATCTACGATGGTTTCATGTCATGGCGTGTACCAGACCTAATTTTCAGGGATGTCGGAGTCACAAGAAGTGGGTTTAGAGCTGATTACAGTTGAAAGCATGACAAGGGTTGCGAAAACCCTAATTTTCGTGACATTCAAGCTTCATTACCTGAAATTTCAGTGGGTATTTCTCTAGATCGGTTGTACTTTCGTGTAGAGGGTGATGAGATCTTCGTTTGGGTTCAAAAATCACTTGATTTCGTGGAGAAATGAGCAAGATATGAAGACTTGAAGGTGAAAGATGGTGATGGTGGCTACAAACCGGGAATTAGGGTTTAGGAGGAAGAAGGAGGTGAAGGAATGGGTTAGAATGAACTCATTAAGGGTATTTATACCCCGTGTGGGTTCGGGTTCGTTTTTGTTGCTCGGTTCGCGTTTTCGTCGCGTATCCGGAATTTACGCGCGTATTCTACGAATTAATTATAAAAGAATTATTTTATCACCGTAGATTTACGAATATATTTACAGATATCACCGTATTTAATTATTTGTCGTATTTTAACATTTTTAAGCGTTTACGAAATTTGTGTAACGAGTTTATTATTTTTACGCGCTTATTTAATCTATTCGCGAATTTCTTAAAATAATATCATTTAATTTATTTAAATGATGAGTTTCAAAATTGTAAAATAAGAATTATCTTATTTCTTTGAATTTATGATCGTTCGAGCCTTTTATCGTTTTCGTTATCGTTTCGTCAGGACGCGTCACCATCGCGCGTATTCGTTCGAATCGTCATTCGAACGAACACGACGATGGTTTTGCTTTCCGACTTTTGTTTTCTACTTTTAAGTTATTATTTCAGAACGTTAAACTATCAGAATCATTCGTATAAATCGTCACCTATACGAATAACTCGTCGGTTTAGCATCCCGTAACAATAACCATTATCGTTTCGTTTTGTTTAACCTCGCATACGTTTACACATAATAGCACATCAAAAAGCATTAGTATCACTGTTCCATGTTGTCTGATGCATTTCTGACTGTTAAACTGTAAAGTTTAATCAGATTTCAGAAACAATAGTATAATAGTTTACTGTTTAGCATTACGTAGTTGACAGTTCAACAGTAGTTTGCATAGTTTGTACCTGAGTTACTGTGCCGTTACTGTTCCGTTCATCGTTCCGGCGACGTTTCCGGCACAGTTGTTACACAGCCCATTAGCATTCAACAAGCCCATTTACTTCAATCTCACAAGCAGCCCAATTCGTGTAATGCAACCCAATTCATGTAAACTCATAACAAAACCCCACAAACATAACAAACATATTAGAATATAACAACTATATTAAACCGATTACTAATAACAACTTAAATCAATATAACAGATTCATTTGAACTTAAAACTGATCATCATGTATTTTTAACACAATTAGGTGTAGGTAGTCTGTCGAAAGGTGAACAGCACGACGGGATTCATCTCACACAACAAGCACACAGACACAAACACCTTCTTTTAACGTAATCCATCGATAGCTATAAACCCTAATTTTAACCTCTACGCGTTTCAATTTTCGCCAGCTATCGCGACTCATTTGGTTCTATAGGTAATCTAGAAACGAAAAACATGAAACACTGACAAATTAGGTGAAATGATTATGAACACATACAGTTCAAATCTTCAAATTACTTGTTTGAATACAAACGCACTTATTATTTCCTCTCTATTATAATTAATATCAATAATTTTCCCATACTCCAAGAGAACCCCATGTTAGATGGGTCAGAAGTTGCATTTTACTCGAACTTATTGTTTTACCGCATGGATCTCAAGTTAATAGTCTGTGTTAGTAAACTATTTCCACTAATTAAAAACTCATACATAGATTATAGATTTAAGAGTGTTTGATCTTTGTCTTTCTTTTTGGGAGTGTTTTGAAACAGGAAATAACGAAATACAATGAGGTCATGATAAATCTTTTTGTTTTTAATTAACATTATCCATTTAATCAAATTATTTGAAAAAATGAGTTGGTTTTTAGGTGAATGTGTACAAATAAACCTTTTTTTTGACTTTAGAAATGGTGTAACCATTTCATAGTTTTTTTAATTGTTAAGGTTTATCATTAAAAATCAACCCTCGGCCCGCTGCGAAGCGCGGGTCACTCCCACTAGTTCTGTCCTATTGCACACGTCTTGTTGGTCAAAACCACGCATTGTCATTTGGCATCATCTATATATACATACAGGGTAAGGAGCAAATAACAACCCATCTTAATTGAGGTAACCTATTAATCCTGGCAAAAAAAGCTCAAATCGTAAATTTTTTTTTCATGGTCTTTTTTATACAAAAATAGGAGGGCTCCTTTTTTAAGCGTTTGCTAATTCACAAGCGTTTACAAAAATAGGAGTGCTCCTTTTTTAAGCGTTTGCTAATTCACAAGCGTTTAGAAGTTAAACGAAGTGTAAGTTTGCGCTACACTACGAATATATATTTAAGTGTCGCAGTGTAACGCAAGTTTACACTTTGTTTAACTTTTAAACGCTTGTGAATTAGCAAACGTTTAAAAAAAGAACTCTCTATTTTTGTATAAAAAAGACCATGAATTTTTTTTTTGCGATTTGTGCGTTTTTTGCCAGGGTTAATGGGTTACCTCAATTAAGGTGGGTTTTTATTTGAACCAAATCCTATACATCTACATATACATACATACATATACATATACATATACATATATATATAGGAATGTGATCTAATAATAACTCATGCTTAGAGCAATAACCCATTAACTATGTTTACCCAATCAGAATGGAACACATGAATTTTTCTTTAATTATTTGATGAGGGTACATTAGTAATTTTCATTTGTACTATTATGTCTTTTAATTAGGGTGGCTAGCTAATAATAACCTATAATTTAATTTCAATTTGATTTATATGTCATCAGACATCATTTTTTATGATTTGTATATATTTCTTTTTATATTATAATACAGGTGTATTATATATATATATATATATATATATATATATATATATATATATATATATATATATATATATAGGATTTGAATCAAATGAAAACCCGATCTTAAAGAGAAAACCCTTAAACCCAATCTCAACCCTTAGATCAAACTAATTTTATATTTAAATTAATTTAATAAAAAGGGTATAATGGTATTTTCCCACACTCCCTCCAATTAAATATTTAATTTTATTCACCTACTCATTAAATATTCACCTTCTTTTCTCTCTCTTTTTTCCTCTTTTCTCTCTCCTCTCTCCTCTCTTTATATATATAATTTATATATTTGATTTTCCAGAATACTACACATGTGTACTGTTTTATTTTTTGTTTAAAATTTTTTTTTTTAAAATATTACAACTACAAAAATATATATTTTCATACAAAAAAAGTCATATTTTTTTAAAAAACAAAAAATATTTATATTTAAATGTATATTTTATTATACAAAATAAAAAAAAAATCATATTTTTCTACAAGAAAATATAAAAAATTACACATGTTTATAAATAAAAATGTACAAGATTTAATACACAAAGTACACTTTACTCAAAATACTACACATGTGTATATTTTATATATTTAATATTTATAAAATATTACAACTACACATGTGTAGGTTTTGGTTAATTTTGATGTTTTTTTATAAATTTACACATGTGTAATTTTTTGTTTCATATGTAAAATACACATGTGTAATATTTATTACGGTTGAGAATATGTAATTTTTGTGTTTGTGTGGTGAAATTTTTGTTTGATACACATGTATATATTTTTTGTTTTTCTTTAAAAAAATTGTTTTTTTTATAAAAAAATTACTTTTATAAAAAATTACTTTAAAAAAATTACTTCAAAAAAAATTATTATTTTTATGTCATATTCTCTCTCCTCTCTCTTCTTTCTCTCTCTATCAGATTCTCTCTCCTCTCTCCTCTCTTTATCAGATTATCTCTCCTCTCTCATCTCCTTTCTCTATCAGATTCTCTCTCCTCTCTCCTCTTTTCTCTCTCCTCTCTCATCACAAAAGTCATTTATACCCCTTAAAGTCAAAAACCCCATTAAAATATTCAACTTTAATTATAGACCACATGTTTTTTCTGTTTAATTAATTAAAAATTAAAATATGTTTGATCTAACGGTTCAGAGAGGGTTTAAGGGTTTTCTCTTTTAGATCGGGTTTCCAAAGGATTCAAACCCTATATATATATATATATATATATATATATAGGGCATGAAATTTTTAATAACCCACTAAATGCGCGCTAACTCAAATAAATTTGGCAAGATGAAGCCAAATCTTAAATTTTTTTTAACATCATTTTAACAAATTTTGAACACCATGTTCTTTTATGAGTTTAAGCTAATTCATCACCGTTTAAAAAATATCATCATTGTAAGTTTTGTGCTACAGTACTGTAAGTTTTAAATATTTAAAAACTTACAGTACTGTAAGTTTTTAAACGGTGATGAATTAGCCCAAACTCATAACAGAACATGGTGTTCAAAATGTGTTACAATGATGTTTAAAACAAATCCAAGATTCGGCTTCATCTTGCCAAAATTATTTGGGTTAGCGCATTTAGTGCGTTATTAAAAATTCCAGCCCCTATATATATATTGCTGGTCTTTTGAATACAACAATGATAAATATAAACTACAATGGTGTAACGTTTAAATTGTAAATATAAACTACAACTGTGTAACGTTTAAATTACATTGTAGTTTTTGTACCTTTCTTTAAACAGTTTTATATAATTTATATTTTTTCATTTCTCAAAAATGTTACAATAACAGTGTAATATTTAAAAAAATTACTCTAACATTTTGTTGATAAAAAGCACTTGATACATTAACACTAAATGTTTTTTTAAATATAAATTCTAGAATTTAAAATACATAAAACTACTTTAACTTTTTTAAAACAACAATGAAATTTTCTAATATAATTATTTACAAAACTTTAATATTTTTTAACTAGAATAAATAAATATAAAAATGCAACTACAAGAATTTAATATTTTATTTAAAAATAAATTCAACAATGTAATATTTTTAAACTAAAATACTACAACATTTCTATATACACATTTTTTAAAAATTCTATCTACAAGAGTGTAAACACATTTTAATACAAAGCTCTTGTCGAAACTTACATTGTTGTAACTTTTAAATACAACAAGGTTAATTTTTAATTAAATATATACAAATATAATAATATTTAAGTAAATTATGCATTGCATTTTGTAAAAGTCAAACAAGCAAAGATGCCAATGCAAAAGAAATGACCTAATTACCCTTTTCCTCTTTAATTTCATATCAAAGATATTATTTTATTACAATTTAATAAGAACCATTGGATTAGAATCTTGAATTATGATCTTTGAATTAAGAGGTGTGAATGTGTGCATGTGAACCATTTGAAGCTAAGTGTCATTGATTAGAGATTTTCTTGTCGAATTTGTAATATTGCTTGTTGGGATGTAAATCTATTGCACGTTGTAAGTCTTGGAAATTAGGTGTGGTTTTGAAGTTTTACTATTAACCGGTAATAAGATGCTTAAGCGATGATTTTTGTTGAATTATTTGTTATCGTCGTAGAGGACTTTGCTTGGGATAAGCAAAACATAAGTGTGGGGATGTGATGTGTGTTTGATTTTCGGGTGCTTTAAGAGTTTAAAATGGCGTTTTTATTTGCGTTTTATGTGGAACAATGATACTTTGAGATACAATTGTTATTTGTAGGTAAAAACACATTAGATGGATACCCGAGGGTGTTAACAAGGTGAAAGAGGCACAGATGGATCAGAAGCAGTCGAGAAAAGCTTAAAACTTCGGAAGCGCATATCTTGAGCTAGAGGAAGAGTTACGGAATTCATAATATATGAAAACTGAGTTTCTCGACGAGACGAAGCCATAGGTGAAGTCAGACTGAGCATAGGCTACGCCCAAGTGGCGTATCCTTCGCCCAAAAATGCAGCGTTGACAGAAATTCCCCACCATTCAGATATGCCCAGCGTAGGCTACGCCCAAAAAGCGGAAAACGGGATTTAACCCTATTTTGCCTATTTTCAAGCCACATTCCATCCAAGTCGAAAGTTAAGTTTTTTGGGACCAATTTGGGACGTTTTTGGGCAGTTTTTGCATGGATCCAACTCTCCAAATCAAGATTCAATCCAAGAATTCATCAATGGAATCAACAATCGAAGATCAAATCGCGATGAGGCAAGGCTAGTTTCTTCGTAATCGCTTCCGGTTGATTAGGGTTGTAAGTGAAACAATGTTTGAATGTTGAATCTAGGTTTTTGATTGTAAACTTGATACGATTTCTCTTTGGTTGATTTAAAAAATAGATTTATGTTTTCGTATTGTTGCGTTACCATCAGTGATTCGGTTTTCTTGCAGCGTTTACTCATTGGTAGTCGTGTGATGCGTTGTGTATGTCTATTGGTAATTTTGTGAATGAACAAGTCTTAAACGTTCGTTCCATCTTTATCACTTTAATCGAATTGATTGACAACATCAATTTTATATGATTTCAACCTAGGTTTAACTTACATTCATTGTGGATCTTGCAACCTAAAAACCGGAAGTGATTACCTTTTTCATTAATTGTTTTCAAATCAAAATTAAAGTTTGTTTCTTTTCAACGATTCCTTTAATTCAATTCAATCCAAAGTTCTCATTTTTCTTATATTAATTAGTTTGTAGTCAAGATTAGCACTTTCCACTGATTCCCTGTGGAGACGACCTTACTTGCCCTTGCTATAGTCAAAGGTAGCTAAGTTCTTAATTATAAATTGTTTTTGATTGACCTACGACACATCGATCAAAATGGCGCCGTTGCCGGGGAATCAACGCGCAAAGTGATAGTTTAGTTTAGCTTTAGTCAAGTATAATTTTTGTTTGCATTTGCTTTTCAAAAGCATAAAAATACAAAAAGATTTGATTTTTTATTCATTTTTTTCTTTGTTTTGTTTGTTGTTCAGAATTGCACGAGGTATTTTTTTTTGTTTGTGGTATGCAGGCAATTTTAGCAAGCATTGTAGAATCTCTAGAATTTTAACATCATCATGAATTGGGATGTTGATGATGATCCATGTATGTGTTGCGGGAGTAAATTCCATTGGATAGAAGATTGTCCTATGTTCTTAAGAAGATATGAAGCATATCAGGATTGTGAAAGTGATAGCATTAGAAGTCAAGGATACATGATAGAAAATTATGAGAATGATGTTGATTCATTCTCATCTTATCTGAACTATGAACCACATTCACCTTCCCCTCAATCATACTACCAGTCAAATGATGTTTATCAAGGATATTCTTATCAACATAAGTATCAATCCTCGGTGGAACCAAGAGTTGCAACTTAAGGCAAGATTGGGAATACAACAATTATGAACTGGATATTGAACCAAGCTTAAGTTACAATGAGGAATATGACTACGACTACCCTCATTTGGCGTACAAGGGTAATCAATTATCATAGGGGTTATTACAATCAAAATGGTAACCCACAAAGACAACAACAATGTTTCTCAAGAAGTAACCATCAACAAATTCAACATCATAATCCTAGTAATCAAGAAAGTGGGTCCTCTGATGTTAAATTGGGAAATCTTCAACGCAATTCTATCATGGATGCATTAAAAGACATGAAAAAAGAGAATGAGGTCAGAGATAAAACCATTGGTGCGTTGTTGAAAAAGGTTGGCCATTTAGTTGAGGAATTGGCACGAATAAAAGCATTAGATACGCTTGCTGATAATAATACCACCAACATTCCCCCAGTTGTTGAAGAAGTGCCACTGACATTTCTCATAGTTGATGATAAAGTAGAAAATATTACTAACATTTCCGAGCAATATAGGGGAGGCTCACATCAAACAGTTTACATAACACCTCGTGAGAACCCACTGAATAAGACGCTCCCAGTTCATTCAAACCACTCTCCTCTAGCTAATATTTCAATCAACATATTAAGGGAGGATGGTTTAGGTTCAAAGAAGAGAAATGTAAGAAGGGAGGACACAGGTCACGATATTCAGAAGCAGACTCCTATTGATTCAACAATCATGTCAATTATGAGAAAAGAAATATGAACATGGCATATCAATTACTGAGCATTCAATGGAAACTCAGCAGGAAAATGTGCATTTATTCCATCTTGTGGTTATGTGACATACACTTTAATCATTAGAGCAAAAGTACGGACACGAGGTATTAATCATCGAGCCTAGCTATGATGGTAACTCGGGAGGAAAATGTTCAATTCGACCACCGTAAGTAATAAATGAGGTACGATCTGGCTGAAGACGTAAAACTTAGCGCTATCTGTGAGGCAACCCAATGAACTTTGTGGGTGTGTTCACTAGAAACCCTCACGAGACTTCACTCGTCCACTCGGGCTACCGAGGGGTTTAAAAGGCTTGTTAAATATGCTAAATGAAACCGTGATTCCTACGAAAGTGAGTTAGGTTTTTCTTGTTTTATCTTATTTTCTTTGTTTTTTGTGTTTTCTGTGTTTTTATAGGTTATTTATCTCATTCAAGCATCTAAGTGTGGGAAAGAGCAATGAACTTTCAGGTTGATATATTCATCATGTGCGTCGGGGCGAAGCACTAAAATCCAAGGGTGCCAATCATGTTTGCATAACTTATCAGGTCAATGTGTTTTTCCTTTCTCATTTTTATTATGAATTGGTTGGTAAGCTAACTTGGAATTTATAATTGGGCATCTGGTTAAATCATTACATCATACTCATTTCATACTCATAATTAGTGAAAAATTTACATTGGGGACAATGTAATGTTTAAGTGTGGGGATGGGGGAAACTTTGAAAAATTTGCAAAATTGTTCCAAAAGAGGTCTTTTTGTGCACGAAAAACAAATTTTTTTCTCAAAGAAAATTGTGAAAGTGTCTTTAACCGGTGTATATGTGTAACTTCTTAATTATGCATAGTTCTTTAAGTTGCGGAATAAATTTTTCTTAGCAAGTTGTATGAAAATGTGGCAAGTAAGTCTCAATTAAGGATACAAGGCTAAATAGTGGATAAAGATGCATGCTTTACATTCGAAACCTGTAACCACCGTTTTTGTGAGAATTTGAGCCTATATTGAGCATGAAATAGATGTAGAATTTAATGTTCATTTTCTTTTGATGTGTGATTACCATAATGTTGTTATCATTTCAGAACTTGCATAGCTAATACAAATTGAGACCATGAGCCAAAGTGTGCACAAAAGTGATAGAGGCATTAGGATAACCCTTTGTTTTAGCTTTGTGTTTTTGTTTCACCAACCCTTGACAAAATTCCCTAGTCGCCCTTTTTGAGCCAATTACTCATTTCTTTGTTAAACCAACCCCATTCCATTAGCCAAAATCAGCCTTTATAGCCATTTTAGTTTAGACCCATGTGGTAAATCCAAGTTAAGTAGTGTTTATGTCTCAAAAAAAAAAAATAAAAAAAAAGAAAGAAAGAAAGAGAAAAAGAAAAAAAGGAAGAAAATTTGTTCATAGTGATGTAAGTGTGGTTCAGAAATAAAAATTAATCAAATAAGGGCAAATTACCTTAGTGATTATATGTAGTAGTTATTTGTGTGAACTTAACTTGGATTTCGCATGTTTTAGCCACTTACATTCCTTTTCCATACCTTAGCCTAAGCCAACACTACAACCTTGAAAGACCTCTTGATTTGTGTATACTTTGTGCATAATGGTGGAGATTTGATTACGTTGCAAGCTTATGAGAATGATGCATCATTAGTGGATTGAGAGTTCATAAATACTAGTGCATCTTTGCTAGTTCAGATACAAAGCCGAGTGGAGTGTCTATTG
This sequence comes from Mikania micrantha, assembly GCA_009363875.1. NCBI lineage: Eukaryota > Viridiplantae > Streptophyta > Magnoliopsida > Asterales > Asteraceae > Mikania > Mikania micrantha. The sequence continues at coordinate 58,977,374 of CM018689.1, forward strand.
TAAGAGGTGTGAATGTGTGCATGTGAACCATTTGAAGCTAATTTTCATTGATTAGAGATTTTCTTGTCGAATTTGTAATATTGCTTGTTGGGATGTAAATCTATTGCACGTTGTAAGTCTTGGAAATTAGGTGTGGTTTTGAAGTTTTGCTATTAACAGGTAATAAGATGCTTAAGCGATGATTTTTGTTGAATTATTTGTTATCGTCGTAGAGGACTTTGCTTGGGCCAAGGAAAACATAAGTGTGGGGATGTGATGTGTGTTTGATTTTCGGGTGCTTTAACAGTTTAAAATGGCGTTTTTTATTTGCGTTTTATGTGGAACAATGATACTTTGAGATACAATTGTTATTTGTAGGTAAAAACACATTAGATGGATACCCGAGGGTGTTAACAAGGTGAAAAGAGGCACAGATGGATCAGAAGCAGTCGAGAAAAGCTTAAAACTTCGGAAGCGCATATCTTGAGCTAGAGGAAGAGTTACGGAATTCATAATATATGAAAACTGAGTTTCTCGACGAGACGAAGCCATAGGTGAAGTCAGACTGAGCATAGGCTACGCCCAAGTGGCGTAGACTATGCCCAAAAATGCAGCGTTGACAGAAATTCCCCACCATTCAGATGTGCCCAGCGTAGGCTACGCCCAAAGTGGGCGTAGGCTACGCCTAAAAAGCGGAAAACGGGATTTTAACCCTATTTTGCCTATTTTCAAGCCACATTCCATCCAAATCGAAAGTTAAGTTTTTTGGGACCAATTTGGGACGTTTTTGGGCAGTTTTTGCATGGATCCAACCCTCCAAATCAAGATTCAATCCAAGAATTCATCAATGGAATCAACAATCGAAGATCAAATCGCGATGAGGCAAGGCTAGTTTCTTCGTAATCGCTTCCGGTTGATTAGGGTTGTAAGTGAAACAATGTTTGAATGTTGAATCTAGGTTTTTGATTGTAAACTTGATACGATTTCTCTTTGGTTGATTTAAACAATAGATTTATGTTTTCGTATTGTTGCGTTACCATCAGTGATTCGGTTTTCTTGCAGCGTTTACTCATTGGTAGTCGTGTGATGCGTTGTGTATGTCTATTGGTAATTTTGTGAATGAACAAGTCTTAAACGTTCGTTCCATCTTTATCACTTTAATCGAATTGATTGACAACATCAATTTTATATGATTTCAACCTAGGTTTAATTTACATTCATTGTGGATCTTGCAACCTAAAAACCGGAAGTGATTACCTTTTTCATTAATTGTTTTCAAATCAAAATTAAAGTTTGTTTCTTTTAAACGATTCCTTTAATTCAATTCAATCCAAAGTTCTCATTTTTCTTAGATTAATTAGTTTGTAGTCAAGATTAGCACTTTCCACTGATTCCCTGTGGAGACGACCTTACTTGCCTTTGCTATAGTCAAAGGTAGCTAAGTTCTTAATTATAAATTGTTTTTGATTGACCTACGACACATCGATCAAAATGGCGCCGTTGCCGGGGAATCAACGCGCAAAGTGCTAGTTTAGTTTAGCTTTAGTCAAGTATAATTTTTGTTTGCATTTGCTTTTCGAAAGCATAAAAATACAAAAACATTTGATTTTTTTTCATTTTTTTCTTTGTTTTGTTTGTTGTTCAGAATTGCACGAGGTATTTTTTTTTTTTGTTTGTGGTATGCAGGCAATTTTAGCAAGCATTGTAGAATCTCCAGAATTTTAACATCATCATGAATTGGGATGTTGATGATGATCCGTGTATGTGTTGCGGGAGTAAATTCCATTGGATAGAAGATTGTCCTATGTTCTTAAGAAGATATGAAGCATATCAAGATTGTGAAAGTGATAGCATTAGAAGTCAAGGATACATGATAGAAAATTATGAGAATGATGTTGATTCATTCTCATCTTATCTGAACTATGAACCACATTCACCTTCCCCTCAATCATACTACCAGTCAAATGATGTTTATCAAGGATATTCTTATCAACATAAGTATCAATCCTCGGTGGAAACCAAGAGTTGCAACTTAAGGCAAGATTGGGAATACAACAATTATGAACTGGATATTGAACCAAGCTTAAGTTACAATGAGGAATATGACTACGACTACCCTCATTTGGCGTACAAGGGTAATCAAGATTACGATCATGGTAATTATCATAGGGGTTATTACAATCAAAATGGTAACCCACAAAGACAACAACAATGTTGCTCAAGAAGTAACCATCAACAAATTTAACATCATAATCCTAGTAACCCAAAAGAGGTTTCGCAGACCTTCGCAGACTTTTTGTAAAAAACAAACAGCCCCTTAATACCCTCACTTTCTCTCTAAAAACCATTTCCGGATTCTCTCTCTACCATTTTCAAGCTTCAAAACACCATAACTCCTTCAATACTCAACCAAATCACTTCATTTTTGAGCCTAAACAAAGCTCTTGATCCCCTCTACCTAGAAGTACAACCTATCTGAGGAGTAATCCACTAAAAGTCGAGGTATGGAGCTATGAAATCACGAAAAAATTAGGGTTTTGTGCACCCTTGTTCGATCCTAACCCTAACCGGCCCAAGTCCTTTCCTCTTCAACCCCATATATTCAAACAAGCTTCTAGGTCAGCATATCTTTTGGAAATGGTTGTGGGTTGAAGCTGGTTGTGGCTGAGTGGTTGGCTCTATCAGACCGGTCGAATAGGGGAGACCGCAAGAATGGTGGCCGAATAACACCACCCGACCGAATAAGCAAGAGCCGACCGAGACACTGCCGACCGAACCAGCAGGCCGATTGACTCCATTCGGCCATCACACTCACATTCGGTCGAAGTAGGATCAACAACACTTCATTCGGCCAACATGTAAGCCCCGAAATTTCCACACGTAAACACGTGTTTAAAAGCAACATCAGATTTAGGACCCAGAAAAATCCACATACATGTTTGATTTACAAAACATGTTTACCACTTAAGACTTTCAAAAACTTACAGTTTAAGGTTTTCAAAACATATGAAAACATTACATACACCCCAATATGTAATTTACACCAAAGTATATGTTTTACAAACGATAGTTCGATCATTTCCTTCCGATCTCGAGTGCGCACCACCCATTGGTATATATTTAAAACCTGAAAACACACCCAACAATCAAGTGTTAGTTCATAAGAACTAAGTGAGTTCACCCCATTGACCCCCCGAATAAAACCCGGTCAATCACACGAAATTTCAGACAGTTTTCAGTGTCCAGCGCACTGGTTGGGCGCACTACAGAACCTTTTGGGCGCACTGATATCTGATGGGCGCACTGCTGGGGGCACTGTGGGCGCACTAGGCGCCCAGACCTGTGTCTACGCAGTTTTTCACCCATTTCAACACCCGAAATCGTTTCCGACTTTTTCCTTAACCCCAAATGCATTCCATAACACCATATGGACATATTAATCAAGTACCAAACCTACTTTGGTGACTTAATTAAACATAAACATAAAATGATTTACTAACGAGTCATTCCACCCAAACCCGTTAGAACTACATTTTTCACCCAAACCCATTGGAACTTCCTTTCACTCCAAGGATTCCCAATTTACAACAATTACAATATATACAACATTTGAAAAGTATATTCATAAACACTTTAAAACACAATTAAAGTGTTAAACTCTACAACCATCAATATTTAAATTATGATTCACACCACTTCCTTAAGAATTCCTTTTTCACCAAGGATTCTCAAGGTAAGCAATCACGCCACTTGTGATTTACTTAAACACCATAGATTCACCATGGGAAGATCACACCACTTGTGATTCAACCCAACTCCAAATTCACACCACTTGTGAATTGTTTGACTATTTTCAGTCAAACTCCAAATAAGAAGTTCACACCCCTTGTGAATCATTCTTGTTTCACCACACCACTTTTTAAACTAACTCCATTACAATAACTAAGCAAATATAACACCTATTGCATGTTATTGTCACACACCCAATATACAAACACCAATTCACCAATTTAATCTCCAAACACCCAAAATCATACATACATCAATTATACACCAATTGATCACCATAACCTCTAAACACACACACACACACCAATTATACACCAATTGGTCAACAAACACCAATAAGTCATGCACTAAAACAAACACCTAACACCCAACATGCATATTCCACATAATTGCATGTTGTTGACCAACACCAAGTCAACATACATTTCAACACATATAAATCAATTATACACCAAACCCCAAATTCATATATCTACACACTAATATACTCCAATTTAATCACCATTTGACCAACAACTAAGTCAAGCACTCCAATTGCCACTATATGTGGTATTATATACATATACTAACTTAACAACGCATATTCCTCATACATTGCCAAGTTGAACACCAATTCAATCATATATACACCCATATACACAATATGCACCAATTATATCTCCAAACACCAAATCAAAACCAATTCATCAAATTCTAGCATAGCAATGCATTTTCTACATACATTGCTTTTATGCTACACACACCTATTATTCACCAATTAGTCAACTTTAACACCCCCATAACAACACTAATATGACTTATGGTTGCATATTTAGTGAGTAGGTGACTCACCTTAGCCCGTAGGATCTTCACCAAAGTCAACTTGGCCTTTCCGGTCTTTGACTTAATCCTTGACTTTCACCACCATCACCTTGTCTCGACAAGTGGTCCACCACCAAAATCTCCTCCCACTATCGTTTCCTATTATCACAACTAATAGGTTCAATACAAGATTTGACTATAACTAGTCAAATTTCATCCAATTGACTATCATCACCAATTACACCTAGGTTATAGTCAAATTACCCCCTAGTCACAAAATTTTCACCTTTTGTGATCATAACAATCAATTAACCTCACCCATCCCTTTGAACACATTATTAGGTGAAAATTCAAGTTGTTGACATTTCATCAAACAACTTGTGTGCAGGAAATTCTCCTACACAATTCAACTACACCCAAAACCCCATTAATCCTCCATTTATGTTTCTAATCATTCAGTTTCACCAATGTTATACAATTTCAAATGTTAGAAAACATAAACTATCATCTAAACTATCATCAAACACCCATTTTAAAACTCCTAGTTCATCTTCCTCATGAACATGCAAGAACACATTTTCATCATCCACACCAAACTCAATGAGATGATCAAAATGTTGTTCCTGGATGATTATCACTAAGAATAACCACATTTAACACCCTTGAAACACCCAATTTCGTATTTCACCATACCCCACTCATACTCCATATAAGACCCACGAAAATTTGCACATAAACACCTAAAATCACTTACCTAGATGTTGTATGATGCAAGAAGAACTCAATTCCTTAGTTGCATTAACGATCAGACCAAGAATCAAGCTCCAATTTGGTCGATCTCCCTTGGCTCTTCTCTTCCTCTTGTCGCCAGACACACACAAACACACACATGAAATGTGTATTTTGACCAAAGTCAAATAATAAACCCCCTTTTAATTAAGTTTCAGCAATTGCCACTTTTAACCCCTCAATTACAAGTTAAAACTAACTAACTTATTTCCAAATTAATTAAGTTAGTTAACACCCACTACATTATATTTATTTAAACACCAACCAAATAAATTATAAAATTAAAATTATTAAATCTTATAAAACAACCTTTAATTAAAATAAACACAATCATCCACCAATCATGTTTTATTTCTAGTATTTCACCAAAATGGGTCGTTACACAACATACCCTATTCGACCATGCTACCCATTCGGTTCATCTCATCATTCGCCGAGCATCTTTCAATCGGCCAAGAACTATACGCCAATCAATCTCATTCGGCCCACTGATTTGGTCAAGCCACTTGGTTCGGCCCACTGTGGCTGATTCAGCCCATTCATTTGGCCCGTGCAGTGGATTCAGCCCATGGTCTATTGGATCGGCCCACATCACAAATATTGAAAACAAAAACATTATGTTGACAACTTGCATGGGATTATTAACCTAACTTGCTTCAAAGGTGGTCATGGGTTGGTTTAATGAACTTCACAAACTCAAAACATCAAGTTTTACAAGAGTTGTTGCCTAGTTATTTATTAACTAGGTAGCAATTGCTTCAAGCTTAACAAGAACAATATGTGGGGTCTTAAACCATAAACCTAGGTTTATTCTTAGGTTGATTTACTAAGTTTCCTATCAAAACAACTAACTAGCTATAATGACAAGGTTATGGAATTTCAAGAATGAGTTAAGGCAAGTGAAACATAAAGTCAACAACACTACGTACTAAGATTAACTTAAAGTCATTAAGTGTTAGTATAATTAATTCAAAAGCGAACTAGGGCCGAATGATAACTGAGACTCACGAGTGTTAGCCAACTTTAGGGCTAACACATACACACACACATGAATCCCTATAACTTATACTTACAAGTTACAAACAACGTGAAATCAATATAGGATCATGAAAACTACAACAAGTACAACAAAGAGCGCGTGTATTCTTGTTTATACTTAGTCAACCACAACAACTACAAGGTGAGTTCATACGCCCCTTTTCTAATCTTAACTGATTTTAACTCTCGGGGCTGAGAAACATGCTAAACCTTTTATATGTTTAAAAGTTTTAGTACAACATATCAATTATACTATGATTTTATTAATATTGTATGACTTTATTATCGCTTATCATTGTATGCATGCTTGTATGATCATAACACACTGAGACAACTAGGATGAAACTTGATAATGTAGCTTCATGATTTCAACCTAGGTTTAACTTACATTCATTGTGGATCTTGCAACCTAAAAACCGGAAGTGATTACCTTTTTCATTAATTGTTTTCAAATCAAAATTAAAGTTTGTTTCTTTTAAACGATTCCTTTAATTCAATTCAATCCAAAGTTCTCATTTTTCTTATATTAATTAGTTTGTAGTCAAGATTAGCACTTTCCACTGATTCCCTGTGGAGACGACCTTACTTGCCCTTGCTATAGTCAAAGGTAGCTAAGTTCTTAATTATAAATTGTTTTTGATTGACCTACGACACATCGATCAAAATGGCGCCGTTGCCGGGGAATCAACGCGCAAAGTGCTAGTTTAGTTTAGCTTTAGTCAAGTATAATTTTTGTTTGCATTTGCTTTTCAAAAGCATAAAAATACAAAAAGATTTGATTTTTTTTTCATTTTTTTCTTTGTTTTGTTTGTTGTTCAGAATTGCACGAGGTATTTTTTTTGTTTGTGGTATGCAGGCAATTTTAGCAAGCATTGTAGAATCTCCAGAATTTTAACATCATCATGAATTGGGATGTTGATGATGATCCATGTATGTGTTGCGGGAGTAAATTCCATTGGATAGAAGATTGTTCTATGTTCTTAAGAAGATATGAAGCATATCAGGATTGTGAAAGTGATAGCATTAGAAGTCAAGGATACATGATGGAAAATTATGAGAATGATGTTGATTCATTCTCATCTTATCTGAACTATGAACCACATTCACCTTCCCCTCAATCATACTACCAGTCAAATGATGTTTACCAAGGATATTCTTATCAACACAATATAATAATAGTAGTTGTAAGATTATATCTTATAACATATAATTATTCTTACATGAACGAACAATGAGATTATCACAGGTTAACATGTTGACAATAACAACAACAAGCCATAATGATATGAAGATAACATATCTTCACAATATCATTCACCACTAGAGTTAGCCTAGTGTAATAAGACTAGTTCTTATAACACTATGCTTACAACTCGGTAAAGACTATGAGATAACACGAAACAAACATCAATGAGAACATGAGTGATAATCATGTCCACATGACTTCATGACATCATCCACCACCTGAGCTAACTAAGTGTAGTAAGACTAGTTCTTACAACACTGTAGTGACAACAGGGTGAAACCATGGAAAAACAAGAATGATAATCATGATAACGTAACTTCATGATAACAACATCATTCACACAAAATACTAACATTGTGTAATAAGACTAGTTCTTATATAACTTTGTTAAAAACTACAAGAACGCATAACATTGAGAACATATAACATCGGTGAACACAACAACAATTGATTACTATTGAACTGTCTGTATTATATCACAACAATCATGTGCCATGTATGCAAGTTTAACATTGTAAGTCTCTCACACGAATCGTTTACCAGTTAGTTTGACGTGACTAAACCGACGATAGCATAGTGGTACCATAGGTTTGACAAACCTCCGGCGGGTAGGGCCGGTATGTTGATCGTATTTATCATTTGGCCGGTAACATATGACCGATGACAGGGCGACAACAGTCAGGGTCTGGTAAGCGACACATGGTGATATTAATCCACAGTGATAATTGTAATTAATCCTTTGATTCTATTGACTAGTAGACTGAGGAATTGATTTTCTCTAATGTCACATTACTGGTAGTAGTTTCGTTGAAGTCTATGGGAACATCAAAGTGGTAGAGGTAAATCGGATGCATTGTGATCTGATTACGTGAAGATGACAATGGATTCCTTTTAGGCTCTATGCACTCCAAGCGCAGAACATATATCAATTGGTTAACTAACACTTCTATTATTAGTAGTGACTAACAGTTAACCCCACAAGTGAGAGAATAATAACAAGGATCAGATTAAATTAATCTATTTTCTTTAAAACATTTAGGGTTTATCAATACTTCAGTTTGATAACTAAACCCCTCCTACTATATTATTCTACATATAACACACTGGGTGATGAACATAAACAGACGGGTGAATATCAAACGGGTTGAACATGTGAGATGAAAACGGGTATCTATAGTTGTATTGCAAGTGGTGTTGAGTTCTATTAGGTATGTGGTGGGATGTCGGCTGGGGCTTGTTCCCCTACGTATGCCCTATATATAAGCATAGCTAATAGGATGAGATACTTCTTGTAAATATAACTATGGAGAGGCCATTGTGTGAACAGATGAATCAAATATTAACAAGAATCAAGTATGACATTGTGACTGTGTATGTGAACAATTCAATGTTTTCAATTACTAAACTTATGAACTCACCAACCTAGTGTTGACTTTGTTTAAATGCATGTTTTCTCATGTGACGAACATGTTTAGTCACCAGCATTCAAGGATATAGCTAGTGGACACTTAGAAGACATAGCTACATTTTGTGTCGTGCATACTTTTGGAATGACAAAACAATGAATCATCTTTTGTAGATCTTGTACAGTTACAAGATAGAAACTCATTGATTCTTTTGGATAGATTTACTTGGTTAAATTATGAACGTAACATTGTAATTTAACTTTGTAATTCTATATCATTGTCACGATTAGCATTTCTCATTTAAGTATAATGTGCTATGCAAACAATCTGATCATTTTGATTATCTAACGATATCGCGCCCCGAGAACCTTCCGCCCGACGGGAAAGTCGATCCAGCCCGCTGCTTGGGGTGTGACAGAAAACCCCTGACCCCCCTCAGACTCCTTTTTCGCTGTGGAAGGGATTTGAGCCCAAGACCTCCCATTTGGAAGAATCTTGGGGTACCATTAAGGCAATGCCTCTTTGGTTACAAATATATACTTAGGGGTTGTTTGTTTGGGTCTGAATAGGTCTGAATCTGAACCATTCAGATTCAGACCGTTTGTTTCGCACGTCTGAGCGAAAAAAACATCTGAATGAGTATCTGAATGGTTCTAATGTTGAAGCAAGTTTGAATGAGAAAAAGAAAAAAAAGGCACCCTCATGCTGGTTTAGATGTTCGAGAAACCTTTGTGAGTCGTCATCTCGCCTGTCGTCACCTTCGTCGGTCGTCAACATCGCCTGCCGTCACTTTCTCCCTCTCCCACGCCGCCGCACCAGTTCCCGCCGCTTGATTGTTCGCCGGCCGCTAGAACCACCCATTCCAACGCCATTGTTGACGGATTATTGATGGATTGAAGGGAGAGATGAGTGGTTTGATGGTGTATAAAATTATACTAGTCAAATTCCAAACAACCCGTGTTGTGGACGAGACCCCGACCAGCAGGAGGGAAAGCTAAATGAAGATGTGGCTGACCACGACGGTGAATAGCGGCGGTGGAGCAGATGCAAGATTTTAGACGGGGAGGGTTTTTGGTGTACTATTTTTGCTCAGTTCTTGATTTAGGGCTTTCGCCTTTCATTATGTTTTTACCACTGCCTATTCGGTGCAAATTGTAGGCTTATTGATTTATTAACCAAAAAAAGATTTTTTCTTATTTTCAATCAGACGTGCAACCAAACGGTCTTAATCTATTCAGCATTTAATGATTCAGATCCTCTTAATCATTCAGACATCTTAACTATTCAGCACTTAATGATTCAGACTCAACCAAACGACCCCTTAATAAGCAAAAGCAAAAGGAAAAGAAGAAGAAAAAAAGAACACATTATTAAATGTGATCCTCAACTTGATATGCACATTTTTCTATTTTTAAATAATGAATCAATCAACAACACAATTATCTAAAATTAAATTGGGTAGTTGAAATATCAAATGGGCCCGTTTCATTCCCCCATGTATTAATTAGTTAATTTCTGTTCAAAAAAAAAAAAAAAAAAAAAAAACCCAACAACGTAATATCTAGTTTAGCATATCTCGCATCTCTAAAAAACAAAGATCGATGGAAAACTCATGCTCAAGCTTTATGTTTAAATATCTTGGGCATAATGCCCTCCTTGACATTTTTATGGTAGGTTTTGGGTTAGAATCCGAGTTAAAGTATATTTGTTGTAATACAATGTTAGAAGGTTTACTTATTTATAGGGTTATTTCTAGTAGGCTTGAGTATACTCCCACAATGTTAAAATCTGATGGGACGATAAAATTCCTTCTTGAGTGTATCGTACAAAGTCATTCCAAAAAAGCCTAGTGTTTTCATGATGATTTTCTCTATGGGTAAAGATTTGGTATTCTAATTATTGATATAGTGATTACAAATAAATTATATTTTTTTGGCGGTAAATGAATAAATCTATCAAATTGTTACTCCTACACTATTTCAAACTAAAGCACACTTTATTCATATTTGAATTCTATTCCCACATCACCATCGTTCCATTTGTGCAATTATTATCTTTTATTGCATGTATTAATTAGGTTGACGTTTGTAGCCATGATTTTATTTCTTTAGGAAGAAGTTTAATTTTGTATTCCGTATCTAAGTGTTTGTATGCTTCATTTGAAACTAAGAAGAAAATTGGAACAATTAGTATCTTTTTAGTCTTAGATATTTTGTGAGTGTTTACTTCTTTGAAAAAAATGCTAAACCAATTAGAAGATTGATTATCTCGAATTGGCCTCTATCACAAAACTTCATCAAATACGTTGGTCTGAAGGTGGCACGATTAAAATACATAACATTGTAAGTCTCAACACTTTCTTTTTTACCTTGAATATTAAAAAAGAAAAAGTTTAATAAAAAGTTAAATAAATAAATAAATAAAGATAAATGACTAAAGTTTAATAAAAAGGTTAAAATAAATTAAAAAAAAATCAAAAATCAAAAGAAACATTGAATTAATTAAGAAAAAATTAAAAAAATTGAATTATTTACGGAGAAATAAATATATTTAATAATTTTTCTTTTTTCTAGAAGGTTGATGCAACACCAACCTTACTAGTATAATGGTTGTTAGTAAGACACAATTATACATATATGTCTAACAAAAAAAATACATAATTTGATTTTTAATAAAGTTGTCATGCTTAAATCATAAGGTCAATTATTAAATATAAAATTATCATGCTTAAATCACCAAGTCAATGTTAAATAAATCGTATTCATGTTTTTTATTTGCATTAATCGTGTCGCCTCTTACATATTTTGTTGTTTTCACGCTCAAGTCAATGTCAATTGTAAACATGGGTGAAGCTTTATTTGGCCTAGCAAGTGCTCTAGACTATGTCGTTTTTCCGCTAAGAAGTGCATCTTTTTTGACTACTTAGAGCTAGAAATTTGCCGTTTAAGAAAAATTAGCAGCATAAAACTAATAAGACTAATCTAATAGTTACTGTTATAGTTGAATTTGTTAAAATTTATAAACAAAATTAAATTTTACAAAATTATATGACTGTTTGAATTAAAAAACAGAAAGAGTCAAATATAACATTTACTTGTTATTTGTTAATCACAATTATGACTTGCTTACCGGCCCTTAGAGAATAATTAATTATTTAAATCTTTTTATTGAGAAGTAATTTACATATGGTTTATTATTTTCCCCCAAAAGTTATATATAATAATATTATCCATTATATAGCGTAAAAATATACATTAAACCAATCCGAAGCTCAAAACTAAGATACAAAGATTTTGAATGTTTAAATATTCGAACATATAAACAAGTATTCTGTAACTGTTATCTTGGTCCCGACACTTGTTGCGATGACATGTACGAAAACGAGTTCGGGGACGCACTCGGACTACTACTATCAAAGGTCACCACCATGAACCCGCTCGGTACTTCAACCTCGTCCCCGGTTCCAACCGTTGATGGCTCGGTGAACCTCCTACCATAGAACCTCAAAAAGTTTAAACACTCCAACCGTGGCTCGCCCACCGGCAATGTTCCTTCTAGCATCGCCACCACGTTAGCCATCGTGGGCCTTAAGGACGGGTCTTCATGCAAGCAACATAGAGCCACCTTGACTAGCTTCTCGGCTTCAATGTTGGTCACACGACTAGCTATCCTCGGTTCCACTAGGTCCAGATACCGACCCTCTTCGTGCATCTCTAACGCCTTTAAGGGGAAATAGAATGCGCGTGCACGAGGGTGGTTTTGGGACCCAGATGAAACCGATGAATGGCCCTCAGCGCTGGTACTCGCGTTTCCGGAGTTATGGCTCGAGGGTTGAACACAATTCTTTTTACCCTGGATCAATTCCAGTAACACCATACCATAACTATAGACATCGGTTTTATCAGAGATAGCAGCATTTGTGAGCCATTCGGGTGCTAGGTACCCACGGGTTCCTCTCATTGTGGTAAACAAACCGGATTGCTCAGGACTTAGTAATTTTGACAACCCAAAATCTGAAATTTTTACTTGCATGTTGTCACTTAGAAGAATGTTTTCGGGCTTAACGTCACAATGTATGATCTTATGCTCGCACTCGCTATGCAAGTATGCGAGACCGCGTGCGGTTCCAACCGCAATCTCAAACCGCTCTTGCCATTCCATCGGTGGCCCGGGGCAGAAGAGGGTCCGGTCGAGTGAACCCCGGTTCATGTACTCGTATACCAAGTACCGCTCTCGCCTGTGTGCACAAAATCCCTTGAGCTTTACTAGATTCACATGATGAATGTTGCCAATGATCGCGATTTCGGTCCCGAATTCCTTCTTCCCTTGAGCACCTAATGCGGTGATCTTCTTCACCGCGACAACCGTCTTGTCACGCAAAACGCCTTTGTAAACCGTCCCAAACCCACCCGACCCGATCCGTGTACCAAAATTTCCGGTGGCCTCGACAAGATCTTCATGATCGAACCGAACCGGTAAACCCGCAATAGAAAACAACTCAAGATCATCAGAATAATTGTCCACTAGCTTCTTCGAATTCGGTTTCATCTTGTTGTGTTTACTTCTTCTGTTCATCAAAATCGCGAAGATTGAGATTGCTAGAACTCCGGAAGCCGGAAGTAGTACCAATCCGATCACCGGAAAATCTGAACCCGAATCATTGCCTTGATTTCTGGACAAAGATAATGAAGATACTGTTTTGACGAACCCTAATTTGTTATCTGATATATTGCCGAAGCTCGAAACGACCGACCCCAAATGATTTTCAATCAAATTACACGATCCAGATTGATTCCCATAATAAAAAGCTAAACATGAACAGCTTTCAGAACAAATAGCTTTACATGTTGATAAACTGACGCCGGTTTTCACCGGATCCATGAAATCAACCGGAATATATGTCATACCAGCTCCGAGCGGAACGTAGAAAAAATCCTCCGACGAGTTAGATCGCCGGTGGGTTTCGTCACCACAAGGTTCCGGCAACGACAGAGAATTATCCGACAAGAAACAACCGGGTCTTGTGGCCGGATCAGTTCGAAATCCCGGAGGACAAGAACAACCGCTGTCGGAGCAAAGACCGAGTTTACCACACCGGGCCGGAGGCCGGCAACTGTTTGACGGAGTCGAAAAAATCGTCACCCAGTTATTATTTATGTACGTATTAACAACCAGGTGACCGTTGTTTGTCATCTTCAATATCCGATAGTCGGAATCTGCTGCCGCCGGTGTTATCGTAACTTTTATAGCTATATCAGAGACTCCGAACAGGTACAAACCCGACCCATTTACCATAACATAGGAAATGGGCTGGTTTGAATTTTTGATGGAGTTTGAATCCATTAACAGACTGTAATACGTTAAGTTTTGCCACCGGAGTATCCCGTCGCTGGAGGTTACCGTAAACGTATAATCTCCGTCGGAAAAATCCACCGGAGAATTAGTTGAGATTAACGATCCACCAACCGGAAACTTTTGCCCGCTGACAATTGTGTCCATCGGGTAATCAAAAGATTGCCATAACGTTTTGTTAAAACGATCGAGGAGGATCAAGTTTCCGGAATCCAGCAGCTGTAAAGAAGCAACCGAAGAGTTAAACGCCGGCGTTGACCAAATTTGTTCGCCGGAATCATCATGGATTGTTATTCCGTTGAAGGTTAGGCGAATTTCGCCGGAACTTGAGATGGGGGTGTTGCGATTGGCGGCCCAAACGACGGTGTGGGTGGCGGAGTGATAGATAACGAGGTAGAACGTCGACGTAGATTGTGTGTTGAGTATCGCGGCGGTGTAAGTGCGGTTGATTGATAGGAGGAAGACGCCGTTGTTGTCGACTAGCAGGAAGTGGGTGGTTGTGTAAATGGGGGTGATGGAGCCGGTGTAAATTGTGGCGGAGTAGGTGGTGGTGAGGAGGGTGAGGAGGAGGAGGAAGAGGGTGGCGCCGGCGACGGCCATCCATGCATAATTAAGGAGAAATTTGTTTAATTCGAAGTATATAAAATTGGTGGTGAGTTGTATTATTGTGACGGTTTTGGTGGGTAACAAGCGTTGACTTATCTGAAATGTGATGGTGTATTTTCTCTCTTTTTTTATTTAATTTTTTTTTTGTATTTAGTACTTTTTTGATAATAATAGAGGCATATGTGGCGGGTGTGCTAGCGTGAGCTCGGTGACTTTCATATTTGAATTCGGTTTAACTTTAAACACGATACGACACACGTTATGTTTAAGCTTATTTGTTTATCATTTACACTATATGTTTATATTTATGTTAAATGACCAATTTATCTTCAAACTTCGATATATATAGTCTTTTAAATAATTTAACTAAAGATATAACAAAACTTATAAACCCAACCCTACCCACATTGACAGATGCAAGGCTTAGGTTGAGAGACAAGAAGGGAGATAATTTTAAAACATATTGTTTTTAAATAATTTTGCTTCATTTAAAAAAAATGGTTACAAATCTGATTATAAAGAAACATATATATGATTACAAGTGACTAGAGATGGGCAAATCGGGTATTTTTGGAAGCAGTTCCAGTCAACAAAGTCAATAACCGGTTTCGGTTTTTGACCGTACCAACCGGTCCGGTTAGGGGCCGGGTAAAGGTGGAAACCAGTTTCACTTTTTTCAGTTCCGGTTTCTCTGAAAAACCGGAATCGCCTGTACCCACCGGTTCGGGTATGACCGGTTCCAGTTCATGTTGCCGGTTTTGGGATTTTTGCCCATCTCTACAAGGGACACACACGTGATTAAAAAATGACACAATTGAAAGTAAATTGATTATTTGACGAAAATACTGTTCTTTTCATAGATTTTATACTAATATTAACTTGTTATGTAACGTTGATTTTGATTATTTTTAACGTTCTTTTCCTAAATAATTTTGATAGGTTTATTTTATCGCTTTAATTTACCTTACATACTTTTTACCCAAACTTATTTTTACTTACACATTTTCTGCCCCAAAATATTTTTTTTGGTCGTCACTGCCTACCTCACATCATGTATCGAATTCCTAGAAGGAATGCGTTTGTTCAGGGTGGCGTGTTCATGCGTAAGAGGCGAGCATAAAATGGATAGTAGACATTTTTGTTCATTAACAAACAAAACTTTTGGTAATCTTTTTGTGTTCAGGGTGGCGTGTGAACATGCGTAAGGGGCTTTGTCCCAGCGGTATTTATTGGCTTTCCAAATAGAATGTCATGTGTTCAAATTCATTCCAAGGCGAAATAGGGGTATTTGAAAGGTCAGGGGGTTTTCCGATGCGGTTTCCTCCCGGGTTGGTGGTGAGGTCTCAACGGAGATCATGATAACTAGACCTTGGAGTGACGTGGCCTGAAAATCAGTGGTTCACACGTTGAGATCAAATGCCGTTAAAAAAAGTAATCTTTTTGTGTTAAGCGTTTAATCATTGGAAGAAAGATAAAATTATCAGCATAATCATCATTCATATTCCTTGTCTGTAATTTAGGGGAAACTTTTGAAAAATAATTCAAATTATAACTTCATCCCTTTCCTCAGATAAAAGATTCATTCCTTACAATTATAGACTCATTACTCGTTTTCTAATATCTAGTTCACATATTTTAAAGTGAAAAAAAAAACTAATTTTAAAAAATATTATATATGGATTGGAATGAAAAACCACATATGAATACTCTAAAGAGGGCAGTTAAATCTACACGCGTAAATGTACCAAGTCGAATACAGGTTCGTCTGAGTCTGACTCAAGCTTGGCTCTTGACTATTGGATGGATTGTGATGATTTTATATATAGGTTTAATTTAATTTTTTTTTTTACTCACCCAAGTGCCAACGGTCGAAACCCAACCCCCACCCTTCCCCACGCCCGTGGCTCTGCTCACCGTGAGCCGTTCACGCCCCAGTCACGCCCCATGGGGGGCGGTGTGCCACGCCCAGTGGCGCCCCACCCACGCCCCTTCACCCGGCACACCGGAGGGTCTAAAAGAACTTGATTTCAGTTTGTTTAATTGTGTTTTATTTTATTTTTCGTTAAAGATTAAGCTCAGCTAATGAAAAATTTTCAAGCTTAAAATATACCTAAGCATGGCTGCTATATAATTTAATTACTATATTCGAATAATTTTATAGTTAATTATGTAGATATAAAAATATATATTTTTATTAAACTTTTATATAAACATAATATATTACTATATTAATAAATTAAATAAGCTTAAAAATATAGTAAATAGTATGTGAAGTTGTTAAAACTACACATTTAAGTCTAGTTATTTTAATAGCTTTTAAAAAGTCAGAATCCAAAAAACGCAAAAAAATCATAAAAGTGCATACACGACCCAAAAACTTAAGCGGTATTGAATTTGGATGCTCATTAGATATGGGTCATGCCGTTCACAAAAAAAGAGAAAGAAAAAGAAAAATAAAAAGAAAAAGATATGGGTCATGGTTGGAAATTTGGAACTAAGATTATTAACCTTTCTCGTACTTGATGCATTATCATTGCTAACCATAAAAAGAAAAAATCAAAATCAAGGTATCTATAGGCTTAAGCGCTTGACACTAAAAATCTCCCGTCACAGATTTATGTAAAACTACTTAGCATTTTAGCATTATGTTCAATTATAATGATAAAAATAATAATAACAATAGTAATAATTCATTCATTCATTTTTTTTGAACGACTTGTACGATGACACCCAAGACGGGATTTCAACCGTGCCCTCAGAGGATCTCCACAACTAGGTAAACCTCCTGACCTTGCCTTAGCAAATATGATCCGGCCCGGATTCGAACCCAAGACCTCTCATAAAGAAGTCAATGAGGTATCATTACACTGAGACCTTTTGTTCATTCATCTTATTTAACAAGGCAATTTATGACAATGTGGGCATATCATTTATTAAAAATGAAGGAGCTTACTATATATTATCTTGAAAACATTGACTTCGTCCTTGATGTTGAATCTTGACATCATTTATTTATTAATTAACTAGGATAATTCCCGTGTATTACACGGGTTGAATAAAAAATATATTAAATAGTTATTAATAAAAATTTCAAAACATCTTAAAGGTTTATTTATATAAAATACGATTGAAATTGAATATAAGATAAAACTTAAAATAATAATATTAATTTTTTTAAATATTCTTTATTAAAGTTTTTTTTTACACTTTCATTTTTAAAAAGCTGGTTTTAAAAAAAATAAATTTTTTACAAAATATAGTTTAATATTTGTGTACAACATGAGTTAAAATTTATTTTTAATTGAAATATAGTTTTAGTATATTATTTAATGTGTACGCATTTAATAGGAGAGAGAGGCGGGAAAGTTATTATGAAAATGCTTAAAATTGTGACATGTGTCCACTTTTATTTTTATTTATTAGTATAGATAGATTAATGTTTATATGCTCCCTCAACCTCAAGGGTAAACACGGAACATTGTAACGGGTCATGGCGTCATGCTGCCAGGCTGTCTTGTTCGAAGACCAAGTTTTGGAAGTTATGAAAAGCCCATTAGGGCCCACCAGCTTTTAAGGGTAGATCAAAGTTGACAAATTGACAACTTTGGCTTTAGGATGCCTGCCAACATTTTCAACTTTATTTAAAAAAGTAGGAGCCTACTTTACCATGTTTTTTTTTTTTTTTGAACGGCAAATTTCATTAAAAACCGAAGCGAGCCAGCAAGATGCTAAAATACGTCCGGACACCAAAAACAAAAAACCACCGAGAACAAAAACACCACCAAGGAAACAAAATTTAAAAAGAAAAATTCACCCAAACCTCCCAAGTTAAAGATTCCCATCTCGCAAGATGCTAAAATACGCCTACTTTACCATGTAACACGCCGAAATTCACATGCAAGTAATAACAAAACTCCAAAACACCAATCATAAACATATAAAATTTTTAAAAATTGTAGTCAAAAAACTCTCTTAGTTTAGAAATTTCGTTTAATTTTTAATGCTACATGTATTTCCATTAAACTCCATTGATGCAACTAAAAAGATCAGTATTAAATGAGCTTCTTTTTCTCAAAAAACGATTTCAAGTGCCAAATTTGCATACCCGCAACTGATAAGCATATGAAAAGTGAAAGAAAACTCAACCACGCCATTCTCGAGTTTGTCGCTTTGTTAAGCTCTTGCATCTCTTGTTCCCTGTAATAAACATACGAAATACATGTTAATAATACGCGGGATTAAAATATATATTTACAATGTAAAATGAGTTGTTGGCCTTTTGAATATCATATTTTTATTGCAATGTAAAAGTTGTCTATAGGTGACAAAAATATCAAATTGTTTGTTAGGTCAAAAGTATTGTTTGTCAATTGTCATCATCAGCTTGAGACAAAAAACATGGATTTTTATTCAGTAAAGTTAAAGGTGTATTTGTCAATTTACAATTTAAAATGAGTTTTTGAAAAACAACACAAAATTAAAACTTGGGTAGCCTATGTCATCTTATAATTTTTTTCATCATCCCAAATTCAACACTTCAAAGGAAAAAAACTATTGGATTTGGAAAGATTATGAAACAATATTTGCAGAAAAACATTATGTTTGACATAGTTAAAAAAAGGGGGTACCCAGTGCATTCCTGCTTTGTGCAGAGCCAAGGAGGGGCCGGATCGGTTCACGATCTAATATACCCAGCCTTACCATACACAAAAACTCATGGCTGATCCCATAATTTCAAGGTCACAAACCAACAATGTTAGTAATTGCTCCAAGGGCTACCCTCATATTGACATAGTTGTTCATTCATATTTGACATAATTGCTCATTCTGAGCCGGGGGTCTCTAGTCTCTATAGATGTAGCCTCTTTAATCCATTGGAATTGGAGCAAGGTTTTGTCCTTGTATCACCCTTCACAGACCCTACTGATTAGAGGGGTTTTTACTGGGTATGGTTGTTTATTCAAAATTAAGTTTCTTTCTTTTTTTTTTTTTTGTATTTTGCAAGGACATATAATTAATGGTTTGAATCAAACAAAAAAAAAATGATAGTTTAAAAAGTCAAATCATTCATTGATTGACCATGAAATTGTAACATTTGACCTTTTCCTTGTATATGCAGAAAACTGTAGAACTACTCATAAAGGTTTATGATATTTTAGGATGCTAAACTTCAGTTTTCAACAAACATTGCTGACTTTTGAGATTCCAATATTAGACCACTTTGCCCTTTCAAGTAATCATGTGTGACTATATTTTGGTAGACTATTCACTAACCTTTCTCTGAGATAAAACATTTCCTCATGAATCAAAGTGATGGTATCTGCAAGCTTCTTAAGCTCATATTCCATCGCCTGAAAAATAAGCAAAATTCCATATAAGAAAGAAAAAAAAAATCAATTTCAACACATTTACTTGCAACAGGTCAATGATAATTAGAGTATTAGACAATGTTATTATAGATTTATAGTATTAACTTCCATCAGCTTCTGGGTTTTTTAAGCTTGCTATTTTTATCTTGCATTTCGCACTTGTGGATCTAAGGGCTTCCCAACATTAAGGAGTTTTTAAAAGTTCAGAAATTTCATAAATAGTCAGCTTATTTTAGCAAACGATGTCTATTCAAACTTGCATTTGTTTAGAGCCGGAGGGAGCAAACTATGTAAATAATATATTTGACAGGTATGGGTTGAACATCTATATGTTTTATATTGTCTATCAGTATAGTTTTTAGTGCAATGACACAAGCATATAAGCATATAACTATATTTAACTTGGAAGCTCTCTTTGAAAGAAAATTTATTATTTTCACAGGACATTTTAAAAAATGAATTTTGCAATCAATAAGGAGTATCATTTAAACTGTGACATCATACTGCTAACACGGCAAACTCGTATATGCTAAATGTTTGCTAAAGAGGAATTGGTCAACTGGATTTAAACTTGCCCATGACATCATCAATGTGTTTATGGTATCCTGACATTCTTCACTCTAAAAATATTTAGTTCTTGTTTTAATAATGAATTATGGTAACAACATTTAAAATATCAATTATTATGAAAGTTTAAATTAGGAAATACACAAAAAAGTGTTGCATGTCAAGTGTCAACCCAACCGACATGAAAAATTTTGAAACGCCTACAAAATTTGGCCTGTTACCCAAACAAGCTGACCGACCAGTTTGACCCTTCATTAAGTTATAGACATCTTTGTTACAATGTTCTTTCTGTGGGGGTAGCAGAATTGCGACCACTTTAAAGAAAACAGCTTTGATTTTATGCTTATCTTTGCAGATCAGAGCTTTTGGTGATTACCAGTATCACCATAATTAAAACCCAAGTTATTTGCATAATAGGACATCCACAAGTTGAAATAAAAATTAGAGAACTAGCAATACAGACACGCTTGCAAAACCATGCATAATATGCGACAAGAAAGACAGACTAATTATCTTACATCAACTGAGCCTTTCTTGGCAACATTTGTCCAATCTTTAGCAGCTACACCAGACCTCCAATCAAATTCAACTGGAATTTTAAGAGGCGGTTGGTGATCAATGGCAAAAAAACAAGCCATATAATCTCCGGCCTCAACAGCCTGAAAGGCAAATTGACCCAATTGCACATTTTCAGATGAATGATAGCTGTTCCCATAAGCTGAAGTCACCTGCATTACATAAAAACACCAACCAATGCAACAGTTCAATTCAACTGAATGCCAAGGGCCAAAAATTAAGCTCAATAGTATCACATATATGTACAAAACTATATCACATTAGACTACAACAAAAAAATATACACGAAATCCTCAATTTCCAGGAAAAATTCATGCAATATCTGTTATGAATAGACCACAAATTTAAACAAAGAGTTGAAGACCATGATCTAAAGCTGTAATTCAAACAGAATATCATATGAATCATCATATATTAAACGTAGGATTCTTACAATGAATCTCATCCAAGACAAAAGTCATTATGCAAATTTAAAATCCCACAATTCAACATATAATAAGAACACATAATATCTAATACTACAATCCAAAGCATAGAAGCTGTAGAAAATTCAAACTAAAAACAAATAGTAACATAATAGAGTTCAAATTCAGACAATCACCAGACACAAACAAATCGCATACCAATGAGAAATATAAGAAAAAATTAAATTAAAACAGGACCTCTTCAGCTCAATTAGGGTTAGAAAATAAACACGAATCATGCAACACATAATCAAAATCAAAGAAGCCCTATATTAGTTATTACTACCCGCTAATGAAAAGCGAAATTAGCATCTAAATCAGTCATTTAACTGACCCTGAGAGTGATTCTGTGAGATTCGGGTAAAGGGTGTCCTTCATTGGGATTAACTATGTGGTAATGACCAACGGTCATCGAATTGCTCTTGATATCTTCTGCTATGCATTTTGTGTGACCCGATTCGAGCTCGAAGCGTATTGACTGAGAGATTGGGGATAGAAGCCCTATGATTGCAATGATATACAGAGCAAAACTTTGAAGATTCATAGTTGACAGGTATCTTGATCTGCAGAAGGTGATGTTATGCTGTAATTTCAGCTATATTTGGGGATCTGTTAAAAGGAGATGATTTCGTTTTTGAAGAATCAGAAATCGAAGTGAACCAAGAGTCAATGAAGTTTCTATCGCATTTGTGTTCTTTCGATGTTCACCGGTAAACAAGAAGGCGAGTAGCTGTGAAAGTGGGTCGGATCTGGTTATGGGCGGAAAACTGAAATATACGGGTTGTGGACCGAAGGATCTTTCGGGTTACGAAAACCGGATCAGGAAGCGAAGCAGAGATGGGAAAGGTACGGATTGGGTTGGGACCCTCAAAACTAGTTTGAAACGAAATCGGTTCCGACCAATGTTTTCATAACCAGGTTGGACGTTGAACGTTGAAACAGACACTTTACTGGTTACTGGTCGGACCGAATTCAAGAATCGGGTAACATAATAAATATATAAAAAATTCCAAAAAAATATACAATTATAAACACATTTAAACAAACATAATGTTAAAAAAAATACAAGGTTTGATTTTATTGTTTAATTTTTTTGATTTTAGTTAAAAAAAAAAATTAAAATCCGCTCTTCCCAGACTGACCGGTAAACCGGCTGGTTCCCTTGAGGCGGTTCACATGTGTGTTTTTGGAACGGTCAACCTCTCCGGTTTTGACAACACTGGTTCCAAACTCAAACTAAACTATCAGTTTGAAATCAGTTTTTAACCTAATATATCGAAACCGATACACTGGGGTAAATTTAAATGGTTTACCCACCTGATTTAAACCCGTTCATATCTCTCTGGAAATCGGATTTAAACAAAACTGATTTTGAATGTTATTGACCCAACTGGAAATGGCTCAAGACTTGAATCAGTTTAGGGGGAAAAAATGATTTGTGCGCTTCTACCAGTCGTTTTGGTTTTAGTTTTTTCTAAATGAACAACTTCTTGTTTGCTTGATGTGTTATGCTTCATGTTTTCGATCAACCTTCGTGTGAAGGTTATCTTTGGGGAAAACTAAGTGTAACATAAATCATATTAACTTCATATAAAAATATTCACGATAACGTAGTTGGTGACACGGTAAGAAGCGTATGAGTCCGACTATTAAGTCCGAGTTCCAATTTTCAAATATGGCTTTCACTCCTAATTTGAATTAACTCTATTGACGGCCATATCCCATTATCCCAATAGTCACAAGCGTATGAGTCCGACTATTAAGGCCTTTGCACATTTAGAGGGTCGTCTCAAGGAGTGGCGAAGCTTCAACCGATTGTTAGGGGGACGAAAATTTACGTGACCTAATTTTTTTTCAACCGATCGTTATGTGTCGGTTAGTCGTGTTAAATGATCGGGTCAATTATTCGGGTCAAGTCGGGTCAAACAATAAAAATATAAGCATCTAATAATTATCATTCGTGAAAAAAGAGTATGTATCTGAAAGAAAAATAACAATTTAGGTCGACAACCTTTGAGATTGATTGAGAATTTTTTACGTTTATCTTGATTTTGCATCAACAATTTCTTCATCAACAACATTTTTTTGGAAAAATGAATCAATAGTTTTCACATATTCCATGATATATTGTTCCAAAAATTACGCACCAATTCAACATTTCTACCAAATTACAACATAAACACTAAAATCTACAACTAAATTACTAACTAATTGACTAAATATGCAACAACTAATTAATTAAAATCACAAATTCAACTAATTTTAAATTTGGCGGTGGACTGGTGGGGTGGTCTGGACGGGATTTGGGAAATAAAAGGCTCTGTGATTGAGAAAAAAAAATAAAGAAATTAGGGTAGGAAGTAGGGGAAAGAAGTCAGGGGGAATGAGTGACTTAAATATTTAGGGAAGTAAATTACGGGTTTGGCCCTGTGGTTTAAATGTTTTAAATATTTCAACCAAAAATAAAATATCCTATCAATAAAGCCCATGTGGTTTAAAAATTAACGGTTTTGGCCCTAACTATAGTTAGGCTTGGGGTCAAAACCGTTAGAATTGTCAAGTTTGGGCCAAAACTGTTAGAATAGTCAAGTTTGAAGGCCAACACCGTTAATTGTTCAATCCACAAAGGCTATAATGATAGAAGATTATATTTTGGATTGAAATAGTTAAAACATTTAAACCAAAACGGCTAAAATCGTAATTTACGCTATTTAGGGGAAATAAAGGGGAACAAAAAAAATTAGGGATTTTAATATGAGGGTAACTTTTGAAGTTAATTTTTTATTTACTAATTACAAAAAGAAAATTTGTTTTTATTTAAAAGAGATAGTAATATAATTTTTTTTAAATGAGGGGGAGGAAATCAAAATTTTTTAAAAAAATTAACATTTCGGCTCGAAAATTAACACTATTGACGGAAAAAAGAAGGGGGCGGTCGCCCCTCCCCGTCCCTTCAAACCTTCGCCCATGGTCTCAAGGTTAGTGTCGTGACCAGTGACCACTTCTAAGTTCTAAGTGGTTCCCTTCATGTTTCCGGTCCATATCAAGCTTAGGAAAGACTAGATCGGGTCCTAGTGATTTTATGGCTAGACTCTGAAAGCCGTTGATTCTAGCATAAGAATAGCTTGAATGTTGGTTTCTTATTTTATGGATGAAGGTGTGAGATTTGTCTTGAATGATCGAGTCAATGACCAATGTTTGGAAGTTCGGTAGGAATCATCCAAACAGATTAGAATAACAGTTGCTACCACATGGTTTGGGTTGGTTATGATTCGTGTTTAAACCAAACCAACACCGGCTCAAGCTTAAGCCTGAAACTAAACAAGTTAGCATGAGAACTTTTCAAGCAGCTTTCAAACCACAATCAAGATACGGTTAAGTACACACTTATATTATACTACTAGGTCAATACACCGTGTATTACACGGGTTAAATAAAAAATAATAATAAATAGTCAATAATAATATGATTAATAGTTTATATAGTTTAATACATAAGTAATAAAATAATAATATTATTTATTTAAACACTAACTTTATTAAAGTTTGTTTTTTGAATATTTCGTTTTCAAAAACAATTATTGAATATTTTATATTTCATAATAATTTGGATTTTAAAAAAATGTAATCTTTTAAAATTAATATATTATTTAATGTTTTAAAAACCTTTTTTAATTTAAAAATGTATAAAAATATATTTAATATTATTATTATTATTGAATATGGGTGCATTTAATAGGAGAGAGAAGATGGAAAATTTTTATAAGGATGGTCTAAACAAGTGACATGTGACACATTTTATTTTGATTTATTAGTATAGATAGATATTACAAATGATGTCTTGTCCTAGTGGTAAGATGGATGTATGGGGGAAGTGATAGAAGACCCAGGTCATGGGTTCGATTCTTGATCCCACCCGGTTTTACCGGCCTTTAATCGTTGTGCATTTGGGCGGGTGCGTGAGTCGGGTTTTCCCCGGGAATTGGTGACTAGTGGGTTAGAGGCTCCGTCCGTCTGGACTAGTGGCTAGCTTGGGCATCCTTTAGCCATTAGGGGCCGCGTACGGAGTACCCGACAGTTGATTAGTTGGCCGTTCAAAAAAAAGTATAGATAGATAATTTTTTTTTAAATAACAACAGTCAATATATTTCAAAAGAAAAACTCATGCATTAATTACACCACTTATATCTCATCGTCTAGAAGAAAATTCATCCATGTAGTAAAACCTTCCAACGCAGGATTAAATGTATTAACAAATTTCTCAATTTCAAACAAAACAACAAATAGGATACAAAAAAGTGTTTAGAGATTTTAATTGTAATTATACTTCTATTTTATATTGTTTAATCTAATGAAATTCTTTTAATTAAGTAAATTTATTACAACATTATAAAATTGCATAATTTTTATACGCAAAATCGAGTAAGGGACGGGTCTATAACCTAGTAAAAGATAGAGAAAAAAAGAACAGAAAGTGACAAGTCCTTTTTTTCTCTAATTTGAACCCCTTTATATCTGTTTGGATATTGTTTTAACCATGCAAGAAGAAGAAGAAGAATCAATAAACTTATGCTTAGATGTTTAATATAATGCAACAATACAACAATAAATTAACTTTGAAAACATGGCTATTATCATCTTGATTCTTGAACAAAACCTAAAAGCAATAGCACACAAACAAATTAGTTCATTTTTGAAATTAAATGTAAGATACTTAATAATCAGATACTATGGCCAGTTGTACCAAGGGCATATATTGAAATCGAATGTATGATCTTCAATAATCAGAATCAAACGATCGGTTTTAACGAAGCACATGCCATAGAAGATAATGTTGATGAAACTACAAATCAAACTCATACTGGAACAACTAGCTTATGGTATGAAGCAAATCAAGAATTTAGGTGGACTCATCTAGTTTCCATTCAAGCCCTCGGGCGAGTTTCCAGCAAGGTTTTTGCAATAATTCCAGCCAGTTTCTGCCCAAATTCTACAAATTCCGACAAAGTTTTAAAATCTGGTTGAACTTGCTTGAAATTTTGAAAAAAAAAAAAAAGACCTATAACTAGCTTATACAATCCTAACCAGCCTTAAACAAGCCTAAAATATGTCTAAAATTCTTAAAAATAGTATGTTAATGCTATACCCCTTGCTTATATCAAGCCCTCGCTTTCTAATCACCTTACATTTGTGCCGAAGGCTCACCCTTTGCGCC
This sequence comes from Mikania micrantha, assembly GCA_009363875.1. NCBI lineage: Eukaryota > Viridiplantae > Streptophyta > Magnoliopsida > Asterales > Asteraceae > Mikania > Mikania micrantha. Next base: position 59,004,570 of record CM018689.1, read on the forward strand.
TTGACAACCATGGTTAATCCCCAAATCAATAGTTCCCGGATACATAAAGCAAATAAAGAATGCAGGTGGATTCATCATGTTTGATTTTACAATCTCAAAACCTGAAAAAGGCTAAAACTTCAAGAGTGATATGTTGGAATTTATTTCATAATACGGCCTTGTGACTATTTGATAAGTTAGTTTAATATTAAGTTTTGATAATTAACAAATAAGCTCTTATGTATAAGTTGCAATTATCAATTTATTGATGATTGCATTATAATCCCTCTATGGCTTTTGATGGACAATATTGCCCTTACATAAAACTATAAATATAGAGGCAAACTAAACTAATTCTTCTTAATGTCCAAATAATCATTTCACTTGCATAATGATTTCTCTAATCTTAATCTATGAGAAGTAAGGAAAAACATCATACATACGAATTCTCCATCATAACTTGGACAAGAAAGAAGATTAGAGAATCCTATCTATTGTAACATAATCAAGAACATGATTGAATCTTCAAACAAGTAAGTATCTTTACGCTATTGATTGATGTTTACTTATCTTTATTTCCGCTCACGATGTTGAAATAATCAACATGATCATCCCAAATCAAGAATTCTCAGTTGATTGAAACAAATCAAGAATGCAAGGGGACTTATCTTGTTTAGTAATTATCTGACGAAACCTTAAAAAGACAGACTTTAACGATGTTCATCCCAAAATCAGTTATTTCCAGACACAAAGTAAATCAAGAATGCAAGTAAATTCAACTTTTTTTATGCAGTTAGGATACATTTTTATTCAAATTTGTTTCTATAATATTGATGCAAACGTTCAAAGGCAAGTTGCTTAACAAATTACATTATTTGAATCTTCAACCCAACATTCAATACAAGCTAAATCATTCTTGATTAAACCCATATCAATCAGATAACTTAGAACCAAAAATTTCTGTGTAAGATCATTAATCAATCAGCCAATTATCTGGAAGCACATCGTCAATTACTCCACCTTCAAAAACCTTATTCCAAATTTCAACAAAGATTATCATTAATTTAAACTTTTCCCTCAAATTACCTCAATAAAATCATTCAATTAGCAGTTTCCAGATTCATGAACTCGCCAATTTCTGTGTCTCCACCTCTGGATCGGCTGTCGTCGTCTCCGTCGCAACAGCAGCTTCTTTCTCTTTATTTAATTGGTTAATAGCTTCCTGTTCCGCCGCCTTCTCCGCCTGCAAAATGGGGCTGTAATAATCTGAATTTGCCTCCATACATTTCTTCAAAGCTGAAGTAACTTCGAAACATTTATCAACAATATCTTCGTTATTCTTCTCGCCTTCTTCGATACAGTTTTCCCAATTGATAAATTCTTGTTTGCACGCACCTCCTTTCATGAACAAACAAAACCCACATTCTCCTTCTTCTTCGTTTTCTTGATTTTCGATTTCTGCGTTTGTTGGAGATGAATTGACAGATTCTTGATCGGGGGTTTTCAGTTCTAAGGTTTTCGGGTGGTCGGAGATGGGATTGGGTTCTGGGTTTTGGGGATTATCGGATTGAGGTGACGACATGGGGGCCCCTGGTGGCGTTGGGATGATGGTGGTTATTACGGTGGCGGTGGTTTAGGGTTTTAGTGGGGTTGATTTGAAGGAGACTTTGGGAAGAGTCACAAAGCGTTGGCAATCATGAAGACAGGTCACAGGTTCACAACTTCACATACGAATATGTTTTAGTTAAAAATACGGCAAATCAATAAAACTTGTACCTATCAAGCATAACAGGGGGTCGAGAGTTTACCCATTCCAGAAGGTTTTTGCGCATCTGGTGTGGCCACATCTTACCTCTGCCCGGTGGACTCTGTTAAGACAACATACGTGGTATAGTCGCCGTTCAAAAATAAATCAAACATAATACGTTAATATTGAGGATTCAGAGTATCACACATTGCTTAATCAAAGAGAGATTCAACAACTAAAATCAACAAGATCTTTCTTTTCTAAGATGATTAGAAAATCAAGAAATGTTTACTTGTATGACTTGGATGTCTTATATATAATACAAAAACAATTAATTTTTTTAACTAAGTTAGAGATGGGCAAAAAACACGAAACCGAAACCGGTAGGTACATATTATTTTGGGTTCTCAGAGAAATCGTAACCAGAAAAACCGGAACCAGTCAAAGACCAGAACCTGTTAAAAAAGACGGTTTTGCCCCACCTCTAAACTAAGTTTTAATTTGTTTTACTAGATTTTGATTTTCTTTGCACTAATTTTTTTTATTTTTTTACTGAAACTTATTGCTTTGTTTTGAATTTTTATTTTTATGTTTTTAAGCAAAAATTGTGTGCTCTCCTTGCAATTATATATCATTGCTTATCAAACCGGAAAAATTCAATTTCAGTTGTTTAAAATTAGGCGGTCAATGTGGGTTATCTAAGTATTTAACAGTTTTTGATGGTTTCATTGTCTCTATATTTCAAATATCTTTTGATTTTATAGTATCTATCATGATAAATTTATTATTAAATTCATAACATAACACTTAATTGAACGAATTAAAGATTTACCATGTTTGATATGTTTTAATATTCTCTCATCCATCATTCTTTTTCAAATTTTGATTTTAATCCTAATGATGTTATATGCTATCATATCATAACAGTGAGTGTTATGAGCAACATTTTCAATACTTTATTAAATGAAATGGAAACTATCTAATTATATGACTGGCGTCATATGGTTTTGAAATTAAGAAACTTACAAGGCATGTGATAAAAATGCTGTTGGTAAATAATTAAGATTATAACTTGGTTTATCTAATAATATAATATTTGAGAATGTGAAATATAATTTAATCATTATTTTTAATATTTTCTTTAGATTTCAAACAAATAATTTATTTATTTTTTAAATTAAATAAGAATTTTAATATTGTGAAACGAAAAATAAATCATATTTATATAAGGGATATTTATATGGGCCGAAATTCGAATTAAGCCTTTATAAATATCCCTTATATTCAATGTGGAGGTCAATGGTTCTACTCCCACTTGAGGCACTTTGATATATACCAGATGAGGGGAGAGATCTTGAGCTTAATCTCGGGTTCTGAACCGATAGGGGGCGCAGTTTTTACAACAAAAATAAGCTGGTTTCTGCGCATCAGGTGCAGCTCTTCCGAGGGTGGCACCCGGTAAAACCGGCAATCTCTCCCTTGAGGAAGGGGTCTTCCGAGGCTTGCTGGCGTGGTGGATATGCCACGACGTTACGCTCGGTTGTTGCTGTTCAAAAAAAAAAAACTAAAAATGCCCTTTAAATATTGCAAAGACTGTCCCGGTAGAGGTGGCAAATCGGTTTTTTTGGAACCGGTTCCGGTTCTAAATGGTTTCGGTTCCGGTCAACGAAGTCAACAACTGGTTCCGGTTTTGGACTGGTTCAAACCGGTTTTTGGCCGGTTCTGGTTCGGGTTTTGGCCGGTTCCGGCTCGTGTTCTGCCGAGTAAAGGTAGAACCTGTTCCGCATTTTCTGGTTCCGGTTCTGGGTTTTTTGCCCACTTGTAAGTGGAGGATTATCCATTTATCCCATGACGAATTCAATTATGTTGTGGGCTTTAAACTCATATTGGGCTTTATATATTGCAAAGACGAGTTGACATTGATACAAATATGTTTAGACCTGAAGTAATAAATCAGAACGACAGAAATCATGCGACATATATCATGGTTAATGACTTATAATGGGTTGGATGAGATAAATATTGAATATTTTGACGGCCCAAACTTATATCTTTATTTGACCCAAATAAAAGCCCAGTCTTGACAAGAAAAAGGCAAGAGAAGATAACAAAAGCCATAAAACATGTAAAAATCAACACAAATTAGTGATTTTTTGAATATCATTATTGCATATGTAAAAACACTTTAGCTTTTTATGTGGGTGTATATATGTAAAGTTTAAAATACAAAATATGTTCTACGAGAGAAGATCACAAAGTGTTCGTGAAAAATATCATGCAAAAATGATTACCACTTCATTGATAACTATCATGAAGGGTGTGGTAATGGATTATTTGTGGTACTTCCATTCCTACATGATATTATCATGCAAACGTTAAATTTTTCTAACGTAATAATTTCACGTAGACTTTGTAAAATTTGCACGCAATCTAGCCTTTGTACAATAACTTGACTCCACAAAGAAAGATAAGGGGATCAAATACAAAATAATACTGTAAAAAATATAGCAAAATATTTTAACCTCTAATCGAAACAATTTAATGGTTAAGGCAATTAGCAAACTACGCTTGAAGGGCAACAATAACAAATATCCTTTCGTTGACTCCTTTTTTTCATTTAATTTTAGTTCTAACTAGTGGGTTCCCCGCGTGTTGCGGCGGGAATTCCACGACTGTGAATATCAAAGCATATAAATAATTATATATATCAAAATACGGATATAAAAACACACTATAACGGTTGTTACTATGACATAAAATCTAAAAGTGAGACGTTCGTCTCGTATTTAACAGAATAAAACACGATCTTGATGCTTAAAACTCAAATAACATAAAATTGTCACTCTGTCGTAAAATTTTTTTAGCGTAAAACACATTACTTTTATAAATAAAAGTAAAAAAAATACAAATTGTCCAAAACTTGTATCACACAATGCTGCCCAACTAAAATTTTATAAAGAAAAAGGTTGACTCATGGTCACAATACAATTCTTATGATGTAACATATTACTAAATATGTTTATTGTCATGTATAATACATGTCATATTTTATCATATTGTGTCTAGTGTGTTACATCAACCCTAATCACAACACGTAAGTCATTGAAAAAATTGTTACAATAGCCGTTATTTAACATTTGACTCTAAACAAAACGAACTTCATATTAAAAGTAAATGTAACTAAATAAAATATGCTTAAAACTAATTAAGGGTATAAAATAATATTAAAATTAAACTAATACAAAGATGGGAAGGCCAAAAATTAAAAAATGATTAGGCTGCAATGATTCGAACATGATAGCTTCTAAATATTCACACTTTACCGGTTGATCTAGGAAGCTATTATATTTAACATTTGCATCCACTTTAGTTTTATCTATATACATATGAAATAAAAAATATTTGTACTGTTCAATACGTTTCCATTTGTATATATGATAATACATATGAAATAAAAAAAATATTTGTACTGTTCAATACATTTCCATTTGTATATATGATAATAATAATGGTTTTTTAAACTTAGATAAATTTTTATATGCTTCATTTTTTAAATATTGTGATGAAAACTTGTCACTTAAGCTAGGGACATAGCCTATATTAATACTAATTTTATTCTACATCGATGGCATGTCGGTGTTATATTAAGATTTTTATTTTCTTAATTTAGCTACGAATTTGTCCACAGATTTTCACAAGAATTAATAATTAGTTAAACCAAGTTCAAGAATTACACTAATTATATATAGTAATTAGAGTAAATTGCACTTTTTGTCCTTAAAGTTTACACAAAATTTTAGAGATAGTCCTTTATTTTTCAACATGTCAAAATCAGTCCTTTGAGTTTTCAAATGTTGCAAACTCGGTCCTTTCTTCATTAACGCCGTTAAGTACTAACAGAATAAATGACCAAATCTGAAAATTTATGTAAACATAAAGGACCAAAAGTGAAATTTACTCAATTACTTATATGATTTTTTTTGACATTTATACCCCTATTCTGTTTGTACTTAATGACGTTAATAGAGAAATGACCGAGTTTGCAACATTTGAAAACATAAAGAATTGGTTTTGACATGTTGAAACATAAAAGACTATCTCTTAAATTTTGTGTAAACATAAAGGACTAAAAGTACAATTTACTCTAGTAATTATTAAGAATTATCAATAATTATACAACAAAATCTAAGGTAAAATGAACAAGAACGCTATCATGTTTCCGTCACAAAATTAGTACCAATACCGAAACCATACAATAATCATGTTTCCGTCACATAATTAGTAGCAAACAAGAACAAGAAGAAAACCTATTATAAAATGAAAGTTTATGCCTTAACAAGTAGGTAAAAAAAAAAAGGGTTGGTTTTTTTTTTTTTTTTTTTTTTCTGCATGGTAAAATTGCAAGATAGAGATGGATTTACTTTAAACTAATTTGGGGTTGTAGAAAGGGACTGAAAATCATATAAAATCGTTGCATGACGATGACAATGTTGTTATAGGCCTAAAAGACACACACTCTTGTTGTTTAATTATTTTAAATCAGTTTCTTTTCTTGTGTGACAAAAGAAAAGCAAAATATAATTAAAAGTAATAGTAGTAATTTAGTCTATATTGATAACGTCTCACTATCATATCTTTATTAGTTTAGCACACCAATTAGCTGTTTATCACAAGGTCAGTTAATTGTTAATCGGTTGTGGGTTGGTTTCAGTTAGTTCTTTCAAGTGGAAATATGCTGGTAAAATTGGTATAGTTATAATGTTCAAAGCTTGATTATGAATGTGTACTATAATAACATACACTCATCATTTTGTTGCGATTTAAATATAGGGGATGAAATTTTTGATAACCCATAACTTTTGTTACAATCCATTAACTCAATCTAATTGAGTCTAAATTTAGATACAATGGTTACTATTAGCTCTACAATAAAAAAATATATTATAGTTGGTTTGAATGAGAAAATGGTATTATTGTAAAATAAATTCCCTAATTCTCTTTATAATTTTTAATATAAATTACCCCTCTTTTTTAAACATTAATAACTTTTTAATAATATATTATTTTTTTTAAAAAATTGCGCCCTTATATTTGTCTCATTTTTCTCTTTAATTCCGTTATAGTCTCGATTTTTTTTTTTAACTTTTTTTAGATGCCATATATTTACATCATTGTAATGAGGTTAAATATAACAAATTTATTTGAAATTTTTTCTAACAATGGTAAATTACAGTGATGTAACACATTATTTACAAATATGTAACTTATTATTTACAGTAATGTAATTTTTCTCTTTGATTCTGTTTTAATCTAGACTAGTTTTTATTTATTTTTTTTCCAAATATCTTGCTTTACATCGATGTAACGAACATAAAAATGACAAATTATTTTAATTTTTTTCTAGCAACGGTAAATTAAAGTGTTACATCACTGTAAATAATGTAAATAATAAGTTATATCTATGTAAAATAATGTGTTACATCACTGTAATTTATCATTGTTAGAAAAATTTCAAACAAATTTGTTATCTTTAAGCTCGTTACAATGATGTAAATATACGGCATCTAAAAAAAGTAGAAAAAATAGTCGAGACTATAACGGAATTAAAGAGAAAAATGAGACGAATATAATGGTGCAATTTTTTTAAAAAAATAATATATTAGAAAAAAGTTATTAATGTTTAAAAAAGAGGGGGTAAATTACACAAGCAAAATTACTATCATGCCTTTTTTAATATTTTAATGGAAAGCTTATGTGTAACTTTATTATTGGCTGAAATGAGTTACGTATTTGTAGCAAAAAAAGAGGGTTATTTTTTATGTCTTTCCCTTTAAATATATGTATATATATGTGATCAGTTGGTTATGTTCACGTTAGAAGCCATGTAAGGGCGGACCCTTAATATAAAATTTTTTGGAAGAAAAACCAAGGGGGCCGGACTCTGTTAATATAAAATTTTCCGACCACATCCTCCTACATACATGGTTTTGAGCCGAAAAACAGCAGGGACCGAGGCCCAGACCCTCACTATCCTTCGTCCTTGCCTTTATGGTCATTTATGCTTAATAATGTGAATTTTCGGCTATCTAGTTATTGGATTTTGAAGAATTAATATGTCTTATAGCTTGCTCCATCCGTGTTCTTATATATACTTTTAGAAATTATAATTATACATAGTGAAACTTGACTCGATATACAGAGGGGACTGGGGGGCTAAACTCATAAATATAGCAGGGCGAACTCAACATGTATTAAATTTTCGAAAAAAAACCGCAAAAAATTACACTACGCAGTGAAAAACAATGGGCTGGTGGTCCCTGGCCCTAAATCTCCTCTGCCAATGATCACAGGTAATTGTGATTACAGTTATACGAATTGATCGGTTAGGTAAAGTATAGATGCCTTCAGATTTCTACACGGGTTTTGAACTATTTGCTTAAGGGGTTATCATGATCTCATAAACATGATGTTGATAAAGTTTGCACTATTGATGAGTTGTGACATTATGCTTAGAAGAAGTGAGTGCTACAGTAGAAAGTGAGGTGTTACTAATGATGGATGAAACTGTACCTGGCAAAATGGACGGGTTGGGTTGGGTTGGGTTGGGAAACAGGTCAAATGAGTGTGGGTTAGAATGAGTGTGGGTCAAGACGAGTTTTAAGCAAAATCCGTTTGGGTTTAAACGGGTCGTTTTTAAAAAAAAAACCAATTTCGCTCAAGTTAAAATGAGTTGTAACTAAACAAATAGTTTATTTGAATACTTTTTAATGATTTTCTCATTAGATATCATTCTTACCCATTGAAATCCACTATTAGCTTTGTGTTGAGATGTTACCCATCTTATGCCCATACTATGTTATAATGTTACTATTTCAACCCAAAATGCAATAATTGTTTACTCATTTCTATCCATCTATATTGCTATAGGTCAAGATTGCCAGGTATAGATGAAACACACATGCAACACACGCATAGGTTCGGTTAAGTTAACGTTTGATTATGAGACGTCCTTAACCATAACAAATTTATACTTAATCAAAAAACCTTAATCATTAGTTAATTTTGGTTATCTGTTAATTCGGTTCGATGATGATCCAATTAACGTTTACTATAGTTAACAATTAAGGTTTCCTCTTCTGTACACAGTATAGGACGTGAGCTCCCAACATGCATAAAAGACAAAGAAAGATGAAAGGGAGATCACATGTCAAAAATATGATTTTATTGTTTCTAGACAACAGTATCTATTTTTTGTTTGCATTGGCTAGCCTTTATATTTAAAGACCCCACCCGAGCCCCTAGCCCCCACACCACAGTGCAAATGCATGTAATAGGACCCAGTTCGTAGCATTTTGGTTCGCTAAAATTAATAGGAACAGAATTCTAGCAAAAGATTCGAGTGGTACTATTGCGAAGAAACTCATCTAACCCGCTTTTAAGCAAAAGAATCGCGTGTCGTACAAACATGGGCGGTTCTAAGAATTCATGTGTCACGAACGAGCCAAGAAAAGACGGCCTCTAACGAATTATAAATTTGTAATTTTTGGTTTTATATTTTAAATACAAGTAAATATATATAATATAAAAGAATTTTTAAATTTTTGTGCCCTTAAAATAAATGGGTCCTGAACGGAGGTCGTGTTTGCAAAATAAGAAACTTGTTTAAAGTCAAAATCAACTTTATTTTATTGGGTTGTATCTTCTAAAAAAACTTTTTATGTCACATTTTAATTTTAAATTAAAGATTAAGATTAAAATATTAAATAAAAGTGATTAAATTGGATAGGAAAAGGCTTTTTTTGAATTATTTCAAATTCTCTTTATGTTTTTAAATGTTTATAATGTTTTCATACGACAATATTTTTTTTAAATAATCATACTAAAAGTGTTTTTTCCTCTTTAATTAGGGCATATAGTATTGATATATTTTAAAAAAATAAGTACATTAATATGTTATATTGTATTTTTAAGTAACATGTTTTTTTGTACTACATTTTTGTGATGTATATTTTTGTTATATCTTTTGTTCTTTGTATTAATGTACCGTATTATATTAAATATATAACACAATTTTCTCAGAATGCAATACATTTTAAAAAATACAGTTTAAATACAAAAAATCTAATACGACTTAAAATTCCATTTTACTAAAAATCAATATTATACTTAAGATAAAAATATTTTATTTTATGATGCAATTTAAAAAAGTCAACAAATGATGTTATACTCAAAAGTCTCAAATTACCATTTCTTTTTTCTCCTAGCCTGCACATGTCAAATTAATATTAATTCTTATTTTTTTTTGGCAAAAAACTTATTCATAGTTTCTATTTTATTATGTAAATTATACCTTTTTAAAATTGTAACGAAGCCTTGATTTTTGCCTAAAATAACAAATGTCGTTTCTTTTGAAGCAAAATCTATTCTATTTTATTATGTATCAAATGTGATTTTTTATAAGCAATTATGTTCTATCAAAGAAGCAAATGTATACTTGAAAGTTGAACCCAAACAATGACAACCCAAGATTGGAGGAGAGCAAAACTTAAAAACGATGAAACCGATTAAAGAAAACAAAATGCACGAACCGATCCAAAAGCCTTTGTTGAAAGAAGCGTATGGCTGACGAAAACGAGCAAGTCAGAGAGAGATGCACAATCTAAAGATAGATCATTATATCGCTAATATATGTAAAAAAAAATAATAAATAAATACCTAATAGAACAAGTCATTCATTAAATTAATACTAACAACTGATTAAGAAGTTTCTTAATAAACAATTTTTTTATTTCATTGGGATAGATTTAAAATTTATCTTCGTATAACTTCTACCCAGACCCTACTGGCCGGTTAGTGATTAGTGAGTCTTTACCGGATGTGTTTGCTTGTTTTTTAATAACTAACAATATTTTATTAAGTATAACTAAATATCAGCGGAAGACTGGATAAAAAAAGAAGAAAAACAGAATAAAGACGTAACTAAAGATACATGATCGAGCAAGAGAGATGCTAAAAAGTAATTAAATCTAATGTTTTTGAGTAGTGGTGTTTTTGTGAGATAGACAAGTGTTGGTTATAGAAATCTATATCTATACTATATAATAAAAGAATAACAATCTGCCACATGACGTCTTTCTAGCCTATCCACGTCATATTTGACACGTGGCATCATTCTAGGCTATGTGCATGACATAGTTGAAAATTTTAGAGATTAATTTAATTTAATACAATTAAGTCAAATTTCCAAATTTAAAATAAAACCTAATATTTATTTTATTCAAATATTAATGAAAATTCAATCATTTTAAACTTTCCATTTTCAATCAATAATTTAGAAAATCAAAATTTTCAAATCTCATTTGTATTGTTTAAAAATGTTTTTAAAGATTTATTAAATGTATTATTTTGATGTTATTTATGTATCTATTTTTTATTATTGATTTTTTTGTAATGCTTATTTTTCATACAACTCTGTGTAATACACAGGTGAATAAGCTAGTATCCTATAAAGTAATTAGAACCAATGAAATCTATAGAAGTTTATAAGTTATTTTATATTACCCTAAAATGCTGCAATGCAAAAGTTAATTTCTTATAAGTAGCATATTTTTAACCCAATTCAACTCTAATACTTGTTTTTCAACATTATACTACGAATATTAAGGCCGTTTATTAGAACCCATAACTGGATGCGTTGTAAAAACGTACACCATGACCCCTTTAAGTTTACTAATTTAGATCACTGACGTATCACTAGAGTTTATGGTTCCACCAATGGTATCACCCGATCATATCAACCATCAAGTCACATACCAGTTTAGAAGGAAACTTAATACTTTCAGAAAACTCCCTTGTGAGATTCGAACCCTGGACCTTATGGTTCCTGTGCTTTATCTCACGAACAAAATAACGCTGATCCGTCATGTCTTTGGCCCATATCACCGTAGCTAAGATAAAGCCTAAGTTCTAAAAGCATAAGAGTCAAAGTGACAATTTACAAAGAGTAGAGATAAACCTAAGAGTTTGATACAAAATTTGAAAGTTTTGACATTAAGTACTAAGTATATGTATGGATAAACTTTAAATTCTAGAAGCTCAAGGTGGTTAAAGTGACACCCCCAGCATGACACCGGTGAACACCTCTTCCAAAGGGGATCACTTTTGAATACAACCACTATGAAGAGGGGATGGGGATGGGGATGGAGTAATTGTTACACATATGTATGTGAAAAGAGGATGATGTAATTTGCTTATGTGACGCCTATTGAAGTGATAAAGGGGTGATAAATACATGTGGTCTAAAGGTGCGGACAGTTGTGAATATATGATCAAGTTGCCTCATCATTGCTATTATTGATACACTGGATCTATTTTTTTTTTTGAACGGTTAACTAATCAATTGTCAGATACACTCAATCTATTAATGGCTTCATCTTTCATCAAACCACATATGATTAGGCTAGATAGGGTAGCGTCTCCTCGATCTTAACATGATGGTTGGGTCATGGTGGCAAAAATAAGTCCAATGATAGTATTGGCTAGGTGTCATTAATAACTATTGTGATAACAGAATAATTATAAATCTTACAAATTAAAGCTAGGTTCAATTTTTTTGAACGACAGAGGTTCATGTCATGCTACATTCAGTTATCCTGACGGTTGACAAATAAGATCAATTCCTCGATCGCCGACAGTGAGACCGTACCGCTTTGATGCACAGGAACCCCGTAAAATAGGTAAACCCTTGCCCCTCATTGATTCAGAACTTGAAATTAAGCTCAAAATTTCTCTACTCACCTGGCATCCATTAAAGTGTCACCAGTGAGACTTGGACCTTGGTCTCCAAGAAAAAAAAAAGGGTCAAGCCTTAACTACTAGGCTAAATTTGTTGGTTAGCTAGTTTCTATTTAACATAGTTAGTTAGTTTTAACGTTGGATGTTTTTGTTTTGAAATGCTATTGTAATGATTCAAACAAGCTTGTTAGCATATTACGTTCGTTATTATATATAATATCTACTTGTGCATCATCTTTTTTGTCTAATGATTGTTGAAATTTGAACCATGGATCACGTGATTCGAAAACAACTTAATTAAATACATTTTGATGATTTTAGGTCAAATACATACATGAAATGAAAGGAAAGTTAATTACAATATCTTTCCATAGCTATGGATACATGCAACCATCACTGTCTACAAAACAATCGTTATCAATAGTTATTGCCTTAAAACGAAATAACACAAATTAATGACGATAGAACCAACACGTACGGTGGGGTAGGAAAAACTACAAAAAAACAAAACATAATGCCATATATAATACATGTTAAAGGGGACCATATCCTTCTGCAAACAAAATAATAATAATAATAATAATAATAATAATAATAATAATAATAATTATTATTATTATTATTATTATTATTATTATTATTATTATTATTATGTCTAATGTTTTACTTTTAGTTGTTAATCATTATGTTTTAAAGGTTAAGTTAAACTAAATAAGCATTCTTATCATAAAAAAGTTTAAAATGGATCTTGACCAATTAGATTAATAATTAATGGCTATGATTAATCAAGTTGTTAAAGAGTATTTTAATAATGGCAACTTTTATTAAATTTTTTCCAAATTCAACCACATTCTTTAAACGTTCATAATTTTACATACGAAATTATTTTTTGAAAAAAATATACCATTAAAACGAGTATTTTTAATATTTAAAATTAGTATAGTATTTCCATAGAAAAAATTTTGTTTTTTTTTATTTCATTGTATTTTTTTATATAGGTTATTGTGTCTTTTGTACAGATTTATTGTGTCTTTTGTACATAACATTGCGTCTTTTGTATAGGTCATTGTGTCTTTTGTACATGCTATTGTGTCTTTTGTGTTTCTTGCTCAATGTTGTATTTTCCTGAACAATTTAATACACAGTAATATTACAGAATACATAATGTCAACCAACAATGACACAATATGATCTTTAAAACAGACATAATAATATGTAAAAAAGACACAATAAATAGTATGAACAATTTTTTACATGTCATCGTGCCTTTTGTACATGTAATTATGTCTTCTATGTTTCATGCTCAATGTTGTGTTTGCTGAATAATTCAATAAACAATAATGTTGCAGAATACATAATGTTAAGCAAAAATGACATGATGACACAATATGAATAACACGATGATCTTTAAAAAGACACAATTACCGGTAAAAAAGACACAATGACGAGTATTAACAATTTTGTATATGTCATTTTTCTTTTGTACATCTCATTGTGTCTTTTGTGTTTCCTGGTCAATGTTATGTTTTCATAAACAATTTAAGACACAATTCTGTTGTATAATACATAAAATCAAGCAACGATGACACAATGATGAGCATGAATAACACAATGATGTATAAACAAGAAACAATTACATTTAAAAAAACACAATTACCTGAAAGAAAAACACAAGAGAGACAATTATACACAAACGTTTAAAAACGACACAATGACGATAATTAGACAAAATGAATTGAAAAAATTTCATTTTTTATAGCAATAATATATTAATTTTAAAGATAAAAATGCTTGTTTTTATGATATATATATATATGTTTAAAAAATAATATTGTATGTAAAAGTTATGAACGTTTTATAATGTATGGTTTATTATTATATTCATATTAACACAAAAATGTAAGATTGTGTGCAACGCTCCCCCCGCCCAGTGTGGTTGCCCACTTCGGCGGTCATCAGCGGGAACACTGCCCCCCTTCAGCGGCCTCCGCCCAATTTGCTTCCACGGCCCCTGCTCTCCGCTATCTTTCTCGCTTTCTGATTGGTGCAAGGAAATTGTGCCGTTGAACGGCTAAATTAAAAAAAAAAATTTAACCACCATATAAATACCTCTATTACTTTAACAAAAAAAGTCATCCAATCTTTCCATCTTTCATCTTTCTCTCTATATTTTTTAAAAAAAAAACTTTACAAACATGAATCCAAAGTCTAACAATCCCAATCCCGAACAACCCGTTCTCGTACGATCCCGAATCGCTTCGTAATTTATTGGTTCAACTACAACAAAACCCAAACATCCAACAATTCCAACAACAAAACCCAAATTTTCAATTTCCACAACAAAACCCGAACGTCAAACCACAACCAAACTTCCAAGCCGGTTTTGCTTCCTACTTCTAAAGCGGTTTTCAACAAAGTCTTTCCCAACCTCGTTATGAATCAGATTTCGTGTCACCGAATCAACTTGATAACGAAGTCGTGCTGTAGACACAAGACACTCAAAAACGCAATAAAAAAGGAAAGAAAAACAAACAGTTGGCCGGAACCGGGCCGAGTAGTGGTCCAATGGCACCGAAACAATGGACCCCCGATGAAGAAACCGCTCTCGGGAAATGCTACATGGACGAATCCGAGAACAAAACCAAAGGTAAAACTTTTTACTTAATTTTTGTTATTTATTTTTTTAAAGTGTATATATTTTTTTACTTACTTTTTGTTATTTATTTTTTTGTAGGTAATTTGCAAGAACGCGAAAATTTTTGGAAAAAAGTCACCGTTACTTGGCACAATATGATGGGCTTCGATGCCGAATACCGCACATATCATCAATTGAATTCAAAGTGGAAGGATATGTGCATCAAGTTAACAAAGTTTAGTGGGATCTATAGCAACTGTGTCAACAACCGGAAAAGCGGAATGAGCGACGAGAATGTGTTGAAATGGGTAGAAAAGGAATACCAACTAAAGAGTAACGGCCAAACATTTAACTTCTACCACGTTTGGGTCGCGATGAAAGACTTGCCAAAATTCCTCGTTCTTTGCCAATAAGGTAACGAAGTCCAAGGTTCTTCAAAAAGAACCAAAAACTCCGAGTCGAACGAGTATTCGTCGGGGGGTTCGACTGCCCATACAAATTACGCGGTTAACCTTGAGGATGACGAGGAAGAATACGAGTTCGAAATCCCCCCAGAACCGATTAGACCGACAGGGCGAGATACAACAAAACGGGCTTCCTCTTCGAGTCGTCAAACTGTCTCCTCTACCGACAACAATTGATCTTGCTGATCAACTCCGAGCTTTCACGAGTTTTCAAAAAAACAAAAACACAAGGATAAGAAAAAAATGCACGAAATAAAGCTTCAAATTAATCAAGAGAAGACTTTCCGAGCCAACCTCAGAACAATGGAGGCTTTGCCTCCCAAAGAACTCGATGATGAAAAACGTTCAATAATGAAAAAATTGAAAAAGAAAATCTTTGATAAATATCGTTAAATTTTATTTTTATTTGAATTGTTAGTTTTTTTCTATGGTTTATTTTATTTAAGTTTGCAATGTAACTTTTATTTTATTTGTATTTTTATTTGAATGGTTTAATTAAATCTTAAAGTTTTTATTTTTAGTTTGCAACAAAAAAAATAAATAAATCAATTAAATTTAAATATTGTTGATAACGTGGAATAGTGGGGAAGAGTTTTCAGTAGGGTGACCACTGTGAGGGTTTAAGGTTTTCAGTGAAGTGATGACGTGACAAGAAATTTCGATGGGAAATGATTTTCAGTGGGGTGACCGCTGTGAATTGTCTAATAACGCATTTAAGCAAATTTCCTTTTTTGCTTAGTATTTTCAAAACCGGTCTAGTTAGAATAGTTGATATTCATGTAAACTGGTGAGTTGACGGATTGGACCAATGAACGGGGAGGATGAACCAGTTAACAGTACTAGTTGAACATGATTTCATATTTTATTAATTTATAAACTTATGTTTTAAATTATTTATCGCGTCGCATTATTTTAAATCATGTTCGATTGGTTTGATCAATTCGACCAACTACACTAAGACGACTGGTTTGATGCATGATTCACTTTTAAAAACAATATATTTACCCTTTTCATGATCACCACTTTCAATTAATTCCAAAATTACTAATCATTCCACCTCTTAAAAAAATATTATTTTGTATTTTGATCCCACCCACCAGAAGGTATACTGTATCAGGGACATGTAGGGATATATATAGAACTAAACAACATCAGATATTTATTAAATTATTAAATTCGGTTACAACATATAAGGGCGTACAGTAAATTAGGTGACATCCACCCAATTCATTGCAGTCTTTGTTCTAAGCCTAGTTATCGATCTTTATGGATACTTTTTTTAGAAAATAGAAGAAAATGACGAATTATTCCCTAATTTATCAAGAATGTTACTCCAGTAGTTGTTATCGTCTTCGAAATCACCATCGAAACTTCTGTTATTCGCATCATTTACGAAATGATTTGTAAAAGCTTCCATCAAATAGTTGTCTTGATATATCATGTCACTTGCTTCAAGTGTGTTTTGAATTCCTTCATCATTTGGGCTCTCAAAAGTGTTAACCAATGACCCATTCGTTATCTTTAAATTGTTTGTATTATGGTTTGTTGGTGTCATATCATTGAGAGCCAATGGTTCAACTTGCATGTTAGTTTGATTTTTGAAACTTTCAAGTCTACTTAAATCAGTTAGCTTACTCAAAGTGATACCTTGCCATGCTTTGAGCACATCAAGGCATAGTGGCTGTGGCATTGTGACCAGTGACTTGGTTGAACTATAATGGAACCTTTGGTAAAAGTTGGTGCCAACCCTAGGCCCACGCACCAGTCTAGCCTCGGCTTCAAGACGAGCATTCTCCCACTGTGTCATATGACTCAAGTTGGCATTGACCGCTGTTCGTGATTTGTGGGTGATTGGGTCGATACCCATTTTGGTTAAGCGTTTCTTGAGATGTGTGTTCCAGTAATTCTTAATCTCGTTGTCTGTTCTTTTGGGCAGATGAGTTGCTATAGCTGACCACCTACATATCATGTAAATAACATTTGTAAATATATTTCATGGCAATATATGTCTTATAATTTATTAGTTAGTTTTTTTTTTTTATTTTAATTCATGAAAACTGTAAATATGAAAAAAATAAAGTTCATCAATCATATATATGATTACAAAGATATATAGGACGTACATCTTGTTTCGATGGTTCCACTTCATTTACTTTCAATGTGACCACATCCCCTTTGGTTCTTTTAAGTACAATATATTTCAATAATATACACACACATCATATATAACCCCACATCTTCATTCATATAACCAAACAACCAACAGGATGACTTTACATAAATGGGGTGTAGTTGGTCTAAATAAAAAATGCATTAGAATTAATAAATTTTTGCCATTAAGATCAACGGTTCAAGCCCCGCTGAATACAGATAAAAATTTGCTATAAAAAATAGTATTAAATATGTATTAATTTTTTTTTTTGGAAAACTTTCAACATCTAGCTATCATATAAATATGTAATATAAACTACAAGATTCAGACAAAAACATAAAGCAAATGGTTTACCTGTTTCCGAGAAGAGCATGAAGTTGGATAATAGTTTGTTCTTCTTGCAAACTAAACTTCCCTCTTTTAATATCGGGTCGCAAATAGTTCGTCCATCTTAGTCTACAACTCTTTCCGCATCTTTGTAGCCCTACATGTATTTTGTAACAAAATGTAAATAAAACAACTATACCATGCATTGTTTAATACTCTCCAATCAAATGGTTGTAAGTTACGATTCTGGAAGATGCATGTTGTGATAATTTTATCCATGAAAATCTAAGTATCTATGTTGAACAAAAAAGAAGATATTGTGTTAGCTTACCAGCTTTGACAGGTAATGCGCGCCAACTTCCATGACCATGTTCTTCGATGTACGCCACAAGTTTTCGATCTTCCTCAGTTGTCCAAGGACCTTTCTTCAACCCCTTTTCGAAACTTGGCGATCGCCCCATTCGTTGGATATAAACTTAATGATGGAAAGTGGGATATGATGGAGTGAATGTGAGTAGGCAAGTGAGAATATATAATGGTGGTAGGGAGGTAACATGAACATGATCATGAATTGAGCATGAGCATGAGCATGAGCTAGGGTTAGACAAAGGAACCGAGACCATTAAATGATGAAATCAGACATGTTTCGTACTATTGTTTTCATGGTTTAATGACTGTTTATTTGCATCAATTCGGAGACACCCATCTCTCAGAAAGAATTTATTGCCGAAGGAAAATGATCATACGTGGCAAAAGTATAGTGTTGGTATTTTGATGGCCCATTCTGAAATAAAAAACCAAGCCCTTCTTCAAATTTGCTTGCATTTTAAATAATACAACACAGCATAACTCGACTCGACTAGACTGGTTTAAAAAACCGTGTTGGCTTTGTTTGACTCGATTTGGCTCAACATCTTTGTTTGCTTTGGAGTGAGACTTCGTTTTTAGTTGTAAAGATGATATTAGCCAGACTATTATTTATTGGGGTTCTATAAAACCTGAAATAGACGGATGATGTGGTAGTTTTAAATTTTCTCATTTAAATCCCTTAAACAATGGTCACCAAACCTAAATTGAGAAATTTTATAAATAGTTGTTTAATATAATAAATATACATCAATCCTTACGAGTGTGAGACAAGAAAAAAAAGATCGGAATTTAAAAAAACATGTGGTTATATACAGTGGCGTATTCAGGAAATTTTTTCAGTAAATTCACTATTTTCAGATGCTTCAATTAAATAGAACCGGACATAAAAATTTCTGGATCAGGTTGACAGTTCGGGTCTTGTAATGTACACCACGTGATTACAGTGTGATATATTAAATCAACAATTACAAATATATCGTCATTAAAGAGTTCGGAGGTATGAAGTGTGCGCTTGTTTAAGATTTTTGAACTTCAAACCAAACGTGAGTCTTGGGAGGAACGCCCAGTCTTAGGGGTTCGCTCGCCTATCAACAGACATGTGGGTCATGGTGATAGCACCCCTTGTGGGGTTCAAGGCAATATCTCAAAACCTAAATGAAATTTTCTAAATTTATTTAACTGGAATTAACTTGACCCGAGGGTTTAACTGCCAATAAGTAACATTTCGCTTGCTGATATATCACAGAGAGGAAATTAACAGACGAACATACGGATAATTCACATATAATCACAGAGAGAATCCACTTTTAAAATATTAGTGAGTTCACCATGTCTTTTAAGTATTACAAAAACAAAAAAATTCAACTAAATCTTTGAAATGGGGTGGGTTCTCGTGAACCCACACCTTTACATGTAGATCCTCCTGTGGTTATATGTAGTTCTTTTAGTTTGCGATTGAACATCATTTCATGTTAACCTTAGAAATATAACTTTTAAACCCAATTTTATACCCTCATTTTAAATCCAAAAAATAAGTATGTGGTCTTCATTAGGCCCCTCGGAGTCGTCCCACTTTTCCCCGTTGCCACATCAGCGCCACATCACTTTTCCTCACTTTTCCTCATTTTGCATGGTGTCGTCCCATTTTTTCCTACTTTTCCCCACATTCTTTTTCCCACTTTTTCCCACATTTCCCACTTTTTCAACGGTCAAATAGTTCCTTCCACGCTCGACAACAATCGGTGAGCTCTCCCCACTTTCCCCCGAGCCGAAACCGGGGGCACGGTGTTCCCGACCGGCCCCGAATCGGTGAGGAACTCCCCGTGCTTCTCCCATGAACCACTCCGAGTGGCCTTAAAGTTGTAAGGCCCAAAATCCCCACACACATGACACGTGTTTTAAAACAACATTTCAAAATATGTCCCAGATTTTTCAACATAAACAATCATTTTAATCTCCCAAAATAACCCAAGTTTTCACCAAAACATATATAGTTAGGTCAATTCTACATTTGAAAACCCAATTACAACATTAAAAAAATTCACAAAAGTCATTAGGTTTCAACCAAAAAAGGCTCGATCCGATCCTTTATTCTATTTCCGATCACG
Source organism: Mikania micrantha (assembly GCA_009363875.1). Taxonomy (NCBI): domain Eukaryota; kingdom Viridiplantae; phylum Streptophyta; class Magnoliopsida; order Asterales; family Asteraceae; genus Mikania; species Mikania micrantha. Next base: position 59,025,145 of record CM018689.1, read on the forward strand.
CGCGTCATCACCCTTTACGTTCACCTACAAAACACCACATTTAAATCACCATTAGTTCGTTAGAACTAAGTAAGAACACCTATGTATACTTTTTGGTTCATAACGGAAGGTTATTAGATGCTAAAACGCGATTAAATGATCAAAACGAGTGATTTTGGATACCCCCAGCCGTACCTTATGGGCTGACTGTAGGCTATGGTTATTCTAAACAGAATCTTCCAACCGTAGCTTATGGTCTGACCGTAGGCTATGGTCACTTTAAACAGAACCCTCCAACCGTAGCTTATGGTCTGACCGTAGGCTATGGTCATTTTAAACATAACCCTCCAACCATAGCTTATGGTTTGACCGTAGGCTACTGCTACCTTAACAGAAGCACTCAGCCGTAGGCTATGCCCAGGGCATAGCTTATGCTCCCTGCACATACCAAATATCACTTTTTTCGCGTTTTACACCTCCGTAACCACCCCGGATCGTATCAACCCTTCTGTTTCTCCCAAATACATCTCATAACACCTTTGAAACATAACTACCAATTTTCAAAACATAATTTGGTATTATAATTAAGTTATCACCAAACGATTTGTTAAACGGGTCATTTACACCTAAACCCATTAACGACACAAATTTTCACCCAAAACTAATGGAACTTCCTTTCCGCCAAAGATTTCCATTTGTTACATTAATTCAACATATTCAACACATGAAAACCATATTCATAGCACTTTAAAACACCAATAAAATGTTAGAATATATAATTCACCAAGTAAAAGTCAAATTATTCACCATTCCCTTGAGACTTCCTTTTTCGCCAAGGATTCTCAAGATAGGTAATCACACCATTTGTGATTTACCTAAGCTCCATAAATTCACCAAGGGAAGATTACACCACTTGTGATTCAACCCATTTCACATTTACACCTCATGCGAATTGTTTGACTACTTTTAGTCAAACTTCAAATAAGAAGTTCACACACCTTGTGAATCATTCTTATTTCACCACACCCCTTATAAACATAAGAAAATCACAATAACTAAGCAATTTAAACACCTATTGCATGTTATTGTCAACACCAAGTAACCTATCACCAATTAGTTTCATCTTCACACCTCTTATGTATCATTTGACCAATTTCAGTCAATTTTCAAATATGAAGTTCACACATCTTGTGAATCATTCATACTTCTACACACAACTTGTAAACATACAAATTTTACAATAACTAAGCAAATGTAACACATATTGCATATTATTGTCAAACACCAATCATACAAACACCAATTCACCCAATTTACATATTCACACATCTTGTGAATTGTTTGACCAATTTCGGTCAAACTTCAATAAGAAGTTCACACCTCTTGTAAATCATTCTTATTATGCCGCGTCAAAAGTAAATATTCTACATTACAATAACTAAGCAAATATAACACCTATTGCATGTTATTATCAAACAACAATTGTACAAACACCAAATCACCAAATTAAACATTCCATGTATATTCCACATACATATATACATATATGTACATAACACCATTTAACAACATCAAGTATAATAGGTGGGTGACTTACCTTTCCCCAACAAGATATCCACCACCACAATCTCCTTTTCCGGGTCGTTTGTTTACACTAACACCTCCTTTAACGATTCCTATTATCACAACTAATAGGTTTAATACAAAGGTTGACTATAACTAGTCAAATTACATCCAATTGACCCATTATCACCAATTACACCTAGATCATAGTCAAATGACATCCTAATCACAAAATTTTCGTCTTTTATGATCATAGAAACCAATTGACATCACCCATCTATTTAAACCCATTCTTAGGTGAAAATTCAAATTGTTGACATTTCATCAAACAACTTGTGTGCAGGAATTTCACCTACACATTTCAATTGCTTTTAAACTCCAACAATCTTCCATTTTTGTTTATAATCAACCAAGTTCAATAATCACACAATTTACTAATGTTATACAACTTAAAATGTTAGAAATCTTCATGTTATCATCTAAGCCACTATCAAACACCCATTTTAAACCTCCTAGTTCATCTTCTTCATTAACCATAAAAAAACAAATTTCATCCAACTTTGCCAAACTCCATAAAATGACCAAAAGGTTGTTCTTAGATGATCTACATGATGATTTACAACATATAACACCATCTAAACCTCCAATTTCGGATTTGACCCATCAAACCCACACCCCATGGAAGACCCACGTAAATGTCAACAAAAACCCATAAATTACATACCTAGATGTAGTTTGAAACAAGGAGAACTCAAGTTTATACTTGCATTCAAGATCAAGGCACAAATCAAGCATCAATTTCCGAAATTTTGAGCTTTCTCCTTTGCTTCTTTCTCCCTGCTCGTCGACACCCACAAGAAAAGGGTCTTATGACCAATTTTGACCACCCTTTTCCTATAAAACCCCCTTTTAATTAAACTTTTAGCTAATTACAATTTTAGCCCTGCAACTACTAGTTAAATCTAACTAGTTATTTCTAACTAAGTTAAGTTAGTTAGCACCTACCATAATTTCAAAAGGATGAAATATAATTAAAACACCCATTAATTAAAATAAACATAAGTATACACCAATTATGTTCGTTTTATAATATTTCCCAAAAATGGGTCGTTACAATTCTCCCCTCCTTACAAAGGTTTCGTCCCCGAAACCTAATTACATCTCAAACAGAAAAGGATAATAATTATACATTTCATCCTCTGTCTTCCACGTTGCATCAGAACCACAACGGTTCTTCCGCTACACCATTAAATAATTAATTGTCTTATTTCGCAATTGCTTGACTTTTCAATCTAAGATAGCCACCAGTTTCTCCATAATTCAATATATCATTGATCAACTAATTCTCCAATTGCACATAAGTTGATTCACCCACCAAGCAATTTTGGCAAATAAGATCTATGAAATACATTGTGAATTCCACCCAATCTCTCCAGTAGCTCTAAGAGATAAGCAACCTTGCCAATCCGAGCTATATCCATAAGAGCTTAACAAAGCGTGGGCTTAGTTTCCCTTGTTTACAAGAACAAATTGTACCCTTCCATGGAGAAACTTTCAACAATGAAACCTCACACTCGGAATTTGATTGTTCTTCTACGCACATACACATACCATTTCTGAAAGTCTTGCACCGCCTTTAGCTGAACTCGAATTACATCCATTCGTTCAATATCATATTAACCACTACTTACCTACATGTTCTTGTTATCCGCCCTCTCCCCAACTCCTGGAATATACTATCTTCTCCGTATATTATTTCTTACAGAATCATTCCACACCTAGTATGATAACCATCCTTAAACAATAACTCCTCCAAGGGTAGATAGTCATCGCAACTACCCCCAATCACCAACTATGCACACCCGTAACATATCCTCACAGGCCTCAAATGTTTCTTTATCTTTGACCATCAGTGTGAAGATGATACGTCATGCACAACAACAGTTTCTTGTCCATTCTTAACAGAATAAAATTCATGGGTAAACACGAAGCGAACGTTATTAGTCAAACTGCCCATGATGACCAAATAATACCAAATAGTACCATTAAGCATTGATAAGGTTCACGCCACATGTGAATCCTCATCAAATCATCCTTCCTATTTAATCATCTAAACATGCTAATAACACCTTTGTTTCACCTAAATTCTCACCTTAAGAAATCACACTACTTGTGATTACCAACATAAATCCACCCACCATAAGTTAACATCTTAACAATCAAGTCTAGATATGGTTATTGGTTCATTTGCACCCAAACTCCTTTTACTTATAATTACAACAAACACCTCTGCTATTTAGATATTACACGCCCTTTTACTTTATCTATTATCACACCAATGCTATAGAGGTTCACACTGCTTGTGAATTATCTGTAAACGATGTAACACAAACGTAACACAGCTGTACATACCTGGAAGAAGGGGTTACGTCTATGTTACATTGTTTACAAATTATTTTTTTAAAACATTTGGTCGGCGTTTTTTACATCGGGTTTCTTAAGGTTTTCTCAACTTAAATGAGTTTCTATTATATACATGCCCTACATATATATAAGGATTGAATCGTATGAAAATATGATTTTAAAGAAAAACCTTTAAACATTATATGAGCCTTTTATTTAAAATCTGAAAATAAATATGTGATTTACACTAAATCATACTAAATTTGATTTTTTTATCATTTAACTTATATCATTTCGCTGTGTATATATAAGTGATGTTAGAAAAAGAGGCCTCAAATGGCATGAAGGCTTTAAGCAATTAAAATCCTGGTTTTTAAACCAAGAAGACCAACTTTGATTGGACGGGACATGCATTTCCTCGTATGGTGGTTGTGCATCACATAAGTAGATTCACAAATGTAAATTTTGCTACGGGTTGTGTTATTCTTACACCCATTTTCTTAAAATACACCCCTGAGACGGCCCGTACTGTCCAGTACGGCCCGTCTCAGTACCTGGTCAAACATTCTTTCCTTACAACCTTTTACAATGATTGGGAGCAAGACGGGCCGTACTGGTCAAGACGGCCCGTCTCATTCATCGTACAGACATTCCCTGTAACATAGCACAATAATTTGAAAGCTAAACGATCCGTACTGACCAGTACGGCCGGTCTTGCTTTTTAATTCTGACAATGCTGACATGGAATGAAATTAATTTGACTAAGTACGGGCCGTATATGCCAGTACGGGCCGTATTGGACCAACTTAAAATTTGTATATAAGCTTGAATCGTTTCAAACGAACGCATAAGTTTTCGAATTCGAATATATCTCAAGATAATTCAGATTTGTAACGATGTCGTTCTGGGATGAGAGTTTTTTCAACTATTACGTGCCAGATTTGAATGAAGAGCCTCCTGTTGAGTATTCATACGGCACGATAGATCTGAATGCCGAACTTAACGCTAATGTCAGTTTTGGTAGTCAAGCATCGTATTATCAACAAAACGATTATGGGTTCGTGTATGATGACAATAAACAAAGTAACCCGGAGGAGGATTATGAAGAAAAGCCGGCGGATTCAGACATTAACTGGGAAACAAAGAGGTAACTTAAATGAAACATAAATGTTGATGATTGTATGTTATCGCTACCCAGTTACGGTATTTATTATTATTTTTATATGTCAGGAGTTTATGTCCGAAAAAACGCTGATAGGGTGGGTGAAAAGTAGAACACTAGACAATGGTTACATTGTAGTCAAAAGAAGAACGAAGAAATCAAAGACAACATGCAGTGTAATCAAAGTCTGACTCATGTGTGACCGTGGTGGCGAGCACAATAGCATCGCAATCGATTGTCTGTTTCAACTCATAGGGTTATACAACGAGGTTCGTGAATCCTGGAAATTTCAGGTGATAAACGACAATCACAATCACGAACCTGCTTAGAATCTAGAGGGTCATCCATATGTTAGAAGATTTACTCAGGAGGAAGAAGATATGGTTGACAATCTGACCGAGCGACACATGGATCCTCGTAACATTCTTTCTAGCATAAAAAAACATAACCCTGCAAATGTATCCATCTGTAGAGATGTATACAATTTACAGCAGAAAATAAAAAACAAGAAGAAATTCGGTGATACTCCGATGCAGGTTTTGGAAAACGTGCTTCACAGTCAGGGGTACGTTTACTATACCCGGGAGGATCCTGAAACAAACGTCGTGGAAGACATTTTCTTCTGTCATCCAAAATCGTATTGCTGGTGGCGTGTATTTCCGCACGTACTGATGATGGACGTGATGTACAAGACGAACCAGTACATGCTTCCATTTATTCAAATTGTTGGCATGACTTCCACGCACCAGACGTTTAGTATTGCTCACGCATTCGTAAGCAAAGAGCGTGAGGAAGACTACGTCTGGGTCTTGGAAATAGCTAAGAGTATGTTGAATAAATGTATGGAGCCACGCGTCTACGCAGACGACGGATCGTCCGCTGGACCATCCAAAGGTTCGTAGTTAGTTTTGTATTTTTGTATTTTATTTCCTTGTATGTAAAACTTATGCTTTGTATATATGGGGTATGTTCCTTTATGCATTTTTATTATTTTTGTTTGTATTGTTTAATATTTGCGCGACAAACTTATATCGTTTAAATTATTTAAATTAACGTAAAAAACTAATTATAAAATGAAATATTTAGTTAAAACGATTTCGTAAAAATGATAACGTAACAAAATTATGACGTTTAATTAACATAATAGCCGTATATCATTCAAATAATTCACGTACTAAACATATATCGTTAAAAATTATTTAAATACTTAAATTAAGTTTAAATAAAATAAATAACTTCAAGACGGCCCGTACTGCCCAGTACGGGCCGTATCAAATGACTAAAAACTGTTTGACACCCAAAATGGCTTGGAAAAATAAGTCAAGACCAAGACGGGCCGTACGGGTCAGTACGGCCCGTCCAACAGAATGTTTCACTGATTCCATGAAATTCTCTGAAATGTTTGTCTGTATTCAATACGGACCGTACTGCCCAGTACGACCCGTCTTAACCCGCATGAGTGTTAAAATAAAAAAGTGAGGTGTCCAAATAAAATCACTATTTCGCTACACATTACTCTATGCGTTTAGTCCTGAATCTTTTGCATTTGCACATGCAGCTAGTGTACGGAACGTACGTACGCACTGCTACTACACTACCACCTTTGTTTTTATCACAGGGGACATTATGATTATAAAAAAACTAAAAACACAAAAGAGTACATCGTGAGAGTGGCGAACCAAGATTTTTTTTCTTAATAAGGTCATTTTTTTTTATCATTTTATTTCTACTTACTTACTTGATGTTATAATTCTTAGATTGTGTCTGGTCATGAGACTGGGCCGGATTAAATAACTATATATGATTACATAATTGAAATACATAATCATATAAAATCAAACAATAAAATCACAAAGTCACGAGAGCATGTTGGATTAAATAATAACATATGTTCGGGTCATGAGATTTGGAGGTAGTTTTGTAAAAAAAAATGGTGAACGTCACCATTAGGCATCACTCACCAACCAATCCCATAGGAGGTAGTTTTGTAATTAAACCTGATTATAGTTTGGAATTATAAAAAAGACCTTCTATAAATTCGAACCGTGAACTATTTTTTTTAAGAAAAACCATGATCTTTCAATAACAATTCAATTAAACAAACTTGAATTTTAATATTATAAATCTTATTCAATTATAGTTACGAGTTCACTAAAAAAATATATGAAGTCAAAAGAAATTTCGCGATATAAAATATATTAGTGAGTTGAGATTCAATGTGGTCCTATGACCTCGTTGGATTACATTTAAGTCCACCCATGCATCGAGACTATTGCCAACAACATATTAGATATTTAGACTAATGAGTAAAGTTACATGTACACCGCGACGAGTCATACGATTAAAACTCACTTATTAAAGTTTGATAGCTGAAAGGTAGATAGAAAATATTATTATGTCATGTAAATTATAACTTAAGAATAAAAAAAATAATTATAGAAAAATATCAGACTAGTCAAAATTTATATCACTTTATGCAACTGTTTATAAACTTTATTATGTGTGTTGTGTCAATAATATTAATGTGGTTAATTATGAAAAAATATCGAAAGTGATGACTATTTGGTGATGAATATCAAAACAAAACTATTTGACCCGTTGGTAGTTGGGGGTTGATAGGAAAAACTGTTGAGTTTGGATCGCATACAAGTGATTTTTTTCTTTTTCTTTTCCTTCTTTCTTTTTTTTTTTTAAATGATACGTGGCTGCCGATCTATCTTTGATGGGAACGGCCTGAGCAATGTAGATGCTCATGCTCATTCCAAATCATTGTTGAACTTGCAAAGTAACTATTTTATGTTACTCGTCTAGTAGTTACCTTCTTTAATTTTTTTAAAGATATTAATTGCGTTTGAATCCAGACTTAACATATTGCTTAGTTTATGTCTGAGTGTTTATATAATTGTGTTGTTCATCCAGTGGTGGACTCCGAAATTTTTTTCAAGGGGGCGAAAATTTTTTAGGTTTATTGGTGTTCAAGTTGAGTTGAATCGGATCGGGTAGAGTCATGTTAAAAAAAGACAATCAAACTAAATTTTATATATAAAGACATAATGAAAATGCAATACATCTAAAGTTATTTGCTACCTGATTTTATTTTTTTATATATATCCAAAACAACGTATAAGGCCCTGAGAATTAGGGGTGTCTAGGACGAGTCGAAAAAAATGCCTCTTAGTGAATTTGAATATTAAGTTGAGGGTATTCAAAAAGCTGAAAACTGTTAATAGGAGAAAAATGAACCGTATTCATAACGGAAAAAACGAACTGAATTCTGAATTTGGTTTAAGGTTTGGTTCCTAACTATATCCGAATTCCGAAGTTGGTTCTTAACTGTATATGAATTTCGGTTATCGGTTCCAAATTTTTTGGAATTCGTTTTGTTTGGTTGACCAATTAAAGCGAATTCATATTTAATTTTTTTTATCTTTATAATATATAAGGTTGAACTAGGTTTATTTGTATCGGTTTATTTGGTTTTTAATTGGTATATTTTATTAAATTCAGTTTAATCAGTTTTTAACCAGTTTAGTGGTGGATTGTCTTATTATAATTAATACTAAACTTAATTTTACATTGGGTTTAAATTATTAGTTGGGTATTTTTAAACTTAGTTTTATTAATTAACACTTAGATTTTAAAAGTTTAATGGGGCAATTGTAAAATTTTACTGAGGGCGATTATGATTTTAACATATATATACCACTAAAAATTTTTTTTCAGGGTGAGCGGCTGCCCACGGGGCATAATGTAGGTACGCCTTTGTGTTCATCCTAAAATGGCCTAAGGTGTATACCCAAAACGTAACATACGAGAAGACGGTTAAAATCTCATTTTAAGCGTCTGCATTTCAAGCTATATATTAAAAAAAAAACTATTTTATGTTCAAATCATTCATGTAAGCATGAACTATATATGTGTTTTTGAAAATGGAACCATTTAATAAAACGCTGCCTTTATAATTACATTCTTCCAAACAATACGTGCTCAAAATAGATTTCACTTATTCGTTTTTACACGATAAAAACGCCTCTCATTAAAATAAATTTCACGTGAAACAAAACACAATATATATTTCGTTTATATATATTCTTTAACTAGGTTAGTATCCCGTGTATTACACGGGTTAAATACAAAAAATATATATTCATTAATGAAAACCTTTATAATATAAGTCAGTTTTTTAAAATAAAACATGATTAAAAATTTTGAAAAACATAATACTTTAAGTAATAAAATAATAATATTATTTTTTTTAATATTACTTTTTCAAAGTTTGTTTTTCAAAAATTTTATTTTAGAAAACCGTTTTCAATATTTCATATTTTATAATAATTTTATTTTTCAAAAAAGAGAATTTTTTATATTAATATATTTTTAATGTCTTAAAAAATATTTTCAATTTAAAAATGTATAAATGCATATTCAATAATTAATATTATTATTTAATATATGATGCAATAAATAAGAGAGAATCGTGAAAATTATTATGAGAATAGCTTATATGAATGACTTGTGTCTACTTTTATTTTGATTTATTATATATAATAGATAATAGATATAATAGATAATATATGTTTAAAAAAATATGTCTACACTTTCATACCTAGCAATAGAGGTCGACTACTTTTATGATACCTTGCACATGTAGGTATGCATTTTAAAACATAACTCTTTGGAGTTAAAAGCTCGACTCTCAATGCCGATGAAGTTGTCAATATCCATCGAGCAAACGTCTTAAATAAAATTAAGAGTAAAATAAAAATTTCACCATAACATACGACAAGTGGGACTATAAACTCTTTACAAATTTTAAGGGACATATATATATATATATTTGGGTGCATTTACGCGAAATAAAAGTAAATAAAAACAAAGAAATTAGCTGAAATATTAAAAACTTACTTGAAATTAGAGAGTTGAGAAAAGAATTTATTGATCAGTATTTGCAGCAGAAACTCTTTTTCTTTTTAATTTATATATATATTGAGACATAGTGTGAAGCGTATGGGAATAAGGGAATGTTGATAGATAGATTGGAAAACGGAAGTGTGTGGTTTAGTGTGCCATCAGAGAAGGATTGAACAATTTTTATTATTAATTGCTCTTGATATTTTACATTGTAACGAATGAATGTCTTATATAGGCAAATAAAAGTACATAATAATTTATAATCAACGATCTATATCTAATTTACAAAAAGAACGATCAAAATTAAAAGATGAAAAAGCAAGCTACTCAATTAAAGCAAAAGTAAACAATGCCGTCTTTTGCAATCTTCTGTCTTATTTTTGTTTTTTCTGTGTAAACCTCATCCATGACGATTTCTTCTAGAAGTCTCATTTTTTTTCTGTGTAAACGTCATCCATGACGATTTCTTTTAGAAGTCTCAGTGTGTATCTGGTATGGTATATGTTGAGTGTGGCGATCCTGGTGAATTATCATCTTCTTTATTAATTATATGTTCTAATTCCAGATCATCACCTTCTCCTACAAATGGTAGTAGCATATTCCAGTTTTGATGTGCATAGATCTGTACACAATGTCCTTCTCCAAGTAAAATATAATTTTGCCATCTAAAACTTTCTGGCAATTTTGGAGTTTGTTGACATTTTTTATAAAATTCTGAGAATTCTGAGAATTGTGTCATTTTTGTGGGATCTTCTAAGAACATATCATTTATCCATGGAAGACTCCCGCAATCAATGTCTTCGTTTACTGCTAGGCTTTTTAAATAATTATGTAGATACATTATATGAGAAACAAATCCTTTTTCTAACAGGTTTGTATGTATTATCATTTAAATGTGGAAAAGAAGAAAAAATTTTACATCCCACAATGGGATCTTGAGAATGTGTAGAAATATTTCCAATAATAACTTTGAATTTTTCTCCAAATCTCAGTAATAAATCCTCTGTCCTTCTGTTTAATCTGATTTCTAGATAATCAATCATTCCGTAATGGTAAAATTGGATTATCTCGTCATCTGTTAGAGTTGTAGGGTAAAAAATTTGTAATAATAATAGCCCAGTTTTTTCTCCTTGTTCATCAATTCTTTCAATCACTTTCACACCCCGATTATCTTTATCTGATGCAAAAGCTATATCTAGAATTTTTTGTTGTAGTTTGTACAAAATTATTGGGAATTCTGTACAAATCTTTTGAGAAATCAAGTTTTTCCCCGATTATTTGTTCTGAATTGGCTTTAACCATATCCGAGAACGTCTGTACGTGTTCGGGTTCTATATAAAATGTTAACCCGAGGTTTTCTCTTGCTATTTTTAAAGCTTCATTGAATGAACAGAAGCATTTGAAGATCGGGTTTGGGCACTGTATATATTTAGCAACTGTTTCCCATTTGTTGTATATACCTAACTGTGTACCCCTAAATATCACGTAATGTGTATATTTGGGTCTCTATGTTCTTTCAGAATTCTGTACTGTTTGCTCAGAGGAATAAATACTGAGAGCATTTAAAATTTGAATATGCCATAAGTTGTCTAATAAGCATTATTGCTTATCTGTGAGTTTTATATCTACCATAGGACGAAATTTTTTGTTTATATCATTACATCTTTGTAAGGCGTAGTTTCCAAAAGTTATATTAGAACTTTGAATAACTGTTGGAAATATATTGGTTTTTTGTGTATACTGTAATTTTGGACTTGATCCCTTAGGCTTTGTAAACTATACTTTTGTAATTGGGTCAATTATAGACGCCGGCAATCTTCTATAAGTTGTTGTAAACTGTTGCTTGTCTTCATCAGAAGATATCTCCATTGGAAATGAGCTTCTTCCAACCTGTACAAGCTTTCCTTTCCCTTTATTTTTCATGTCCATCTATACAAAATAACTTGTTTATATTTCTAGATAACATATCTGCTATCCGATTATTTTTTTTCCTTTAATATGTTCAAAATTTATAGTGTATCCTTGTCCTTGTATGATGTTTTGTAAATTAACCCATCTGGTTCTGTTTACTTTTTTACTTTGATTATTTTTTATAAATTTTACCATGGCTTCACAATCTGTTCTAACTGTGAATTCTTTTGTAAAAATATTTTAAAATTTTCAAAGGAATTTATTAATGCTTGTATTTCAAAATCTATGCTTGTCCAGTTATTTTTTAGTTTAAAATTACCACTGCCATAAGCACATATTTTTTCTTCTTCTTTTAAACTCATATTTTAAAAATATATTATCCATAAATCTTTGAAAAATTGAAGGAGCGTTCTTTAATTAGAAACTAAGAACATTTCATTCAAACTGTCCTTCTGAACATGTAAATGTTGTCCATTTTTTAAAATCTTCTTCTAATTTTAACTGATTATATCCTGATTTTAAATCAAACTTTGAAAAAATCTTTTTTTTTGTATTAATTGAATTAAATTATCTTTATTTGGTATATTATATCCATCATCTTCTGTATTGTCATTTAGTCTTTTGTAATTATATACTATTCTTACTTTTCCTCTTTTTATTTCGCTGTGATTTCTTACTATGAATGTTGCTGATCTATGAGGACTTTCTGATTTTCTAATTAATCATTTTTCTATCATTTTTGGAATTTGTTTTTTAAATTCTTCTTTATCTAAAGGACTATATTCAAAATTTGCTGTTCTAATTGTTATATCTGAATTTTTTATTTTTAAATTTACAAATATATGTTGTCTTTGATTTTTTAATATCTTCTCCTATTAATCCTATTTTTTCTAAATGTAGTATTATTGGATGATTTATACTATTTTTTATATCTTTTCCTTTTTCTAATTCATAGTTTAAAAAATCTGTTAATAGATTTATCGTTTCATTTTGTAATAATTCTTTCCTTTGATTAGTTTTTAAAAATTCTAATTTCCTCTTTCACCTCTTTTTTCAGCAAATGTAGAAGTATTTGTATACTTGAGATTGGAAAACTATATATCTGTTTACTTAAAGTAATAAAATTTTTTGTTATTGTTATTGCTCCATTTAATCCTAGAATAAAGTTTAATCCTAGAACAAAATCTTGGGATTTTATATATTGCAGATTTATATTTATCTGTGGTATATCATATTTTATACTATAATTTCCTGAAAAATCTAAAAACTGTATTCCTGTAGGTTCTAGATAATGTGTAATAGATATTAATCTATCTTCTACTGTTCTAGTTACTAATTTATATATTAATTGTTTATGATATTTTATAGGTGCTAAACTATATGATATTAAGCTTTTTGTTGCTCCTGTATCAATTAATGCAATTAAATGTATAAACTTATTTATATCTAACCATAATCTACATTGTATATTTATCATATTAGTTGATCCTTGAGTTTGTATATATGTTTTTCCTTTTTCAGTTGACATTTGATTAATTTCTTGTTGTATTTGTTTTTTCTTTTGAATTATATCTTCTATTTTTAATATTTTTTCTTCTATTACTTGTAATTTCATTTTATGTAATTTTGTTATTAATTATAGTTTATCTAATTTATAGTATATTCATCTTTATTTTCTTTAGTTTCTATATTATATTTTTCTTCTTTTTCTATGTTATATAATTCTTTTAAACATAAATAACATATTTCTATAAAACATTTATTACATTGAGATCTTTTTTTATACTAGGATAAAATCCACAATTAAAACATTTTATGTAATTATTTCCTCTATTATGTGTCCAATCATGATTACATTTCTCTTCTGTATTCATATATGTGTATGTTATCTTTATCAAAGGTTTTTCTTCATCACTATATATACTATATATAGATTCATTATCAGTTTCTAATGCTTCTATTTCGTATTCATTTAATTGTTCTATTAAACTACTTCTTCCTGTATTTTTATTTTTATTTGGACATTTATTTGCCAAATGTTTTTAATCTCCACAAATAAAACATTTACATTTTCTTGTTTTTGGTATATTTACATATCTATATTTATTTTTGTAATAAGGTCTATATTCTTTTCTATAAGTATTACTTTTTCTTAATTTTTTTCTTTCTATCATAATACCCATATGCTTGTGGTGTATATATTGTTGTTTTACAAAATGCGTATACATTTCTTTTTAATTGTTCCTGTAGAGATACTTCTTTACATTTTTCTTCTAATATTCCAAATGTATATGTTATTATAGGTCCTATTCCTAGATTTTTTTGTTGAGCATAATTTTGCTTCCATGCGTCATGTATACTTTTTCCTAAATCTCCTGATAGTTTTATAAAATATTTGTCACATAAATCATCATCCATAGCCTGTCCTGTTTGTGCTAATAATCTTGTAAAATCTAATGTAAATTCATTTATATATTTCATATCTGCAAAACTTAATTGTTCTAAATTTCTTATTGATGTATCTTGTATTAATGTATTATTTTTTGCTGGGTCTACTCCTATAATAAGAGTTCTAATTTATGATGTAAAATTATAAGGATTTTCTCCTAAGGCTTTTAATCTATTTATTTCGTTTGGATCTTGAGTCTTTTTACTTTGCCATATTCCTAAGGCAGTTGGTCCTAATGTGGTTTCTAAATAAGCAAACATATCCATACTTTCTCTTTTATTTGTTTCCCACATTCTTACTATTGTTTGTTCCCAAATTAGGATTTCATCAATCCATAATTGTGGTTTTTGTGATTCTAATATTAACATACTATTACTGTGTATATTTCCTATTGGTAATCTACCTATACTATTATCTTCTTGTTGATAATTAACCGATGGTTTTCCCCATGGTTCTCTTCCTACTCTTTCTTCTATATCAGGTCCTACTGCACTCCATTCTGGTTTTCCTCTTTTTCTTAAATAATGTTGATCCATAAATGTATACTCTTTTTTATAGAAATCTGAATGCTAAATTAATTGTAGATTAAAGAAAAATCCTGAACCATGGTCTCAGGAACATACCAATATAATAAAACTTATTAAAAGTAAAATAAAACAATTACCATGTTTAAATATTCCACATCCTAATGCTAAATTAATTGTAAAAACTGATGCTAGTGATTTAGGATTTGGTGGAATTCTAAAAGAATCTTTAAATAATAATAAAGAACAATTAATTAGATTTTATTCAGGATCTTGGAATGATACTCAAAAGAATTACTCTACTATAAAAAAGACAATTTTAAGTATTGTTTTATGTATTAAAAAATTTGAAGATGATTTATATTTGAAATCCTTTTTATTAAGAATTGATTGTTTATCTGCAAAACATATTCTAGAAAAGGATATAAAAAATTTGATTTATAAACAAATTTTTGCAAGATGGCAAGCATTATTAAGCAATTTTGATTTTCAAATTGAATTTATAAAAGGTGAAAATAACTCTCTACTTGACTTTTTATCAAGAGAATTTTTACAGGGAATATGAGCTCAAAAGATTAAAAAAAGATTGTTTTAACAAATCAACAATTATCAAAGTCTTCTCCATTATCAAGCTCTTCTCAGAGATCACCATTACCAACTATTAATCGATTTGCTCCTCTATCTCCAGCTCCCAGGCCTAGACCACCTTATTCCTCTGTTATTCAAACAAGAGTATTACCAAAGTCAATTACTCATCCAAACACTTCAAAATTACCTATAATTAATCCCTCAACCAATTCCTCATCCAACAAATCTGAATATATTCCATATTCTATAAATCCTAATCATAAAATTGTAAAAATTTTATAACCTATAGAAGAAGAGAAAGTTTCTCAAAGTTTTCTAAACCTTATAGATTATCTATATCCAAGAAACTGTCATTTTTATGATTCTGATCATAAAACACTAGAATATTATCAAGCTATACTCGTTGATGCTAGCGGTCAGTATACTAAAAACAAGACTAAATTAACACTGTCTAACCTAAGTTAAAGACTCAATAACTAATCCTAGACCTAGACTTAACCTAAACACCTAGTAATAATCGAAAAATCCTAAACTAGACCGCTACGAGGCAAGTGTACCTATCGATGACAGAATAGCTGGTGGAAGTCCGGATATCAAACCAATGGACACTAGTATAGCAAACTAACCTAGACTGTGGACCAAATTAAGTAAAAGAAAGGGGGGGGGGGAGGTTTGGTGCAACTCTGACAATCAAATCAGACTGAGACTGATTAAATAACTAAACTACTAACTAAACTCTACACAGGAACAGAACTGTGAATGAAATCTAACTGCATTGAGGAAAACTGGTATACCTAGGCTGGGAATCAAAAGTGTGACAAATGCTGACTTGGACTGACTTATGAAGGATGATGACTAGGATCTTAAGGAACAGACTAAGGATAATTTAATGGGACCCAGATCAGATACCAGGTGACTCCAATGGAAATCCTAAGACTGTAATGTATGCACTAGTCTACCGGGTCACCTTTCGGATTTTCGCGATATGCAATTGCACTCCAACGGGTGAATCACCTCCCAGATTTCTCCACCCGTTTGTATCCTAAGACACTAGAGAGCTATAAAGGTGACAACTTTGACATGGATTAACACTAACACTAGGTAGATCTAAGACAACGCCCTCTCGGGTCGTTTAACTCAAATATCCCAAGTGAAAGAGACCAACCATCTAACCTATCACATCCCCGGATTTCTAGGTTAGGTCACACATGTAAATAATCAACACGTAATGAAGTCTAATCCTATGGAATGTGATCAAAAACCCATAAACTAACCTAAAACACTAAGTAATAGGCCTAACATGCATTTATGTGTGGAAAGACCTTCCTGGACACACATGGATCAAACATTCATCAAGTAAAATCATTCAATATATGCAAAAACCATCAAAATTCATAACTTTATAACTGAATACAAAGCATATAACATCCATAATCATACATAACTTTAAAGTTGTAGACCCCAGGTCCCGAGTGTATAAGTTCATCTTACCGAAACTAGACTGTTTGTCGCCTCCGTCGAGTCTATCGCGAAACTACAACATAGATCGATATTACGCCCGTCGTGACCTTTAGTCACAGTTGTCGTAGAGGGGGTTTGTTATACCAAGTAGTACTACATAATAACAACTCGTTTGATATACAACTAACGGTAAGGATATGTGAGGGCTTTGTTGCGATACAAGCACACTCAAAAGTTATTTGCACAACATAACGAGTAATACATCAAAATAAGTATGCCAAAGTAAGTCTGTGGGTAACCTCCCCAGTTGGAGTTACCCAGTGTATGTTCATAATGTTTGCCCAACTAGTTGACCCAGTTGTTGGTCAAAATGTTTGTTCAGTTCGTTGACCCAGATGTTGGTCAAAATGTTTGTTCAGTTCGTTGACCTAGATGTTGGTCAAAACATTTGCCAAATGTTTGCACGGTACTTCGTCAAATATGTTTGTCAAATGCTTTGTACAAAGTAGTTGTCAAAGGTTTGTATCAAATGTGTTTAGTCCAAAAGTTTTTGTCATATGCATTTGTACAAGTTGTTTTTCAAAAGTATTTGCATGTATTTCTCCCTCCGATTTGATTTTATAAACAGTTAAGAGAAATGGGGGCCGTGAACTCACCTGAGTAAAGAATACGTAAGCTCCTAAATCTCCTAGAGAGTTGGTTACTGATTGCCTATATTACATAGTGTCACACCCCACCTCTTGACACCCGATAATGTCTCTTGTTGTTGTAATGTGTTGCAGAAGCTTGATGGTAAGTTCTCAGAGATAGGTGTGGCTAATTGTTACCTGGGTATCATACATCCATAGTCAAATGTTTCCTAATGTGTGATCTTGTTGTGCATCCTCACTTGTGTTTCTTTTGTTATTCACTGTTCCCCTGAAATTGGTTTTTGTAATGTAAAAGATCAGCAAGGATGCTGGTGAGTTCATAGATGTAATAAGCTTGATATGATATGATTTGATATAACATGATATGATATGATAAGTATGCATGCATACGCCACTTTATGAATATGATTCACCATGAAAACCCATAAGCAACGCCTATGTGACTGTAATGTAATTGGCGGCTGTCACACCCCCAAATTTCAACTAACGGAATCACACCGTTTGGGAGCGTGACAAACCAGGATCTCAGATCATTAGACATAGCGAAGACCTCTATATGAATTTCAAAACATACGTTGGTCTTTAAAACATAATATTCAGAGTTTACAAAAAGTTGCGGAAGCGTTTCAAATCAAAACCAATAAACTGTTGATAAGTAAAACATTACAAATCAAAATACTGAAATATTCAAATTCAAATGTTCAAATTCAAAGTGTTTATAATGCATGAGACTCTATCTTCCTAGTCCATGCCAGCTGTAACGCGCGCCTTAGCGTCCTGAGAAAACATGCAAATCAAGTCAACACAATGGTTGGTGCATAACACAGGTTTTCAATAATCACAATGTTCAAAACATCAGTTTGAATAATAAGTTGTAGATAACATAATCACAAATGCACAGTCATGATAGCTAGTCATATAAACTATTTACATACGTGTTCGACACCGAAGCTGACTAGTTGCCATGCTATAGCATGTTTTCGCCTTGCCACTATCGTCTATCACAACAATAGTAAAAATTGTGTTTGGTCAGTCAAACACCTGCGTAGATCCCATCTACCAGGTGAGGTTTGTCAAACCTAATAGATCTATTTCCAACTACCACGCTTTGCATTACAGCAAACTAAACGGTTCGAGGTGTGTAAGGACTTTCAAGTTGATATGTTGTCACATAATGTAAACAGATAACTCATGCAAGTGATATGTATCTAAAAGTAGTTTGTTGTACATGTTTTCTCCCCCAAAACAGTTTAAAATAAGAAAGGGGCCGTGTACGCACCTTTGATAATAGTAGAATGATCACACACTAAAAGCTCGTGAAAGAAATCCTTCTACGAAGAATCTGTGTTTAAACAGTAACCTATTGTTATTCGAATAATCGTTTTGTGCTTGAAATCACATACGTGTCAACACACGTATGTTAAAGTGTGAGAATTATGCATACGGAAGTACGCGTGCTTTTGAAATCGATTAAATAAAATCATATTTGATTTTATTCAACTAATCGTAATTATACGCGATTTCGTGTTCGGATTAAAATATGAATTTTATCATTTCAATGTGTTCGTATACTCGTTACGTTTCCAACGCAACTCGAACGGTTTAAAACGGAGTTAAAATGATCAATTTATGAGTTAAAACCCAAAAATATATTTTAACTCAAAAACTGGTAAGGGTCGGGTTCGAACCCGCGACCCCCACCTCTTTGCAAACCCACACCACCAACTCATCTAGTCCAAATTTCATTGATATCATATGGTTTTTAATTCTTTTAACTCCTAATGGGTCGATTCCCCCTTGTTTATCTATAGCCGAAGCACTTGCATCACAATTGACCCGAAATTCACATACTTTCGGATTTGCAACCATAGGGTTATGGTTCCAGCAATCTAATCGAACCCAACCATGTCCATAATTTGATAAACTATCATTTTACAACTCCAATTCATGACCTATATATTTTCGAACTTGAATCTTCAAACCCAACATCTAATCTTGATAAATTCGATACTATTATCCAAAATTAACCTAGGGCTATCCTAAATCGTTCCCTTCTGAAACCACATAGATCCTTTAGTTCGATTTTTACACCCAATTGCATCAAAAACCCCAAAACAGTTTTTCTATCACAACCCTCGAATCGAACCCCAACAATTCGTTGTTCCAATATGAAATTGACACATCATAAACCTTAATCGGGACTTTCTGAAACTACCCATGCCATTTAATTTGATTTTTAAACCGATTTAATCAGCAACCCCCAAAACAACTCTAACAACGAACCCTAGTAGTCAACCTCTATCAATCCGTTGTTAGAACCTGAAATTAACATAGGCTTATGTTTGATCGGCAATTTATGAAAGTGTGTGTACTATTTGATTTCATTTTTACACCCATCATAACCGAAACCCCCAAATCCGACTTCCATATGAACCCTAGAATTCGTTCATGATTAATTCGATATTGGAACCACGAATTAACTTAGGGATTATCCTAATCGGTTGTTTTAGAAGATGTTAGAACGAAAACTCACCTGATTTGATTCCAATTTGTTGTAGATCGTCTTGTTGCTCAACTTTCGGCCGTCCTTTTAGTCGAACTCAAATCCCACTATCTCTTATTCACAATTGATGTATCCAGAACTCTCCTTTGATGCCGACTAATGATTCTGAATGGCCAATTTGAGGCATTTAACTGGAATAATATGATTTTATCCCTCAATGGTTTCGGTTTCGACCTTTGAGGTCGAATTGAGTTAAATTCGATCGTTACTAACATTAATAACATATAATAACTGTTAGTAATCATCAATGAGATGATTATTGTTAGTTTTATAACAGTTATAACTCTTATTATCACGAGATTCGAATTTTCCCCAATTATTTTGGCCAAATTTTGACTTTTAGAAGTCAAAAATCAATTTCTATTACAACTTATAAACTAATTCTTGAAATCAACACTTAAAAACCTAATTTTTGCTTAATCTCAACTCCTAAGGATTATTCTGAGTCCATAACATATTGTTTCGATTTACAAAGCTACTTTAATAATCCCAAATTATCACTAATTGATCACTTAAATTATTGTTGAGTTAAATTAAACTAATTGGGCTTCTCAAATACAATTGGGCCTCACTGGGCCTTCCTGGGCCTACCTTGGCTTTCCCTAGGCCTACCTTGTTTACATTGGGCCTTACTTGAATTTATTGGGCCTTATTGGGCTTCTCTTGGCTTTGTGGGCCTACATTGGCTATGTTGGGCCTAATTGATCTTGTTGGGCCTCCATTGACCTTATTGGGCCTTCATTGGCCTTGTTGGGCCTTCATTGGCCTTATTGGGCCTAGATTTTGTAATTGAGCCTCCCTAGATCTCAATGGGCCTACATTATCACTATTGGGCCTGTGATATCACCAACTCTCGTTAACAAGGTTAGTGTAGAAAGTCGAATTGTCACATCATCCCCTTGTTGAAGGAATTTTCGTCCCGAAAATTAGCAAGTGTTAGGAGTAGTTAGGAACTACTTACGAGTTTAAATCGTACGTGTTAGTGTGATTTGATCATTCTGTGTGCTTGTGTGTACTCACACACAAAGTCCAATGCTTGCAACATCACAACTCAATTGTGATCGTTCAATGTAACTGTTTTGCGTGTACACTAGTTAGTTCACCTAACTGTGACTGTTTGTGTTTGATCATACTGTGTTGTGTAACCTCACACATAGTGAGTGTCTGAAACTGTTTGTACTATGCAACCCCGCACATAGCAAAGTGTATGTAATCAATGTACTATGCAACCCCGCACATAGCAAAATGTATGTAACCAATCGTGTATGTACTACCATAACATGTAACATATGAAATGTAGCACATAAAATATATAGAATGTAATGTAGCACAAATATTTGTAACAAAATCAATTGAATAAATAAAACGTTTGTGCTTACAGTTTGAAATTTGCAGTGTTGATGTGTGAAAGCATCACGTCATCCCCTTGTTGAAGGAAATTTCGTCCCGAAATTTAACGTGCGCTCTCAGTGTTAGCAGGAGCTGTCTTGAATAGATGAGGATATTTCTTCATCATTTGATCTTTCCGTTCCCATGTGAATTCAGGACCCCGTCTTGAATTCCATCGGACTTTGACTATCGGAATCTTGCTTTGCTTCAGTTGTTTGACCTCTCGGTCCATGATTTCTGCCGGTTCTTCAATGAATCGTAACTGTTCATCTACTTGTATTTCTTCCAACGGAACAATCAATGTCTCATCAGAAAGACATTTCTTTAAGTTCGACACATGAAACACATCATGAACTCCACTGAGTTCATCCGGTAGTTTAAGTTGATATGCAACCGGACCAATCCTTTTCAGAATCTCAAAAGGTCCTACGTAACGTGGACTAAGCTTTCCGCGCTTGCCGAATCGTATCACACCTTTCCAAGGTGATACCTTTAGAAGAACTCGGTCTCCTACTTGAAATTCCAACGGCTTGCGACGTTTGTCTGCATAACTCTTCTGACGATCTCGAGCCGCTGCCATACGGTTCCGAATCTGAACTATCTTCTCTGTCGTCTCGTGCACCAGTTCAGGACCTGTAAGCTGACTGTCTCCAATCTCAGCCCAGCACACTGGTGAACGACATTTGCGGCCATACAAAGCTTCAAACGGTGCTGCTTGAATACTTGTATGATAACTATTATTGTAAGAGAATTCCACCAACGGTAAATGATTCTCCCAGCTGTCACCAAAGTCAATTACACAAGCTCGTAACATATCCTCGAGCGTTTGAATCGTTCGTTCACTTTGACCGTCGGTCTGTGGATGATAGGCGGTACTCATATCCAAGCGAGTCCCCAATGACTTATGAAGAGATTTCCAAAAGTTAGAAGTAAATCGGGCATCCCGATCTGATATGATAGAGATTGGCACGCCATGCCGTGCTACTACTTCCTTAATATAAATGCGAGTCAATTTCTCCATCTTGTCAGTTTCTTTGATTGCTAAGAAGTGTGCAGATTTCGTTAATCGATCGACAATTACCCATATCGTATCACAACCACTCGGTGTACGGGGTAACTTAGTAATGAAATCCATCGAAATCTGTTCCCACTTCCACATCGGTATCTCTGGTTGTTGCAGTAAACCAGATGGCTTCTGATATTCAACTTTGACTTTCGAACAAGTCAAACATTTGCTAACGTACTTAGCAATATCAGCTTTCATGTGAGGCCACCAATACAGTGCCTTCAAGTCATGATACATCTTGTCTGATCCCGGATGGACTGAATATCTAGACTTGTGTGCTTCGTCCATCACGAGTTCCCTTAAACCTCCATACGAAGGTATCCACATTCGATCAATGAAATAACGAATTCCATCAGGTTTAACATTCAATTGTTCTTCCATTCCTCGTAAAGATTCCGGTACTAAGTTTTCCGTTTTCAAGGCCTCAATCTAAGCATTGTGCACCTTGTCAGGTAAGTCAGTATGTATTGTCATCATAAGTGCGCGAACCCGTCTTGTTCCCGTCGTATCTTTTCTACTCAAAGCATCGGCTACGACATTAGCCTTTCCCGGGTGATACTTAATCGCACACTCATAATCGTTCAACAACTCAACCCATCGCCGTTGCCTCATATTAAGCTCCTTCTGATCAAAAATATGCTGCAAACTCTTATGATCAGTGTAAATGGTACACTTAGTTCCATACAGATAATGCCTCCATATTTTCAAAGCAAAAACCACTGCTCCTAACTCCAAGTCATGAGTAGTGTAATTCTTTTCGTGCGTTCGTAGTTGTCTGGAAGCATAAGCGATCACTTTATCCCGTTGCATCAACACACATCCCAAACCCTGTCCAGATGCGTCACAATACACCGCAAAGTCTTCTGTTCCTTCCGGTAAAGACAGAATCGGTGCACTGCAGAGTTTCTGTTTCAATAACTGGAATGCAGCTTCCTGTTTATCCGTCCAGTTATACTTTGTTCCTTTGTGCGTCAGAGCTGTAAGTGGTTGAGCGATCTTTGAGAAACCCTCAATGAATCGTCGATAATAACCCGCCAAACCAAGGAATTGTCGTACCTCGGTAGGGGTCTTTGGCGCTTCCCAATTCTTAATCGCTTCAATCTTCGCTGGATCAACATGTATGCCCTTTTCATTAACTATATGCCCCAAGAACTGTACTTCTCGCATCCAGAAATCACATTTCGAGAACTTAGCGTACAGTTGTTCCTGTTTCAATAACTCTAGCAGTAATCGAAGATGTTCAGCATGTTCCTCCTCAGACTTTGAATAGATGAGAATGTCATCAATGAAAACAATGACAAACTTATCCAGATAAGGTTTACAAACACGATTTATGAGATCCATGAATACAGCTGGAGCGTTTGTCAACCCAAATGGCATGACCAAGAACTCATAATGGCCATAGCGTGTCCTGAATGCTGTCTTCGGAATATCCTCCTCCTGGACTCTTAGTTGATGATAACCCGACCTGAGATCAATCTTCGAGTAGTAACTCGAACCTTGCAATTGATCAAACAGATCGTCAATCCTGGGTAATGGATACCGGTTCTTGATAGTAACCTTGTTCAATTCCCGGTAATCGATACACATACGGAAAGTCCCGTCTTTCTTCTTTACAAACAATACTGGAGCTCCCCATGGTGAAAAACTAGGTCGTATGAAACCCTTATCCAACAACTCTTGCAATTTTGTGGATAACTCTTGCATCTCTGACGGTGCAAGTCGATAAGGCGCCCTAGCTATCGGTGATGCGTCTGGTGTAAGATCGATTCGGAATTCCACCTGTCTCACAGGCGGTAATCCCGGCAAGTCTTCTGGAAATACCTCCGGAAACTCACAAACTATAGGTATATCTTCAAGCTTCCTCTCAGCTACCGGCTTTTCAGTTATAAGTGCTATAACTGCCGTATGACCTTTCCGCAGACACTTGTGTGCTTTCATACAAGATATGAGACGCAGTGGTGTACTGCTCTTCTCTCCTTGTACATATAATGTCTCTCCCTGCGGAAGAGGTATGCGAACAATCTTTTCATGGCATACAATTTCAGCCTGGTTCTTGGACAACCAGTCCATGCCAATGACTACATCAAAACTGCCTAAGGCAATAGGCATCAAATCAATCTCTAATGTCTGACCCATCAAATCAAGGATACATCCCTTATAAATGTTTTCTACTAAAATCAACTTACCATCAGCTAATTCCACAGTGTATGGACTATCTAAGGCAGTGGGACTAACATTTAGCAACTTAGCAAGTGAACTAGATACAAAGCTCCGATCGGCACCGGTGTCAAATAACATAGAGGCATAGTGATTATTTAAGAGGAACGTACCCGTAACAATGTTGGGATCCTCCCGCGCTTGACGTCCTCCGATCACAAACGCCCTGCCTCTAGCACCGTTGTTGTTGTTGTTATTGTTGTTGTTATTGTTGGTGCCATTGCCATTACCGTTGCCATTTCCATTACCATTTCCATTATTGTCCCCGCCTTTCTTAAGTTGTGGGCAATCTTTCTTGAAATGCCCCATCTTGCCGCACTCGAAACAACCCTTCTGTGCGTTGTTCTGATTGTTATTATGGTTGTTATTGTTGTTCTGCAGCTCTCCGCGACAATCCTTAGCCGCGTGCCCAATCTTGCCACACCTCTGGCACTTAGCTCTGTCACACTGGTTACCCGCATGATGGTAACCACACTTGTTGCACTTGGGGTGCTTACCAATATAGCCCCCCGATGATGATGATTGCTGACCACTGTTGGAATTATGATAGGACTTGTTTGAGTCCTGCTTCCTGTTCTGCTGTTGGTTGTTACCCTTGAAGTTGTTACTCTCCCACTTTCTCTTATGGTCTCCCACCTTGGTAGCAGATGTTCGCTTAGGCAGAGTCCCCTGCAACACTGCCTGATCAGTAAGCTGATGTGCTAGACGAACAGCTTGTTGGATGGTGGTGGGATTTGCTGAAGTCACCAACCCTTGAATCTGAGGCACTAGTCCTCCAATGTACCTTTCGATCCACTTACTGGCTGGAATAGCCATGTGTGGTAGCAGTCTGGCCAGTTCATGCGATCTGGTCGTGTATTCCTCAATGTTTGACCCCTCCATCTTGAGGTGCCAATACTCCTCCTCCAACTTCTGCATTTCACTACGAGGACAATACTCCTCTTGCAGTAAAGTTTTGAAGTTATTCCATGTCAATGCATTTGCTTCTCCCAACCCCAGAGTCTGAACATTGGAGTTCCACCAAGTCAGTGCTGGACCCTCCAATGTTCCAGTAGCAAATTTCACCTTGCTGTCATCAGGACAGTTGTACATTTCGAACACAGACTCCGCCTTTTCAATCCATCGGAGAAGTCCTATGGCCCCCTCCGACCCTTTGAAGTTGTGAGGTTTGCAGTCCAAGAACATCTTGAATGTGCAAACTTGTGGGTTAACCAATCCCCCAGCTGGACCCTGTGGCCCTATGTTGTGAGTCTGAGCATACTGTGCGATTGCCTCTGTCACACCCCCAAATTCCCACTCGTGGCGTATGTCCACGTGGATGTGACGTGTCCAGAATCACAGCTCAAGGTCATATAGAACACCTCTATATGCGTTTACAAATCCAAGTTTGACACATACACTCATAAAATAGTTTGCAGCGGATTAAAAGTTATCATGTCATATTGCAGCGGAATATCAAATGTTTGACCAAATGCAGCGGAAATGTAAATAGTTTAACACAACATTGTTTAACAAAATAAAAGTAAAATGTTTTCAAAACGACAGAATGCATGTAAGTCCCTATGCTCGTCCCTTAATTTGTGCAATCATGTCCTCATGCTAGCCGCGCTAGTTACCTGAGAATACAAGTTAGAAAAAGTGTCAACACAATGGTTGGTGAGTTCACAGGTTTTGATATACATATATAGTAAGAAAGTGTGTCATGCTGTTTATCATATGTTAGTACCGAGCCCTTGGCCCAAAGTGTCAGTGCGTCACTACCGAACTAGACTTGTTTGTCCTTGCCTCCGCTATGTCTCGTATCCATAGCAAGTTAGGTCAGAGTTTGCACGGGTTATGACATCCAGTCAACATAGTGCCCCGTGGGGTTAGTCATTCCCTAATGGATCCATCCAAATCTACCACGTTGTTCGTACATTAACGGTAAGACTTTGTGAGGGCTTAATACGAGTTCAACACTTAATGTTTGTCCAATAAACCAGCATACACCAAATATGTTTGTACAGTAATAAATGTTTGACTCGATGTAACTAGTATTCTCCCCCTATTTAAAAGCGTTTGAAAAAGAGTAAAGAGGGGCCGTAAACTCACCTTAGTGATGTGAACGTAAGTATGCGTAAGCTCCTGATGTAGTAGGCACGTCAGTCACCGGCAACCTATATCGTATACCGTACGTGAGTTCGTGTATGTGACCGTGCTAGTGTCTGTGTTAGTGCTCGTGTTCGTGTCCAACAACCCTTGGTTGTTCATGTTTGTCCGTGTCGGTTCTCAATGACCGTGTTTGCTCGTATTGGTCCATATTGACCGTGTTTGACCGTGTTTGACTGTGTTTGACCAAAGTTGATCGTGTCAAATCAACGACCCGTTGGTGAACCGTGTGACGGTTGTGAATCGTGTAGCAATCGTGTAAGTGTTTGTCGTGTGCAAAACGTGCATGTCGCGTCTATGGACAACTTACTATTTATAGTAAGTTTCCATTTATGGAAAGTTCACAAAGCATGTCGGTGTTAGAGTTCTAGCATGCTCAATGGTCCTACGGGGTCATGTTAACACGTAACACATTATCATACAAGGTCATATACGTCGTTTATAGCAAGTTAGCACATAAAAGTTTCCTAAAATGGAAAGTTTCCATTTTTAGCATACGTGACATCGGAAACCATCTAACTTAGCATCTAATCATCATGTCATAGCATTATAAGTCATTTAGCATGCTCAAATCATTCAACACGTTGACAAATCGGTTTTTGTAAAAATAAAGTTACTAAATATAGTAACTTTCTAGTTTTTCATGAAAATGACCATTCTATCATTCCTAAACCATTTTCACATCATCATTCATCATAATAAGCTATTTACTAACGTCTAATCATGTCAACATAGTCTAAATCATCATCCATCAATATTTTTACCCAAAAAGTTACTAAATATAGTAACAATGTTGAAAATGACCATAATAATATCAAGATCACATTCTTAGGTTTCTAATCATCATAATATCATCCAAATAGCAATTTCACATACATGCATGTTCATCAAATACACTAAATCATCAACTTGTAACTAAAAAGTTACTAAAAATAGTAAGTTTGCCTCTAAATCACATTTTGACCATCATAACCACAATCTAATCTTGCAAGGACACTTATACATTATCATGAATCATTTCAACATCAATAAAACTATCTAAAATGCCTTAGATCATACATGCATGTCAATATATCATCACAAAACATCACTTTAAGCAACAAGACCCATACTCATCATCATAGATCATCATAGATCATCATCTAAACACTTTAGATCATCATAAATCACCTTAAAATCAACAAACCCAGAAGCAAATCTCGTGCATGTGCATCCAAAGTGCTTGCATGTGTGAATATAAGCATGCATGTGAGTGTAATGGTGATTTTAAGCTACTAGAGGTGTAGAGACTACCTTCTAAGGTTCTAAGAACACTGGAACGATGGTTGAACAGATTCTAAGCCCCCTGGAGCTGCTGGACTCGACAGAAACAGAAGGAAGGTGATGGTGCTCGAGCTTCTTCTTTGATCCCAAGCCTTCTAACCTTCACTTCCAAGCTTCAAAGAGTGTAACAATGGCTTCCAGAAGGATTTCCAGGTGAAGAAGACGCTCTTGAGTGGTCTGTAACTCGAGAAATACAAAGTAGAGCGGCTAGACATGATTACATCTTGGTTTTATAAAGATTTGCCGTCTGACACTCGTCGCGTACAGCGGAGAAGGCTCAAAAAGAGGCTCCGCGTACCGCGGCGGATTTCGGGAGTCAACTCCCCGCGATGTCTGTCGCGTATCGCGACACTTCTCCCTGTTGGGCCATCGCGTACCGCGATGGGCCCCTGAAGAGCCCAATAAGCCCTTTTTTATGGGTTTGATCCGTTCGTCATCGTTTTCACGTTTCCGAACTATCGTTTGGCCTCGTTTGAACTTCCAAGTTCAGTGTGTGAGTGTTTCGTGCGGTTTCGAGTGTTGTGCTACACAATGTGCTTGACGTTCACCAACGTTCGTGTGTTTTGACACGTGTGTGTTGTTTGTCGATAATTCCATGAATTATCTAGTCAGGTGTCAGTGTTTGTACTGTCGTGCCACGTGTCACACTAAATTAATTTAATTCTAGTGCCACGTGTACATAAAGTATTTAAATAAACATTTAAATAAATACAAAGCTGACCTGGAAAAATACGGGGTGTCACATCCTCCCCATGTTAGAAAGAATTTCGTCCCGAAATTCAACTTGCGTTGTTAGCATTTGTCTGTTCCGAGAACAGGTGTGGGTACTTTTGTTTCATCTGGTCTTCACGTTCCCACGTGAATTCCGGTCCGCGTCGCGAATTCCATCGCACTTTCACAATCGGTATCTTGCTGAGTTTGAGCTTCTTGGTTTCCCGGTCCATAATCTCCACCGGTTCCTCAACGAAGTTCAATTGTTCGTCGATTTGTATCTCCCCGAGAGGAATAACAAGTGTTTCATCAGATAGACACTTTTTGAGATTCGAGATGTGGAATACGTTGTGCACGTTGCTCAGTTCAACTGGCAGGTTTAGTTCGTAGGCTACAGGGCCTATTCGTTTTGTTATCTCGAACGGTCCAATGTAACGAGGGTTCAACTTTCCTCGTTTGCCAAACCGAATGACTCCCTTCCAGGGCGAGACTTTGAGTAACACTCTGTCCCCCACCTGAAATTCTAACGGTTTGCGTCTTTTGTCAGCATAGTTTTTCTGTCTGTCCCGAGCCGCTGCCATTCGTTTGCGTATTTGTACAATCTTTTCAGTTGTTTCGTGCACGAGCTCTGGTCCAGTCAGTTGGCTGTCTCCAACTTCTGCCCAGCAGATGGGTGATCGGCACTTACGTCCGTATAGTGCCTCGAATGGTGCAGCTTGGATGCTTGTGTGGTAGCTGTTATTGTACGAAAACTCAACTATCGGTAGATGAGATTCCCAGCTACTCCCAAAGTCAATAACGCATGCCCGTAGCATATCCTCCAGTGTCTGTATGGTTCGCTCACTCTGCCCGTCCGTTTGCGGGTGGTAAGCGGTACTCATGTCCAATCTCGTGCCCAAAGCCTCATGCAAAGACTTCCAGAAATGCGACGTGAATCGACTGTCGCGATCAGATATGATTGAGATTGGCACTCCATGCCGAGTGACCACTTCCTTCAAATAAATCCGAGTGAGTTTGTCTAGCTTGTCAGTCTCCTTGATAGGTAGAAAATGTGCAGACTTTGTCAGTCGGTCTACGATAACCCAGATGGTATCGCAACCACTTGTCGTCTTTGGCAGTTTAGTGATGAAATCCATGGAAATCTGCTCCCATTTCCACATTGGTAGTTCCGGTTGTTGAAGTAACCCTGATGGCTTCTGGTACTCAACTTTGACTTTTGAGCACGTTAGGCATTTACTCACGTAGGTTGCTATCTCAGCTTTCATGTTTGGCCACCAATAGGTTGTCTTCAGATCATGATACATTTTGTCAGAGCCCGGATGTATGGAATACCGGCTCTTGTGTGCTTCGTCCATCACTACTTCTCTCAATCCTCCGTAGCGTGGAATCCAGATTCGATCCATTAAATAGTAAGCTCCGTCGTCTTTGGCCTTTATTTGCTTATCCATGCCACGCATGGCTTCAAGAGTAAGGTTTTCAGCTTTTAGAGCTTCTTGTTGTGCGATTCGTATCTGATTTGGCAATTCAGAATGAATCGTGAGTTGTAGAGCACGCACGCGTTTTGTTGTTTCCTTCCGGCTCAACGCGTCGGCCACTACGTTGGCTTTACCGGGATGGTACTTGATGGCGCAGTCATAATCGCCGATAAGCTCAACCCATCTTCGTTGCCTCATGTTTAACTCTTTCTGATCGAATATGTGTTGTAGGCTCTTGTGATCGGTAAAGATAGTGCATTTTGTGCCATACAAGTAGTGTCGCCAGATCTTCAAAGCGAACACTACCGCTCCCAACTCAAGGTCATGTGTCGTGTAGTTCTTCTCATGTACCTTCAGTTGGCGTGAAGCGTATGCTATAACCTTCTCGCGTTGCATCAGTACGCAACCGAGTCCTTGTTTCGAAGCGTCGCAGTACACCACGAAGTCATCACATCCTTCCGGTAGGGATAGGATGGGTGCAGTGCATAGTTTCTGTTTCAACAGGTTGAAAGCAGCTTCTTGTTTGTCTCCCCAATCAAATTTCTTATCCTTATGAGTCAAGGAGGTCAGTGATTGAGCAATCTTCGAGAATCCTTCGATGAATCTTCGGTAGTACCCAGCCAGACCTAGGAATTGTCGCACCTCAGTCGGAGTCTTGGGTGCTTCCCAGTTCTTAATTGCTTCGATTTTGGCTGGGGCTACGTGTATCCCCCGTTCATTAACCACGTGTCCAAGGAATTGGACTTCGCGAATCCAAAAGTCGCATTTTGAAAATTTCGCGTACAGTTGCTCTTTCTTCAGTAGTTCCAAGACTAGCCTTAGATGTTCGGCATGCTCCTCCCGATCCTTTGAATAAATCAGGATGTCGTCGATGAACACTATCACGAATTTGTCCAGGTAAGGTTTGCACATTCTATTCATGAGATCCATGAATACTGCTGGTGCGTTGGTCAGTCCAAAGGGCATAACCAAGAATTCGTAGTGTCCGTATCGGGTTCGAAAGGCAGTCTTAGGAATATCATTCCCCTGTATCCTCAATTGATGATAACCCGATCTTAAATCGATCTTTGAATAGTAGCTTGACCCTTGCAACTGGTCAAATAAGTCATCTATTCGTGGCAACGGGTATCGATTTTTGATCGTTACTTTGTTCAACTCTCTGTAGTCAATACACATACGGAATGATCCGTCTTTCTTCTTCACAAACAAGACCGGTGCTCCCCAAGGTGAGAAGCTTGGTCTGATAAATCCCTTGTCTAATAGCTCCTGCAACTGATTAGACAGTTCTTGCATCTCCGTCGGTGCTAGTCGGTATGGAGCTTTGGCAATTGGTGCTGCTCCTGGTATGAGGTCTATTTGAAACTCAACTTGTCGTTTCGGAGGTAGTCCCGGTAGATCCTCGGGAAATACTTCCGGAAAGTCGCGGACTACAGCTATGTCCTCAATCTTCTTTTCTTTCTTCGGATGTTCCGCAATGAGAGCTAGTATTGCGGTGTATTCCTTTTGAAGATACTTGTTTGCTTTTATGCATGACATGATGTTCAAAGGCACTCCCCGTCGTTCCCCCTGAATCGAGATCTGTTCACCGTTCTGCAACGTCACACGTACAATTTTCTCGTTGCATACAATCTCGGCTTGGTTAGCGGATAACCAATCCATTCCAACGACCACATCAAAGCTTCCGAGAGTTACTGGCATCAGATCGATTTCGAGTTCGTGACCCGCCAATGCCATAACGCATCCTCGAAAAATGTGTTGTGTTTCAATCAACTTGCCGTCGGCTAATTCTACAGTATATTTATAGTCTAGCGGTGTAGGGGTAATGTCTAGCAATTCACTAAACTCACTAGATATAAAACTCCTATCGGCACCGGTATCAAATAATATGCTAGCGTAGACATTATTTAAAAGAAACGTACCGGTTACGATGTTAGGATCGTCTTTGGCTTCCCCCGAGCCAATCACAAACGCTCGTCCCTTGGCCGCTCCTCCTCCGGCCTTCTTCAACTGAGGGCAATCCCTCCTCATGTGGCCCGGCTTGCCACATTCGTAACACCCTTTGAGAGTGTTTTGGTTGTTGTGCTGATTTTGTTGGTTGTTGGGATTGTTGTTGTTGATAGGAAATCTTGATCTGCAATCTTTGGCCATGTGACCATGCCTTCCGCACTTCAGGCATCGGTATCGTTCGCATTGCCCGGTGTGATGGTATGAGCATCGGTTGCACCGTGGGTATTTCCCTTGGTATACACCCTTCCCCTTATCATCGGGTTGGGTGGCAGTGAAAGCTCTGGCTGGTGCAGATCTTTGTTGTTGTTGAGGTTGATGAGTTTGAGGGTGGCTGGGTTCCCACTTCCTCTTCTGGCTTTCTTGAGGCTTCACGTGCTCGCCTCGTTTCGGTAGCTTGCCCTGTGCTACGGCTTGATCAGTCAGCTTATGAGCCAGTCTGATCAGTGGTTGGATGGTGGTGATGTCAGACGCCATCGCTATGCTTTGAAATTGCTCGGGCAGTCCACTGATGAACTGCTCGATTTTCTTGTATTCCGGCGTCACCATAGCCGGGCATAGCTTGCATAGCTCGTGAAATCGAGTGCAGTACTGCTCGATCTCAGATCCCACCATCTTATGCACCCAGAATTCAGCTTCCAACTTCCTGATCTCATCACGAGGACAATATTCATCTTGCAGTAGCCGGGTGAAGTCAGCCCATGACATGGAGTTGGCACCGTCCAACCCCAGGGTTTGAACATGGGTATTCCACCATGTGAGGGCCGGTCCCTCCAGTGTACCGGTTGCGTATTTAACCTTGTTCTCTTCAACACAGTCGCACATGGCGAACACAGATTCAACTTTCTCCACCCAGCGAAGCATCCCAACAGCTCCCTCAGTCCCCTTGAACTTGTGGGGGTGGCAGTTCAGAAAGGATTTGAAAGAACATCCTTTGTTGTTGTTCCCTTGCGATCCTGCTGGTCAAAAACCAATGTCGTGTGTTAGTGCGTGACATCTACACTGTGTTAGTCATGTTAGGCAAGCGTTAGTACCGTTGTTAGTGCCACTAGTCTCGCTGGCGTGCTTGTTCGCCTCGTACTCCGCAAGCATCCTGTTGAATCTGCGTTCAACCATCATGTTGATCCTTGCCTTTTCGGCCTTACGTTTGAGTCTCAGGGCATTAGCTCCTCTTCCCGACATATTCTATACGGAAGGTTAGAATATTAGTTAGCATGAGTTAGAGTGTTAGCCAATGTTATGAGAGAAGGCAAGTCAGATGTCATGTCAGAAGTCAGATCACATGTCATGATAGTAGTCAAGTCAGATGTTATGTCATCAAGTAGTCATGGTCATAAATGCGATATGTAAAACAAAACATAATTCTCATTAATAATAAGCTTGAAGTACAATAATTTCAAAAGGAAATACATAATAAGTTCTTCGAGCACATCCCGCTCGTCTAGGCCAAAATAAGAAAAATACAAAATAACAGGGTCCTCTAGTCCGAATCCATAGAGACGTGTGAAATGTCGCTGGCAGCGTCTCCGTCATCATCATCCTCCTCCGGGTCCTCATTAGGATCCTCGTCAAAGTCCTCTTCTTCGAGGTCCTCGGCCTCGAATTCAGGACCATCCTCTTGAGGTGGTTCCTCAATAAACTGTGCAGCCCATGCGTTAAGCATGGCATCGCTAGCCTGCACCATCGCCTGAGTTTCGGTTATGTCGGTCCGATTCTCGGTGATACGCACATCATGCTCCTGCATGACGTCAACGACCTGTCCGTGCTGGGTCATCAGTTGAGACACTTGGAGACGTAGAGTCTCCATCTGTGCCTCTAATCTGTTGTTGCGTTTCTCCAGCCTATCGTTTTGTCTCTCTAGTCGATCGTTCTTCTCGTGAAGAGCCCGAACCTCTTCCGATAGTCCCCTAGTCTTCCAGACCTCCCGTCGGGTGCAAGCAACATGTGCCGCGAAGGCCTGCTCCATCGGCACTCCGAATGGTGGTAGTCGATGTCCTGGAGCGGTGTCGCCGGGATATCGATATGGAGGTACTCCCTCCTCGACGATCCAACTCTGGAGTATAGCGGGAAGCCATCCCCAATATCTGGCCCGTGTAGCGTCCCTAGCCCGCCGATCCATCTCGGCGTCAACCTGGGCTACGATATCATCAATCCGTCGCCGGCTCTCTGCAGCCATGTCATCAGTGGTAGGGTGTCGGTCTGCGTTCCTACCGGTGCTGTCATTGTTGGCCATCCTGTAAGTTCTTCGTTAGTAAGCAACAGTTCAATAAGTAACAATGTCATCAATGTGCAAGTTCTACGTGTAGTGTCTAGAGTTGAGCAATGGCTATAGTCTAAGTTTACTACATGCAAACCTAGTTCCCTATAACCAAGGCTCTGATACCAGTCTGTCACACCCCCAAATTCCCACTCGTGGCGTATGTCCACGTGGATGTGACGTGTCCAGAATCACAGCTCAAGGTCATATAGAACACCTCTATATGCGTTTACAAATCCAAGTTTGACACATACACTCATAAAATAGTTTGCAGCGGATTAAAAGTTATCATGTCATATTGCAGCGGAATATCAAATGTTTGACCAAATGCAGCGGAAATGTAAATAGTTTAACACAACATTGTTTAACAAAATAAAAGTAAAATGTTTTCAAAACGACAGAATGCATGTAAGTCCCTATGCTCGTCCCTTAATTTGTGCAATCATGTCCTCATGCTAGCCGCGCTAGTTACCTGAGAATACAAGTTAGAAAAAGTGTCAACACAATGGTTGGTGAGTTCACAGGTTTTGATATACATATATAGTAAGAAAGTGTGTCATGCTGTTTATCATATGTTAGTACCGAGCCCTTGGCCCAAAGTGTCAGTGCGTCACTACCGAACTAGACTTGTTTGTCCTTGCCTCCGCTATGTCTCGTATCCATAGCAAGTTAGGTCAGAGTTTGCACGGGTTATGACATCCAGTCAACATAGTGCCCCGTGGGGTTAGTCATTCCCTAATGGATCCATCCAAATCTACCACGTTGTTCGTACATTAACGGTAAGACTTTGTGAGGGCTTAATACGAGTTCAACACTTAATGTTTGTCCAATAAACCAGCATACACCAAATATGTTTGTACAGTAATAAATGTTTGACTCGATGTAACTAGTATTCTCCCCCTATTTAAAAGCGTTTGAAAAAGAGTAAAGAGGGGCCGTAAACTCACCTTAGTGATGTGAACGTAAGTATGCGTAAGCTCCTGATGTAGTAGGCACGTCAGTCACCGGCAACCTATATCGTATACCGTACGTGAGTTCGTGTATGTGACCGTGCTAGTGTCTGTGTTAGTGCTCGTGTTCGTGTCCAACAACCCTTGGTTGTTCATGTTTGTCCGTGTCGGTTCTCAATGACCGTGTTTGCTCGTATTGGTCCATATTGACCGTGTTTGACCGTGTTTGACCGTGTTTGACTGTGTTTGACCAAAGTTGATCGTGTCAAATCAACGACCCGTTGGTGAACCGTGTGACGGTTGTGAATCGTGTAGCAATCGTGTAAGTGTTTGTCGTGTGCAAAACGTGCATGTCGCGTCTATGGACAACTTACTATTTATAGTAAGTTTCCATTTATGGAAAGTTCACAAAGCATGTCGGTGTTAGAGTTCTAGCATGCTCAATGGTCCTACGGGGTCATGTTAACACGTAACACATTATCATACAAGGTCATATACGTCGTTTATAGCAAGTTAGCACATAAAAGTTTCCTAAAATGGAAAGTTTCCATTTTTAGCATACGTGACATCGGAAACCATCTAACTTAGCATCTAATCATCATGTCATAGCATTATAAGTCATTTAGCATGCTCAAATCATTCAACACGTTGACAAATCGGTTTTTGTAAAAATAAAGTTACTAAATATAGTAACTTTCTAGTTTTTCATGAAAATGACCATTCTATCATTCCTAAACCATTTTCACATCATCATTCATCATAATAAGCTATTTACTAACGTCTAATCATGTCAACATAGTCTAAATCATCATCCATCAATATTTTTACCCAAAAAGTTACTAAATATAGTAACAATGTTGAAAATGACCATAATAATATCAAGATCACATTCTTAGGTTTCTAATCATCATAATATCATCCAAATAGCAATTTCACATACATGCATGTTCATCAAATACACTAAATCATCAACTTGTAACTAAAAAGTTACTAAAAATAGTAAGTTTGCCTCTAAATCACATTTTGACCATCATAACCACAATCTAATCTTGCAAGGACACTTATACATTATCATGAATCATTTCAACATCAATAAAACTATCTAAAATGCCTTAGATCATACATGCATGTCAATATATCATCACAAAACATCACTTTAAGCAACAAGACCCATACTCATCATCATAGATCATCATAGATCA
This sequence comes from Mikania micrantha, assembly GCA_009363875.1. Classification (NCBI taxonomy): domain Eukaryota; kingdom Viridiplantae; phylum Streptophyta; class Magnoliopsida; order Asterales; family Asteraceae; genus Mikania; species Mikania micrantha. The sequence continues at coordinate 59,062,054 of CM018689.1, forward strand.
TCATCTAAACACTTTAGATCATCATAAATCACCTTAAAATCAACAAACCCAGAAGCAAATCTCGTGCATGTGCATCCAAAGTGCTTGCATGTGTGAATATAAGCATGCATGTGAGTGTAATGGTGATTTTAAGCTACTAGAGGTGTAGAGACTACCTTCTAAGGTTCTAAGAACACTGGAACGATGGTTGAACAGATTCTAAGCCCCCTGGAGCTGCTGGACTCGACAGAAACAGAAGGAAGGTGATGGTGCTCGAGCTTCTTCTTTGATCCCAAGCCTTCTAACCTTCACTTCCAAGCTTCAAAGAGTGTAACAATGGCTTCCAGAAGGATTTCCAGGTGAAGAAGACGCTCTTGAGTGGTCTGTAACTCGAGAAATACAAAGTAGAGCGGCTAGACATGATTACATCTTGGTTTTATAAAGATTTGCCGTCTGACACTCGTCGCGTACCGCGGAGAAGGCTCAAAAAGAGGCTCCGCGTACCGCGGCGGATTTCGGGAGTCAACTCCCCGCGATGTCTGTCGCGTATCGCGACACTTCTCCCTGTTGGGCCATCGCGTACCGCGATGGGCCCCTGAAGAGCCCAATAAGCCCTTTTTTATGGGTTTGATCCGTTCGTCATCGTTTTCACGTTTCCGAACTATCGTTTGGCCTCGTTTGAACTTCCAAGTTCAGTGTGTGAGTGTTTCGTGCGGTTTCGAGTGTTGTGCTACACAATGTGCTTGACGTTCACCAACGTTCGTGTGTTTTGACACGTGTGTGTTGTTTGTCGATAATTCCATGAATTATCTAGTCAGGTGTCAGTGTTTGTACTGTCGTGCCACGTGTCACACTAAATTAATTTAATTCTAGTGCCACGTGTACATAAAGCATTTAAATAAACATTTAAATAAATACAAAGCTGACCTGGAAAAATACGGGGTGTCACAGCCTCTGCAACTCTGTTGTTGATTAGCTCATTGAGCTCAGCAACAGTCATATGTACGTTTCCCTCAGCCATTAGTTTCCTATTTATAAGAAGTGTTAGCACGAAGTCAAAATCCAATGTAACATGTGTAAGTAAAACAACAAACACATCATGTAATATAAATCAACACAGCTGTTGGAAAATAAAAGATAACTCTTTAATAGATATAAACTTTCTTTGAGTACAATACTTTTGAAATGAAATACAAAATTTCAAACTACTAATGTAGGAACACAACCCGTTCCTAATAAGTTTAAACAAAACAGAAATAAAAGAAAGAGAATCAATCGTCCTCAACAGTGGATTCAGGATCGGACTCAGCAACTGGTGCTGGTTCCTCCTCCTCATCCTCATCCTGTTCCTCATTCTCAACTACCACTAAGTCCTCCAAAGCTTCAATCTTGCCTGCCAAAATCTCATCTCGGTTCTCTGACTCTTCTAGACGACCAATCAAATTGATCATCTCATCCCGCATATCGTGAACTAGATGGGCAAGTTCATCTTGCCTCTCAATGGCATCCCATAACTCCTGAGATCTCTGTATAAGCTTGTCTTCTGTCTCATCCAAGTCCTCGCGCAACTTGGCGATCTCCTCCGCGTCCGTCCTTCGCCTCTTAGGCTCAGGAGCATCTAGTGCTGGTGGTGGGTGTGTAGAAGGTCCCTCAGCAGGGATCTGCTGAGTGCCCTCCTCAGGCTCCTCTTCCGGATCCTCATCCGGGTCCTCCTCTGGATCCTCGTCGGGATCCTCGTCTGGATCCTCCTCCGGATCCTCCTCTGGGTCTTCCTCTGGATCCTCCTCTGGATCGGAGTCCTCCATCTCATACGGTGGAGGTGATGGAATAGGTGGTGGTGGTGATGATGGTGGTGCCGGAACCATCGGCTCCTCGTCCTCGGAATCATCAATAATGATATATGGGACTGATGATGAAGCCATGCCTGTTACATAATACCATATGTAAGTACAGTGCCATGGAATACGTAAACAAGTCAATTACATAGTGTCATATGTAATTTCTAAGCAATACGTATTAACAGATGTGTCTAATGTCTAACAGTCATAGTCTAGGCCTATAAATGCAAACCTAGTTCGCTATAACCAATGGCTCTGATACCAATCTGTCACACCCCCAAATTTCAACTAACGGAATCACACCGTTTGGGAGCGTGACAAACCAGGATCTCAGATCATTAGACATAGCGAAGACCTCTATATGAATTTCAAAACATACGTTGGTCTTTAAAACATAATATTCAGAGTTTACAAAAAGTTGCGGAAGCGTTTCAAATCAAAACCAATAAACTGTTGATAAGTAAAACATTACAAATCAAAATACTGAAATATTCAAATTCAAATGTTCAAATTCAAAGTGTTTATAATGCATGAGACTCTATCTTCCTAGTCCATGCCAGCTGTAACGCGCGCCTTAGCGTCCTGAGAAAACATGCAAATCAAGTCAACACAATGGTTGGTGCATAACACAGGTTTTCAATAATCACAATGTTCAAAACATCAGTTTGAATAATAAGTTGTAGATAACATAATCACAAATGCACAGTCATGATAGCTAGTCATATAAACTATTTACATACGTGTTCGACACCGAAGCTGACTAGTTGCCATGCTATAGCATGTTTTCGCCTTGCCACTATCGTCTATCACAACAATAGTAAAAATTGTGTTTGGTCAGTCAAACACCTGCGTAGATCCCATCTACCAGGTGAGGTTTGTCAAACCTAATAGATCTATTTCCAACTACCACGCTTTGCATTACAGCAAACTAAACGGTTCGAGGTGTGTAAGGACTTTCAAGTTGATATGTTGTCACATAATGTAAACAGATAACTCATGCAAGTGATATGTATCTAAAAGTAGTTTGTTGTACATGTTTTCTCCCCCAAAACAGTTTAAAATAAGAAAGGGGCCGTGTACGCACCTTTGATAATAGTAGAATGATCACACACTAAAAGCTCGTGAAAGAAATCCTTCTACGAAGAATCTGTGTTTAAACAGTAACCTATTGTTATTCGAATAATCGTTTTGTGCTTGAAATCACATACGTGTCAACACACGTATGTTAAAGTGTGAGAATTATGCATACGGAAGTACGCGTGCTTTTGAAATCGATTAAATAAAATCATATTTGATTTTATTCAACTAATCGTAATTATACGCGATTTCGTGTTCGGATTAAAATATGAATTTTATCATTTCAATGTGTTCGTATACTCGTTACGTTTCCAACGCAACTCGAACGGTTTAAAACGGAGTTAAAATGATCAATTTATGAGTTAAAACCCAAAAATATATTTTAACTCAAAAACCGGTAAGGGTCGGGTTCGAACCCGCGACCCCCACCTCTTTGCAAACCCACACCACCAACTCATCTAGTCCAAATTTCATTGATATCATATGGTTTTTAATTCTTTTAACTCCTAATGGGTCGATTCCCCCTTGTTTATCTATAGCCGAAGCACTTGCATCACAATTGACCCGAAATTCACATACTTTCGGATTTGCAACCATAGGGTTATGGTTCCAGCAATCTAATCGAACCCAACCATGTCCATAATTTGATAAACTATCATTTTACAACTCCAATTCATGACCTATATATTTTCGAACTTGAATCTTCAAACCCAACATCTAATCTTGATAAATTCGATACTATTATCCAAAATTAACCTAGGGCTATCCTAAATCGTTCCCTTCTGAAACCACATAGATCCTTTAGTTCGATTTTTACACCCAATTGCATCAAAAACCCCAAAACAGTTTTTCTATCACAACCCTCGAATCGAACCCCAACAATTCGTTGTTCCAATATGAAATTGACACATCATAAACCTTAATCGGGACTTTCTGAAACTACCCATGCCATTTAATTTGATTTTTAAACCGATTTAATCAGCAACCCCCAAAACAACTCTAACAACGAACCCTAGTAGTCAACCTCTATCAATCCGTTGTTAGAACCTGAAATTAACATAGGCTTATGTTTGATCGGCAATTTATGAAAGTGTGTGTACTATTTGATTTCATTTTTACACCCATCATAACCGAAACCCCCAAATCCGACTTCCATATGAACCCTAGAATTCGTTCATGATTAATTCGATATTGGAACCACGAATTAACTTAGGGATTATCCTAATCGGTTGTTTTAGAAGATGTTAGAACGAAAACTCACCTGATTTGATTCCAATTTGTTGTAGATCGTCTTGTTGCTCAACTTTCGGCCGTCCTTTTAGTCGAACTCAAATCCCACTATCTCTTATTCACAATTGATGTATCCAGAACTCTCCTTTGATGCCGACTAATGATTCTGAATGGCCAATTTGAGGCATTTAACTGGAATAATATGATTTTATCCCTCAATGGTTTCGGTTTCGACCTTTGAGGTCGAATTGAGTTAAATTCGATCGTTACTAACATTAATAACATATAATAACTGTTAGTAATCATCAATGAGATGATTATTGTTAGTTTTATAACAGTTATAACTCTTATTATCACGAGATTCGAATTTTCCCCAATTATTTTGGCCAAATTTTGACTTTTAGAAGTCAAAAATCAATTTCTATTACAACTTATAAACTAATTCTTGAAATCAACACTTAAAAACCTAATTTTTGCTTAATCTCAACTCCTAAGGATTATTCTGAGTCCATAACATATTGTTTCGATTTACAAAGCTACTTTAATAATCCCAAATTATCACTAATTGATCACTTAAATTATTGTTGAGTTAAATTAAACTAATTGGGCTTCTCAAATACAATTGGGCCTCACTGGGCCTTCCTGGGCCTACCTTGGCTTTCCCTAGGCCTACCTTGTTTACATTGGGCCTTACTTGAATTTATTGGGCCTTATTGGGCTTCTCTTGGCTTTGTGGGCCTACATTGGCTATGTTGGGCCTAATTGATCTTGTTGGGCCTCCATTGACCTTATTGGGCCTTCATTGGCCTTGTTGGGCCTTCATTGGCCTTATTGGGCCTAGATTTTGTAATTGAGCCTCCCTAGATCTCAATGGGCCTACATTATCACTATTGGGCCTGTGATATCACCAACTCTCGTTAACAAGGTTAGTGTAGAAAGTCGAATTGTCACAGCGGCAATACCCGAAGGTAAAACCTTAGCCTCACTCTTAACGCCTATCGTTGCATTAAGCTGTTATCTTGTAATGTAACAAATGGTAACATGCATTCACACAAGGGTAAACGCTATCTACTCGTGAATGGGGTTGTCAGCCCTATAGTACTATCATTGTTATCATCCGGCTCATCCATGAGTTTGTTGGTTACAGTTGTTATGTGAGGACTTTTACGATAGCATGGCACAATTTTCATGTAATCATTAGACAAGAGTTGAAATGCATAAGTATCATGCAAGCATATCATTGTAACTAAAATATGTAACCATAATGTTATTGTAATGCCAACCCCGAGTTTTAGAAATCCGAAGGTTTGAAAAGGGGTAATGAAATCATGCAAGTATTCCACTGTAATTGAAATACGTAACCATATTGTCATTGTAATGCCAACCCCGAGTTTTATAAATCCGAAGATTTAAAAAGGGGTAATGAAATCACGTAAGTATACCACTATAATTGAAATAAGTAATCATATTGTCATTGTAATGCAAACCCCGAGTTTTAGAAATCTGAAGATTTGAAAAGGGGTAATGAAATCATGCAAGGATACAATTGTAGTTGAAATACGTCACCATAATGTTATTGTAATAGAATCCCCGAGTTTTGAAAAACAAAACATTTAAAAGGGGGTCTATGAAATTCACTTGAAGTCACAAGAGTAGTGAAATCACACGCAGAATGATACTGGTAGCTAAATTCTGCATTAGTTTATGTTTAATAGGTTATTTATGTTTTAACATACCGATTAGATCTTTCTGAACGTTCATTGTAAAGACATTGCGTTGAAAGTCATCAAACCGATATTAGGTTTTTAATTAATTAATTTAATGTCATATCATACAATGTATGATAATGTAGGACCTATACTGATTAAAGTTCCTAATACAAGGTTGATGACATGTTTGATTAACCAGAATAATCTCAGATTAACCAAATAGGTGCTGTTGCTGATTATAGTACTGAAACAGTTTTCTAGATGGATTTATGGCTAAGGAATGATCATTCCTTGTTATTGATTACCCAAATGTCATGAAACATCATAATGTGACATTGGAATAGGTTTAATAACCATGTTCAAAGTACTAATCTGACTGTTATCATAAACATCAGATAATCATTCCAATGAGTATGTTAATGATTGTGATTAGTTTGAAACACTTGGATTTAACCTTTAATTTCAAGGATTAATCAAAGTAATCACATACATTGTCACAATCAAATGGTTTAAACCATTATAATCATTTTTATAGTTTCATGAAAACCGAGCATTACAACGGATCAAAACAAGGATTTACCCGTTAACACATCGAGTTCTTCCTTTATAATCATTCCTAGCCATCATCTAGGCAATAATCAACAACCCTAACTACACCATTACATTCAAAAACAAGATCTAATCAATCATTATCCAACTAGAAGGTTAAAACGAATCATTACTCGTTCGGACGGATTTTTGCCTGCAGAACAACGATCAGAACTTGTAACTATGATCCCTGATGCAATCCAGATGGTTAGAAGCCTTCAAGATGGAGATTTGATGGTAAAATAATCGAGTTTGAGTCTGGCAAGTGAAGTATGTTCGAGAAGAGAGAAAACATGAGTTATGCATGCAACTTTGATAAAGATATATGATCCATTGCACTGCCATACTCGTCGCGTACCGCCAAGGAAGGAAAAATGGGGCTTGACGTACTGCCAAGAAATCCGGAGTCCAAAACATGTTTTGGACTCTTCTCGTACTGTCACACCCCCAAATTCCCACTCGTGGCGTATGTCCACGTGGATGTGACGTGTCCAGAATCACAGCTCAAGGTCATATAGAACACCTCTATATGCGTTTACAAATCCAAGTTTGACACATACACTCATAAAATAGTTTGCAGCGGATTAAAAGTTATCATGTCATATTGCAGCGGAATATCAAATGTTTGACCAAATGCAGCGGAAATGTAAATAGTTTAACACAACATTGTTTAACAAAATAAAAGTAAAATGTTTTCAAAACGACAGAATGCATGTAAGTCCCTATGCTCGTCCCTTAATTTGTGCAATCATGTCCTCATGCTAGCCGCGCTAGTTACCTGAGAATACAAGTTAGAAAAAGTGTCAACACAATGGTTGGTGAGTTCACAGGTTTTGATATACATATATAGTAAGAAAGTGTGTCATGCTGTTTATCATATGTTAGTACCGAGCCCTTGGCCCAAAGTGTCAGTGCGTCACTACCGAACTAGACTTGTTTGTCCTTGCCTCCGCTATGTCTCGTATCCATAGCAAGTTAGGTCAGAGTTTGCACGGGTTATGACATCCAGTCAACATAGTGCCCCGTGGGGTTAGTCATTCCCTAATGGATCCATCCAAATCTACCACGTTGTTCGTACATTAACGGTAAGACTTTGTGAGGGCTTAATACGAGTTCAACACTTAATGTTTGTCCAATAAACCAGCATACACCAAATATGTTTGTACAGTAATAAATGTTTGACTCGATGTAACTAGTATTCTCCCCCTATTTAAAAGCGTTTGAAAAAGAGTAAAGAGGGGCCGTAAACTCACCTTAGTGATGTGAACGTAAGTATGCGTAAGCTCCTGATGTAGTAGGCACGTCAGTCACCGGCAACCTATATCGTATACCGTACGTGAGTTCGTGTATGTGACCGTGCTAGTGTCTGTGTTAGTGCTCGTGTTCGTGTCCAACAACCCTTGGTTGTTCATGTTTGTCCGTGTCGGTTCTCAATGACCGTGTTTGCTCGTATTGGTCCATATTGACCGTGTTTGACCGTGTTTGACCGTGTTTGACTGTGTTTGACCAAAGTTGATCGTGTCAAATCAACGACCCGTTGGTGAACCGTGTGACGGTTGTGAATCGTGTAGCAATCGTGTAAGTGTTTGTCGTGTGCAAAACGTGCATGTCGCGTCTATGGACAACTTACTATTTATAGTAAGTTTCCATTTATGGAAAGTTCACAAAGCATGTCGGTGTTAGAGTTCTAGCATGCTCAATGGTCCTACGGGGTCATGTTAACACGTAACACATTATCATACAAGGTCATATACGTCGTTTATAGCAAGTTAGCACATAAAAGTTTCCTAAAATGGAAAGTTTCCATTTTTAGCATACGTGACATCGGAAACCATCTAACTTAGCATCTAATCATCATGTCATAGCATTATAAGTCATTTAGCATGCTCAAATCATTCAACACGTTGACAAATCGGTTTTTGTAAAAATAAAGTTACTAAATATAGTAACTTTCTAGTTTTTCATGAAAATGACCATTCTATCATTCCTAAACCATTTTCACATCATCATTCATCATAATAAGCTATTTACTAACGTCTAATCATGTCAACATAGTCTAAATCATCATCCATCAATATTTTTACCCAAAAAGTTACTAAATATAGTAACAATGTTGAAAATGACCATAATAATATCAAGATCACATTCTTAGGTTTCTAATCATCATAATATCATCCAAATAGCAATTTCACATACATGCATGTTCATCAAATACACTAAATCATCAACTTGTAACTAAAAAGTTACTAAAAATAGTAAGTTTGCCTCTAAATCACATTTTGACCATCATAACCACAATCTAATCTTGCAAGGACACTTATACATTATCATGAATCATTTCAACATCAATAAAACTATCTAAAATGCCTTAGATCATACATGCATGTCAATATATCATCACAAAACATCACTTTAAGCAACAAGACCCATACTCATCATCATAGATCATCATAGATCATCATCTAAACACTTTAGATCATCATAAATCACCTTAAAATCAACAAACCCAGAAGCAAATCTCGTGCATGTGCATCCAAAGTGCTTGCATGTGTGAATATAAGCATGCATGTGAGTGTAATGGTGATTTTAAGCTACTAGAGGTGTAGAGACTACCTTCTAAGGTTCTAAGAACACTGGAACGATGGTTGAACAGATTCTAAGCCCCCTGGAGCTGCTGGACTCGACAGAAACAGAAGGAAGGTGATGGTGCTCGAGCTTCTTCTTTGATCCCAAGCCTTCTAACCTTCACTTCCAAGCTTCAAAGAGTGTAACAATGGCTTCCAGAAGGATTTCCAGGTGAAGAAGACGCTCTTGAGTGGTCTGTAACTCGAGAAATACAAAGTAGAGCGGCTAGACATGATTACATCTTGGTTTTATAAAGATTTGCCGTCTGACACTCGTCGCGTACCGCGGAGAAGGCTCAAAAAGAGGCTCCGCGTACCGCGGCGGATTTCGGGAGTCAACTCCCCGCGATGTCTGTCGCGTATCGCGACACTTCTCCCTGTTGGGCCATCGCGTACCGCGATGGGCCCCTGAAGAGCCCAATAAGCCCTTTTTTATGGGTTTGATCCGTTCGTCATCGTTTTCACGTTTCCGAACTATCGTTTGGCCTCGTTTGAACTTCCAAGTTCAGTGTGTGAGTGTTTCGTGCGGTTTCGAGTGTTGTGCTACACAATGTGCTTGACGTTCACCAACGTTCGTGTGTTTTGACACGTGTGTGTTGTTTGTCGATAATTCCATGAATTATCTAGTCAGGTGTCAGTGTTTGTACTGTCGTGCCACGTGTCACACTAAATTAATTTAATTCTAGTGCCACGTGTACATAAAGCATTTAAATAAACATTTAAATAAATACAAAGCTGACCTGGAAAAATACGGGGTGTCACATCCTCCCCATGTTAGAAAGAATTTCGTCCCGAAATTCAACTTGCGTTGTTAGCATTTGTCTGTTCCGAGAACAGGTGTGGGTACTTTTGTTTCATCTGGTCTTCACGTTCCCACGTGAATTCCGGTCCGCGTCGCGAATTCCATCGCACTTTCACAATCGGTATCTTGCTGAGTTTGAGCTTCTTGGTTTCCCGGTCCATAATCTCCACCGGTTCCTCAACGAAGTTCAATTGTTCGTCGATTTGTATCTCCCCGAGAGGAATAACAAGTGTTTCATCAGATAGACACTTTTTGAGATTCGAGATGTGGAATACGTTGTGCACGTTGCTCAGTTCAACTGGCAGGTTTAGTTCGTAGGCTACAGGGCCTATTCGTTTTGTTATCTCGAACGGTCCAATGTAACGAGGGTTCAACTTTCCTCGTTTGCCAAACCGAATGACTCCCTTCCAGGGCGAGACTTTGAGTAACACTCTGTCCCCCACCTGAAATTCTAACGGTTTGCGTCTTTTGTCAGCATAGTTTTTCTGTCTGTCCCGAGCCGCTGCCATTCGTTTGCGTATTTGTACAATCTTTTCAGTTGTTTCGTGCACGAGCTCTGGTCCAGTCAGTTGGCTGTCTCCAACTTCTGCCCAGCAGATGGGTGATCGGCACTTACGTCCGTATAGTGCCTCGAATGGTGCAGCTTGGATGCTTGTGTGGTAGCTGTTATTGTACGAAAACTCAACTAACGGTAGATGAGATTCCCAGCTACTCCCAAAGTCAATAACGCATGCCCGTAGCATATCCTCCAGTGTCTGTATGGTTCGCTCACTCTGCCCGTCCGTTTGCGGGTGGTAAGCGGTACTCATGTCCAATCTCGTGCCCAAAGCCTCATGCAAAGACTTCCAGAAATGCGACGTGAATCGACTGTCGCGATCAGATATGATTGAGATTGGCACTCCATGCCGAGTGACCACTTCCTTCAAATAAATCCGAGTGAGTTTGTCTAGCTTGTCAGTCTCCTTGATAGGTAGAAAATGTGCAGACTTTGTCAGTCGGTCTACGATAACCCAGATGGTATCGCAACCACTTGTCGTCTTTGGCAGTTTAGTGATGAAATCCATGGAAATCTGCTCCCATTTCCACATTGGTAGTTCCGGTTGTTGAAGTAACCCTGATGGCTTCTGGTACTCAACTTTGACTTTTGAGCACGTTAGGCATTTACTCACGTAGGTTGCTATCTCAGCTTTCATGTTTGGCCACCAATAGGTTGTCTTCAGATCATGATACATTTTGTCAGAGCCCGGATGTATGGAATACCGGCTCTTGTGTGCTTCGTCCATCACTACTTCTCTCAATCCTCCGTAGCGTGTAATCCAGATTCGATCCATTAAATAGTAAGCTCCGTCGTCTTTGGCCTTTATTTGCTTATCCATGCCACGCATGGCTTCAAGAGTAAGGTTTTCAGCTTTTAGAGCTTCTTGTTGTGCGATTCGTATCTGATTTGGCAATTCAGAATGAATCGTGAGTTGTAGAGCACGCACGCGTTTTGTTGTTTCCTTCCGGCTCAACGCGTCGGCCACTACGTTGGCTTTACCGGGATGGTACTTGATGGCGCAGTCATAATCGCCGATAAGCTCAACCCATCTTCGTTGCCTCATGTTTAACTCTTTCTGATCGAATATGTGTTGTAGGCTCTTGTGATCGGTAAAGATAGTGCATTTTGTGCCATACAAGTAGTGTCGCCAGATCTTCAAAGCGAACACTACCGCTCCCAACTCAAGGTCATGTGTCGTGTAGTTCTTCTCATGTACCTTCAGTTGGCGTGAAGCGTATGCTATAACCTTCTCGCGTTGCATCAGTACGCAACCGAGTCCTTGTTTCGAAGCGTCGCAGTACACCACGAAGTCATCACATCCTTCCGGTAGGGATAGGATGGGTGCAGTGCATAGTTTCTGTTTCAACAGGTTGAAAGCAGCTTCTTGTTTGTCTCCCCAATCAAATTTCTTATCCTTATGAGTCAAGGAGGTCAGTGATTGAGCAATCTTCGAGAATCCTTCGATGAATCTTCGGTAGTACCCAGCCAGACCTAGGAATTGTCGCACCTCAGTCGGAGTCTTGGGTGCTTCCCAGTTCTTAATTGCTTCGATTTTGGCTGGGTCTACGTGTATCCCCCGTTCATTAACCACGTGTCCAAGGAATTGGACTTCGCGAATCCAAAAGTCGCATTTTGAAAATTTCGCGTACAGTTGCTCTTTCTTCAGTAGTTCCAAGACTAGCCTTAGATGTTCGGCATGCTCCTCCCGATCCTTTGAATAAATCAGGATGTCGTCGATGAACACTATCACGAATTTGTCCAGGTAAGGTTTGCACATTCTATTCATGAGATCCATGAATACTGCTGGTGCGTTGGTCAGTCCAAAGGGCATAACCAAGAATTCGTAGTGTCCGTATCGGGTTCGAAAGGCAGTCTTAGGAATATCATTCCCCTGTATCCTCAATTGATGATAACCCGATCTTAAATCGATCTTTGAATAGTAGCTTGACCCTTGCAACTGGTCAAATAAGTCATCTATTCGTGGCAACGGGTATCGATTTTTGATCGTTACTTTGTTCAACTCTCTGTAGTCAATACACATACGGAATGATCCGTCTTTCTTCTTCACAAACAAGACCGGTGCTCCCCAAGGTGAGAAGCTTGGTCTGATAAATCCCTTGTCTAATAGCTCCTGCAACTGATTAGACAGTTCTTGCATCTCCGTCGGTGCTAGTCGGTATGGAGCTTTGGCAATTGGTGCTGCTCCTGGTATGAGGTCTATTTGAAACTCAACTTGTCGTTTCGGAGGTAGTCCCGGTAGATCCTCGGGAAATACTTCCGGAAAGTCGCGGACTACAGCTATGTCCTCAATCTTCTTTTCTTTCTTCGGATGTTCCGCAATGAGAGCTAGTATTGCGGTGTATCCCTTTTGAAGATACTTGTTTGCTTTTATGCATGACATGATGTTCAAAGGCACTCCCCGTCGTTCCCCCTGAATCGAGATCTGTTCACCGTTCTGCAACGTCACACGTACAATTTTCTCGTTGCATACAATCTCGGCTTGGTTAGCGGATAACCAATCCATTCCAACGACCACATCAAAGCTTCCGAGAGTTACTGGCATCAGATCGATTTCGAGTTCGTGACCCGCCAATGCCATAACGCATCCTCGAAAAATGTGTTGTGTTTCAATCAACTTGCCGTCGGCTAATTCTACAGTATATTTATAGTCTAGCGGTGTAGGGGTAATGTCTAGCAATTCACTAAACTCACTAGATATAAAACTCCTATCGGCACCGGTATCAAATAATATGCTAGCGTAGACATTATTTAAAAGAAACGTACCGGTTACGATGTTAGGATCGTCTTTGGCTTCCCCCGAGCCAATCACAAACGCTCGTCCCTTGGCCGCTCCTCCTCCGGCCTTCTTCAACTGAGGGCAATCCCTCCTCATGTGGCCCGGCTTGCCACATTCGTAACACCCTTTGAGAGTGTTTTGGTTGTTGTGCTGATTTTGTTGGTTGTTGGGATTGTTGTTGTTGATAGGAAATCTTGATCTGCAATCTTTGGCCATGTGACCATGCCTTCCGCACTTCAGGCATCGGTATCGTTCGCATTGCCCGGTGTGATGGTATGAGCATCGGTTGCACCGTGGGTATTTCCCTTGGTATACACCCTTCCCCTTATCATCGGGTTGGGTGGCAGTGAAAGCTCTGGCTGGTGCAGATCTTTGTTGTTGTTGAGGTTGATGAGTTTGAGGGTGGCTGGGTTCCCACTTCCTCTTCTGGCTTTCTTGAGGCTTCACGTGCTCGCCTCGTTTCGGTAGCTTGCCCTGTGCTACGGCTTGATCAGTCAGCTTATGAGCCAGTCTGATCAGTGGTTGGATGGTGGTGATGTCAGACGCCATCGCTATGCTTTGAAATTGCTCGGGCAGTCCACTGATGAACTGCTCGATTTTCTTGTATTCCGGCGTCACCATAGCCGGGCATAGCTTGCATAGCTCGTGAAATCGAGTGCAGTACTGCTCGATCTCAGATCCCACCATCTTATGCACCCAGAATTCAGCTTCCAACTTCCTGATCTCATCACGAGGACAATATTCATCTTGCAGTAGCCGGGTGAAGTCAGCCCATGACATGGAGTTGGCACCGTCCAACCCCAGGGTTTGAACATGGGTATTCCACCATGTGAGGGCCGGTCCCTCCAGTGTACCGGTTGCGTATTTAACCTTGTTCTCTTCAACACAGTCGCACATGGCGAACACAGATTCAACTTTCTCCACCCAGCGAAGCATCCCAACAGCTCCCTCAGTCCCCTTGAACTTGTGGGGGTGGCAGTTCAGAAAGGATTTGAAAGAACATCCTTTGTTGTTGTTCCCTTGCGATCCTGCTGGTCAAAAACCAATGTCGTGTGTTAGTGCGTGACATCTACACTGTGTTAGTCATGTTAGGCAAGCGTTAGTACCGTTGTTAGTGCCACTAGTCTCGCTGGCGTGCTTGTTCGCCTCGTACTCCGCAAGCATCCTGTTGAATCTGCGTTCAACCATCATGTTGATCCTTGCCTTTTCGGCCTTACGTTTGAGTCTCAGGGCATTAGCTCCTCTTCCCGACATATTCTATACGGAAGGTTAGAATATTAGTTAGCATGAGTTAGAGTGTTAGCCAATGTTATGAGAGAAGGCAAGTCAGATGTCATGTCAGAAGTCAGATCACATGTCATGATAGTAGTCAAGTCAGATGTTATGTCATCAAGTAGTCATGGTCATAAATGCGATATGTAAAACAAAACATAATTCTCATTAATAATAAGCTTGAAGTACAATAATTTCAAAAGGAAATACATAATAAGTTCTTCGAGCACATCCCGCTCGTCTAGGCCAAAATAAGAAAAATACAAAATAACAGGGTCCTCTAGTCCGAATCCATAGAGACGTGTGAAATGTCGCTGGCAGCGTCTCCGTCATCATCATCCTCCTCCGGGTCCTCATTAGGATCCTCGTCAAAGTCCTCTTCTTCGAGGTCCTCGGCCTCGAATTCAGGACCATCCTCTTGAGGTGGTTCCTCAATAAACTGTGCAGCCCATGCGTTAAGCATGGCATCGCTAGCCTGCACCATCGCCTGAGTTTCGGTTATGTCGGTCCGATTCTCGGTGATACGCACATCATGCTCCTGCATGACGTCAACGACCTGTCCGTGCTGGGTCATCAGTTGAGACACTTGGAGACGTAGAGTCTCCATCTGTGCCTCTAATCTGTTGTTGCGTTTCTCCAGCCTATCGTTTTGTCTCTCTAGTCGATCGTTCTTCTCGTGAAGAGCCCGAACCTCTTCCGATAGTCCCCTAGTCTTCCAGACCTCCCGTCGGGTGCAAGCAACATGTGCCGCGAAGGCCTGCTCCATCGGCACTCCGAATGGTGGTAGTCGATGTCCTGGAGCGGTGTCGCCGGGATATCGATATGGAGGTACTCCCTCCTCGACGATCCAACTCTGGAGTATAGCGGGAAGCCATCCCCAATATCTGGCCCGTGTAGCGTCCCTAGCCCGCCGATCCATCTCGGCGTCAACCTGGGCTACGATATCATCAATCCGTCGCCGGCTCTCTGCAGCCATGTCATCAGTGGTAGGGTGTCGGTCTGCGTTCCTACCGGTGCTGTCATTGTTGGCCATCCTGTAAGTTCTTCGTTAGTAAGCAACAGTTCAATAAGTAACAATGTCATCAATGTGCAAGTTCTACGTGTAGTGTCTAGAGTTGAGCAATGGCTATAGTCTAAGTTTACTACATGCAAACCTAGTTCCCTATAACCAAGGCTCTGATACCAGTCTGTCACACCCCCAAATTCCCACTCGTGGCGTATGTCCACGTGGATGTGACGTGTCCAGAATCACAGCTCAAGGTCATATAGAACACCTCTATATGCGTTTACAAATCCAAGTTTGACACATACACTCATAAAATAGTTTGCAGCGGATTAAAAGTTATCATGTCATATTGCAGCGGAATATCAAATGTTTGACCAAATGCAGCGGAAATGTAAATAGTTTAACACAACATTGTTTAACAAAATAAAAGTAAAATGTTTTCAAAACGACAGAATGCATGTAAGTCCCTATGCTCGTCCCTTAATTTGTGCAATCATGTCCTCATGCTAGCCGCGCTAGTTACCTGAGAATACAAGTTAGAAAAAGTGTCAACACAATGGTTGGTGAGTTCACAGGTTTTGATATACATATATAGTAAGAAAGTGTGTCATGCTGTTTATCATATGTTAGTACCGAGCCCTTGGCCCAAAGTGTCAGTGCGTCACTACCGAACTAGACTTGTTTGTCCTTGCCTCCGCTATGTCTCGTATCCATAGCAAGTTAGGTCAGAGTTTGCACGGGTTATGACATCCAGTCAACATAGTGCCCCGTGGGGTTAGTCATTCCCTAATGGATCCATCCAAATCTACCACGTTGTTCGTACATTAACGGTAAGACTTTGTGAGGGCTTAATACGAGTTCAACACTTAATGTTTGTCCAATAAACCAGCATACACCAAATATGTTTGTACAGTAATAAATGTTTGACTCGATGTAACTAGTATTCTCCCCCTATTTAAAAGCGTTTGAAAAAGAGTAAAGAGGGGCCGTAAACTCACCTTAGTGATGTGAACGTAAGTATGCGTAAGCTCCTGATGTAGTAGGCACGTCAGTCACCGGCAACCTATATCGTATACCGTACGTGAGTTCGTGTATGTGACCGTGCTAGTGTCTGTGTTAGTGCTCGTGTTCGTGTCCAACAACCCTTGGTTGTTCATGTTTGTCCGTGTCGGTTCTCAATGACCGTGTTTGCTCGTATTGGTCCATATTGACCGTGTTTGACCGTGTTTGACCGTGTTTGACTGTGTTTGACCAAAGTTGATCGTGTCAAATCAACGACCCGTTGGTGAACCGTGTGACGGTTGTGAATCGTGTAGCAATCGTGTAAGTGTTTGTCGTGTGCAAAACGTGCATGTCGCGTCTATGGACAACTTACTATTTATAGTAAGTTTCCATTTATGGAAAGTTCACAAAGCATGTCGGTGTTAGAGTTCTAGCATGCTCAATGGTCCTACGGGGTCATGTTAACACGTAACACATTATCATACAAGGTCATATACGTCGTTTATAGCAAGTTAGCACATAAAAGTTTCCTAAAATGGAAAGTTTCCATTTTTAGCATACGTGACATCGGAAACCATCTAACTTAGCATCTAATCATCATGTCATAGCATTATAAGTCATTTAGCATGCTCAAATCATTCAACACGTTGACAAATCGGTTTTTGTAAAAATAAAGTTACTAAATATAGTAACTTTCTAGTTTTTCATGAAAATGACCATTCTATCATTCCTAAACCATTTTCACATCATCATTCATCATAATAAGCTATTTACTAACGTCTAATCATGTCAACATAGTCTAAATCATCATCCATCAATATTTTTACCCAAAAAGTTACTAAATATAGTAACAATGTTGAAAATGACCATAATAATATCAAGATCACATTCTTAGGTTTCTAATCATCATAATATCATCCAAATAGCAATTTCACATACATGCATGTTCATCAAATACACTAAATCATCAACTTGTAACTAAAAAGTTACTAAAAATAGTAAGTTTGCCTCTAAATCACATTTTGACCATCATAACCACAATCTAATCTTGCAAGGACACTTATACATTATCATGAATCATTTCAACATCAATAAAACTATCTAAAATGCCTTAGATCATACATGCATGTCAATATATCATCACAAAACATCACTTTAAGCAACAAGACCCATACTCATCATCATAGATCATCATAGATCATCATCTAAACACTTTAGATCATCATAAATCACCTTAAAATCAACAAACCCAGAAGCAAATCTCGTGCATGTGCATCCAAAGTGCTTGCATGTGTGAATATAAGCATGCATGTGAGTGTAATGGTGATTTTAAGCTACTAGAGGTGTAGAGACTACCTTCTAAGGTTCTAAGAACACTGGAACGATGGTTGAACAGATTCTAAGCCCCCTGGAGCTGCTGGACTCGACAGAAACAGAAGGAAGGTGATGGTGCTCGAGCTTCTTCTTTGATCCCAAGCCTTCTAACCTTCACTTCCAAGCTTCAAAGAGTGTAACAATGGCTTCCAGAAGGATTTCCAGGTGAAGAAGACGCTCTTGAGTGGTCTGTAACTCGAGAAATACAAAGTAGAGCGGCTAGACATGATTACATCTTGGTTTTATAAAGATTTGCCGTCTGACACTCGTCGCGTACCGCGGAGAAGGCTCAAAAAGAGGCTCCGCGTACCGCGGCGGATTTCGGGAGTCAACTCCCCGCGATGTCTGTCGCGTATCGCGACACTTCTCCCTGTTGGGCCATCGCGTACCGCGATGGGCCCCTGAAGAGCCCAATAAGCCCTTTTTTATGGGTTTGATCCGTTCGTCATCGTTTTCACGTTTCCGAACTATCGTTTGGCCTCGTTTGAACTTCCAAGTTCAGTGTGTGAGTGTTTCGTGCGGTTTCGAGTGTTGTGCTACACAATGTGCTTGACGTTCACCAACGTTCGTGTGTTTTGACACGTGTGTGTTGTTTGTCGATAATTCCATGAATTATCTAGTCAGGTGTCAGTGTTTGTACTGTCGTGCCACGTGTCACACTAAATTAATTTAATTCTAGTGCCACGTGTACATAAAGCATTTAAATAAACATTTAAATAAATACAAAGCTGACCTGGAAAAATACGGGGTGTCACACGTACCGCCAAGAATGCTCATCTCGGCCTTGGCGTACCGCGAAGACCCCCGGAGTTCAATATTTTGATATTTTTCTTCGTTTTTCGATTTTTGAGAATCCAGAACTCCGTTTCGCGCACGGTTTTCTCCCATGTTTACCATTTCTCGCATACTTTCAACCTGTAACAGTCACAATCGCTAAATCAACGTAGATTTCAAACACGACGACATGTGCTTTCATTGATGATGACGTAATTCTCAAACACAATTATCACACATAGTGTACGTAAGTTCATGTTCAGGTTTTGTGCGCATGTTTGTGTTCGTGCTCAACAACCCAAGGTTGTTATGTTTGTCCATGTTCGATCATGTTTGACCGTGTTTGTCCGTGTCAATTCAATGATCCGTTGGTGAACCGTGTGTTTATTATAGTTCGTTTAATAATTGTTTTTATTCACATAATACATGTAAACACGTAAGTCACGTTAATGGACATAGTAAGTTTCCATTTTTAACAAGTTTGTTTCATAATCCATTTTAATAGTTCTAGCATGCTCGTATAACCTAGATGATCATGTTAACACTTAGCACATTGTCACATGTTGTTAAATAAGCACATAAGTTCGTTTTTAACAAATAAAGTTTCTTAAAATCGAAAGTTTCTAGGTTTGACATGTTAAGCATAGGAAATCATACAACAAATTCTCATAACATCATGTTATAGCATTTCAAGTCATTTACCACTTTTTAAAACTAAACCAATATCTCTATTTTGTGAAATTCCCAAATAAAGTTTCTATAACTAAAAACATATGACCAAAATTACTCATTTAATACATCTAACACCTCAATCATGTTAATAACATTACTACTAACATTGTTTGGACTTTAATTATTCAATGTTCGGTCATGCGTGAGTCAATTATTGTCCAATTATTTGCTCTGTTCAACGTTCACCAACGTTTGTAAATTGTTCGACACGTGTGTGCGTTTCTCGATAGTTTACCGAACTATCGTGTTTGCGACTGTGTTTGTACTGTTGTGACACTTGTCACACTAAATTAAACTAATTTTCGTGCCATGTGTAATTTAAGCAATCAAGTAAATTTAACTAAATCAGCTGCTGACCTGGATTTTACGAGGTGTTAGAGTTGCTAAGCGTAGGTATAACCCTAGTTTGAAAAGCATTTCTTTGTGAAAAACCGTGAAAACAAGACAAAAATCATGTAAAAACGTATTTTTTGAAAATATTTTATAGGTTTTTAATACTATTTGCAACATTTTTATAAAAAAATAAAAAAAAAACGGCGAGTAAATATTTTTTAAAAATATTTTATAAAACCATGTAAAACACATGTAGCAAAATGTGAAAAAAATTTCGTCAGATTTGACACAGCGTTACGTATGTTTTACATGAGTTTATAATTATTTTTAAAATATGTACTCGTCGCTCTTTTGATTTTTTTTTTTATAAAAATGTGACTAATAATGTTACAAACCTGTAAAAAATTAAAAAAAAATGTTTTTTTACATGATTTTTATCTTGTTTTCACAGTTTTCTCACTGAAATGGTGTTTTCATTTTTTTAATTTCATGTATATATACATGGTTCCAATGAAACCGTCATTTTGTACAAAACTTAGAAAACTAACCACAATTATTATTAATCAATTTCGTTTTTCGTTTTTTGTTTTACATTTTGTTTTATTATAAGGTTAAATTTGTTTACAAAAATAAAAAATAAAAAAATATATGATTTTATTACATATGTGTAACTCATTGATTACATATATATAACTTTTACACTACATATATGAGCTATATATATATATATAGAGAGAAAGAGAGAGAGAGAGATTGAATCATATGAAAACTCAATCTTATAAATAAAATCCTTAAACCCTATGTGACCCATTGATTTAGAGTTTTGAAAATAAATATGTGGTACAAATTAAACCGGAATAAAAATTTGGGTTTTAAATAAACAAAATATTTTTAATGAGGGTTAAAGTGGACCACATATATATTTTCAAGTTTCTAAATCAATGACTTAAATAGGGTTTAAGGGTTTTCTCTATAAGATTAAGTTTTTTATAGGATTCAATCCCTATATATATTGTATGTATGTATGTATTGATAAAGCAATATTATACATAAAAGAAACTTAGTCGTGTATGATTACATGCCTAACAACGGTAATAAAGTGATCTAATCGGTCTATTTAGTTCAAAGGTTTCAGGCAAGATTGCGGTGAACAAAGGAGGGAGATTATAACGTCAGGTAGCATTAGCGGCGACACCTTTAGCGACGACTCGTCGCCGCTATTGGTGAATTAAATGGCATCCTTTTCCCTCCTTTCTCATTTCCCTCCCGTAATGTTCTTCTCTGCTCCTCGCTCGAAAATTTTGCCTCACTACCGCCAACTTGCCATCCTTCTCGATCTGTCTCGTCGCCGCTAGCTGCTCCCGCTCAGCTGAGCGGCTCTTGCTTCTCCCTCGCTCCCGCTGCCCCTGCCACTGCGGCTCCAGCCCCTCTCAGCGGCCGTGGATCCTGCCGCCCTACAGCTCTCGTCTCTCTTCGATGTTCGGCTCCGGCTGCCTCTATTGCTTCCGCCTTTCTTAGCACTAAGGTTTTTTTCTCCCATCACTCTCAATCCTAAATATTTACCCCCAATTTCAACCCAAAATCCTAGATTGCATAGTATTTTCGTCGATAACTCTGGCTAAAAGGTTTTATTCACCTCATTGAAGTTTTGTGTTTTTGCTGATTGATGTAGTAGGGATTTAATTGTTCTGGTGGATACATTGTTTTAGGCATCGATTAAAGTTTCAAGCTGTTACTATTAATCATGATTGTAAAAATCGGCCTAGGCGGCCGCATAGGCACTATGCGTCCGAGAACTGTCTCAATTTTGGCCTAGGCGGCTTAGGCAGATTTTTATTATTTTTTTTTTTTTGACTCTTTTAACATTTTTTAACTTTTTTATGGTAAAAAGGGACCAATTTCATGATTATTTAGACATTTCTCAACCAAAAATCATTAATATGTCTCTGAAACATCGAATCCAACCCGTTAACATCGAAATTCATATCTTAACTTTGAACTCAGTGTTTAAGTTTGCACTTTAAAGCACTTTATTTAGTATATTTAAGTTTATTTTTTAAATTATTTGAAATATTATATTAAATTATTGATATTAATGTGTGTATAATATATATATATATATATATATATATATATATATATATATATATTTGTAAAATTACATATAAAAATTCCAATCCTCTTAGCGCCGATTAATCCTGATTAATCCGTAGGCGGTCCGGAGCCGCCGGGCTAGCGCCTCGCAACTTCTACAACCATGTTGTTAATACAAGTTTGTGAATACGATTGGGTTTGAAATATGGGTATTATTGTTATTGATTTAGGGTTTATATATGAGCCTGAAACAAATTGTTTCTAGCAGTAACATACTAATTAATTGAATGCCATAAAATAGAAATTGATGATTATTAGTGGTGGTTGGATGGACAGATTGAATCGAAACGAGCTGGGATGTTGGGTTGGCATGCATGTACTTATTTTATAGTTAAAGTTTGTCATGTTTTTATTATTTAGTTAAGCTTTAAGCAACTCGTGGAGGGTGAATGAAATGAACCTAATAAGCTTTAATTGGTTGATTTTGATTATATTTATATGCTTATATTCCTTGAATTAGATAATGTTGCGTTTCAGGATAAAAAGCTAAGAATCAGAGCATATGACGATAAGTGAAGTCAATGAAAGATGGATTGGTGATTACAGGATGACAGAGAATGGAAAAATGAAGATTTTGGTCCAAACATGAGGTTAAACAGAGTCCGGATGAAGAAATTATAGCCAAAACAAGTTTAATGCGAAAACCAGACGAGGGCGTACCCCTATAACCCAGCCGTACCCCCATGGTGCTGAAACACGGAGTTAACAGAAATTATGAGCCGTACCCCTACGGCTCAGGCATAGGGGGATACGGCAGCCCGAAAAATTGTTTATTAATTAGTTTGATCTAGGGTTTTGGGGCATCCATCATTCAGCCTGCAGGGACTTACCTAGTGCGAAAGAAAGTTCCAAATGTCATTCTACATCAATAGTCATCGATCGGGGTCAATTCTAAGGCGAATCAATATGAAATCTTCAACCGAATCATCCGAGATCATTCCTGTCATTCGTGGCTAGCTCCTTCGTGAGTTCTCTCGGGTTAGGTTTAGTTGTTTTGATGTCTTGAATATAGTTTATCTGTATTAGACCAGCAATCTAAGCTTTCATAACTTTTTGCTTATTGGATTTTGATTTGACTTGTAAACTGGTACGATTTTGAATGAATGATTTATTTGACTTCTGCCCGAAGAAATTAGTTTAATATAGGCCATTGTTTAATGAATTATGAATGGGAATTGTAAGCTTGATAGTTGAATGATAACCTTCCATTGTGTTATTGCAATCAAAGTACTTAGTCGCGATGTATCGCGGTTAAATCAAATCTGTTTGTCATGTCTATGTGACTAGGTCTAAGATAATCAATTAAATATCACTATGGTCTAAACTGAATCTCAGGAGGGCCACCTCTTCCTATTACTGTTTTCACATTAAGTTTTTATTTACTTTGTTTTCTTAATCATTTTCTTAAAACAACCAATCCAAAATCTGATTTTACTTTTTCTGTCATTTACTTTTATTTGCATAATCTAGGTAGAAAGTGATTGCTTTCCACCGAACTCCTCGTGGATTGGCATCTAACTTACCTGTGCTAAGGTAATTAGGATTGGGACTTTTGCTCTTATTTTTGACTGACCTTTCGACATCGGTCAACAACTTTGGTTTAACTTAATTTATTACGTATTTTATAAGCTCAAACTGCTAGTTTGTTTCAAGACACAAGTTCTAGAGAACAACTCTCATAACTTCTTGCTTTGCAAATGAAGCTACAAAATACAAATGATGAATATGATTCGATGAAGGAGACGAATGATTACGGGTAATTTGATAGTTATGTACTCTTGTATGTTTTAAACAAGATTTCTACGGATTATTTGGTTTATGTATGTTGCAAACAAGATTTGAATGGTTAAATTAATATTTATGTAGTTTTATATGTTTCATATTAATTATTATTGTGTAATTTATAATTTCTGTAATTTTAGATGGTAAAGAACCAAAAAATGCGAATTTTAAATGAAAATCCTTTTTGCAGGGCAAACACCTTTTAGCGGCGATTTTTTGACCTTTAGCGGCGACACCTTTTAGCGGCGATTTTTTGACCATTAGCGGCGATTTTTTGGCCATTAGCGACATTTTTTTTTGTGGCGACATTTTAGCGACGATCCATCCCGTCGCCGCTAATGCTATTAGCGGCGATTTTGTTTATCAATAGAGGCGATTTTTGCCGCCGCTAAAGGTGCTTTTTCTAGTAGTGTATGAGATGAAAACTTACGTGTTTGTGATGTAGAGCCATGGAACTGTAGAGTCTGGATGAAGGAGGAGGTTGTACGACTCCAGAGACTAGACAAAGGAGGATATTGCACAACATAGATGAGTGGCTCTCTTTTTAGGGTTAAAAACTAACCCACTTATTTTATTAGAAAAACTTCTCTTTTTACAACCTCTGTTTTGAAAGTTTTAACTTTTTTGTTCCAAAATTTTCAAAATGGTCATTATGCTCCAAACTTTTCCAAAATATCTCTATTATACTTCATTTTTTTCGAAACCACATGGAGCAAAAAGGTAAAATGTCAAACCACAGGGAGCAAAATGGTTAAACTGTGAGACCACAGGAAGCAAAATGGTTAAACTGTGAGACCGCAGATGATGGCCATTTTGAAAAATTTGGAGCAAAAGGGTTATAACTGTCGAACCACATGGAGCAAAAGAGAAGTTTTTCATATTTTATTTTTTTATCAAGTTACATATTCACCATTCAAATTATAATTTTGATTAAAGTTTAACCTATAGTTCTTTTAATTAGTTTATTTGTTTACTTTTATGATTTTAAGCTTACCATGATGATTACACCTTCAAATTCGTAAGCTTAGGTGGCTCAAATATAGTTTTATGAGCTTAATTTTAGAGTATTATATCTATAATTTTGAGAAAATTACATATGAAAATTCTGATCCGATTAATCTTGATTAATCCCTAGTCCTTACCACATCACTTGACTAATGTTGATCGATTCCTACACCATTGATATTGATTGTAACACATTAATATATGATACTTTACATTAACGCTTATTAAACACCATTCATACACTCCATAGTATATAAAAATTCAACATTTGTAGGAAGCTCAGCCCCAAAAAACCATACCTTTTTGTCTCAAACCCGATCTGATCATGAAGAAGGAGATCGATGAGTGGAAATGTTTGTTACCAATGAAAAGATGATCCAAAACTGATCCTTTCTTTCCTCTACACAATATTGATTCTTAAAACGTTACTTGTTCTTGTAGGAACACCGTTCACAAAATAAAAAATACTTTTATTATTCAATTACTCGAATTATAATTCAGAGAAATACAAAATATAAAATAAATTATTACAAGAAATATAAAAGTGCTAAAATTGAAATTACAAGAAAAAGTATAGCACAAGATGAAATGAATTGAAAAGAGTTCGGTGGCTGAGAATTTCTGTTCAAAAGAGATCCCTTAAAACAGATTTCAGGCCACCCAGGTGAACCCGACTGTTTCCAAGGGTACAACAGCCGAAGCAGTATGTACTGCCGGAGTTAACCAAAAACCCGAAATGTTACCTGAAACAAGAGTGTTTAACAATGTAGCACAGGGAATAGATCGTTGTAGGTTATTGAGAACTCGACATAATATCTTCTTGTGTTGTGAACTTGTGTGTTTCAAAGGGTGTAAAGAACTCTCTACTTGGCCAAGAAAACAACCAAATGTCTCTATTTATACATGTATCATATAGCATTCCAAAGGTTGTCATTATGTCACCAATTCATGACAAATGAATTGGCCATTATGTCCATTAACAAACCAATTCATGACAAATGAATTGCCATCATGTCCATTAACAAACCAATTCATGTCAAATGAATTGCCATCATGCCCATTAACAAACCAAATCATGGCTTAGTTAATAGCATCAGTTTTTCTTTTAACACAACACAATTTCGAGCATCGATATCTCATTCATCTTAGCTTCGTTTTGGACCCGATTACGTTCGTTACAATTTTTTTCACATCATAGAACAAAAACGCAATATGTACTAATCATATTCGTAACATATACGAATAATTATCATGGTCCAAAATTAATAATAAAACATATTTATTATTAAAATTCCAACAATCCCCCACATGAATAGAAATCGATCCTTACACTAAAGTGTCACGATAAAATTTCAGCGGTTGAGTATTGTAGGAGAAGTAGGTGTTCCCTTTGAACCCTCATTTGTGATATGCACTTTGTCTCCTAGTGATTAGCAGACCTGATGTCCTTGAACCAATCCCTGTTTACGTAGACGTTATTACATGTCACACAATACTCTTCCTGGTATGGTTAACCCCTCATTGTCGTGTCTGTTATGGTCATGGAACACTAGCCTGGTTCTGCAAGAGCTCTAGGATTTGCGCCCCCTACAAATCCATTCAAAGCGACCCCACTTCTCTCTCACATAGGTGATCACCATAGATCATTAAAAGCAGCAGGTTCTTTATGATTCACATAAAATCGTTAGTCACATTTTGCTTATCCTCAATTATTATCACTGATTTGATAAAGGAATAAACTAGGAAGTATGCAACTCCCTTACTATATTTGAGGTACTCCCTCACAGTGACCTTCTTTATTCATACAATTAGGTTGTCCTATTGAACCTAGATCATGAGATCTTCAATCTTCTAGGATAGGTTTTCCTTTGTACAAACTTATTTCAAGGGCTTTAGTCACATTCCTCTTGAAGACTTATACACTAAATCTCTGCTTAAGCCTTTTGTAAACGGATCCGCTATGTTATCTTTTGACTCACATAGTCAATTGAGATAACCCCCATGAGAGTAGTTGTCGTATCGTATTGTGTCTACGTCGAATGTGCCGTGATTTACCATTATACATTGCACTTTGAGCTCTACCAATAGCCTATTGGCAATCACAATGTATGCAAATAGCCGACGTAGGCTTTGGCCATCCTGGAACATCTTCGACAAATTGACGTAGCCATTCTGCTTCTTCTCTAGCTTTATCTAACGCGATAAACTCAGATTCAATTGTAGATCTAGCTATAAGAGTTTGATTGGACGACTTCTAGGATATAGCTGCTCCATCAAGGGTGAACACATAACCACTTGTGGGTTTGGAATCTTTCATATCAGATATCCAATTTGCATCACTGTATCCTTCTATAACAGCTGGATCTTGGCCATAATGATTAGTACATATTACGTTTAATAATAAATATGTTTTATTATTAATTTTGGACCATGATAATTATTCGTATATGTTACGAATATGATTAGTACACATTTCGTTTTTGTTCTATGACGTGAAAAAAAATTGTAACGAACATAATCGGGTCCAAAACAAAGCTAAGATGAATGAGATATTGATGCTCGAAATTGTGTTGTGTTAAAAGAAAAAGTGATGCTATTAACTAAGCCATGAATTGGCTTGTTAATGGACATGATGGCAATTCATTTGACATGAATTGGTTTTCTAATGGACATGATGGCAGTTCATTTGTCATGAATCGGTTTGTTAATGGACATAATGGCCAATTCATTTGTCATGAATTGATGACATAATGACAACCTTTGGAATGCCATATGATACATGTATAAATAGAGACATTTGGTCTGTTGTTTTCTTGGCCAAGTAGAGAAATCTCTACACCCTTTGAAACACACAAGTTCACAACACAAGAAGATATTCTGTCGAGTTCTCAACAACCTACAACGATCTATTCCTTGTGCTACATTGCTAAACACTCTTGTTTCAGATAACATTTCGGGTTTTCGGTTAACTCCGGCAGTACATACTGTTTCGGCTGTTGTACCCGGGGAAACAATCGGGTTCACCTGGGTGGCCCGAAATCTGTTTTAACGGACCTCTGTTGAACAGAAATTCTCAGCCACCGAACTCTTTTCAATTTCATTATCTTGTGCTATACTTTTTCTTGTAATTTCAATTTTAACACTTTTATATTTCTTGTAATAATTTATTTTACATTTTGTATTTCACTGAATTGTAATTCGAGTAATTGAATAATAAAAGTATTTATTTATTTTGTGAATGGTGTTCCCACAAGCTTAAAACAGATTTTGAAAAACCATCGTTCATAAGTTTGTGTTTTTAAAATTATCGGATTACAAAACAGAAATATAAACTATTTAGTTTCGTACAAATTTTTGTTTATCAAGAAATTTAAAATGTGTTTTTAAATTTTGGTTTTGGTAAACAAGTACTTTTTTTTATTAATAGGAAAATTCAAACATTTTGTTTTGGTTTTTTGTAAACCATAACTGATTATTTTCTGTTTTGATAATTGTTAACAAAGTTTGGTTTTATATAATTCAATTCGTTTTTGTGTAAACCAAAAGTTTTATAAACCATTTTGTTAACATTTATTTAACGAATATATTCGAATCAGTTTTATTTTTGAACTACGAGTTTTATAAACGATAGTTATAATCGTTTATTTTTAACGAGCGTGTTAGAAAAAGGTTTATGATATGAAAACTGAATATCATAATACTTATGATGCTTTAAAAAAATAATAATAATAGTAATTTGGTTTTGGGGTCGGTTTTATGTAAACCATAATTCCTTAAATAAGTATCAAATTTTAGTAAAATTTGATTTTGGTTTTGTGTAAACCATACGGTTTTTTGTAAACCACAATATTTTGATAAATTAAGCTCATTAAAGTTTAAGTTCTAAGTGACGGACCTGTAGTAATTGGAAGGGTGGACATCGTTATCTGAGTTTCATGTCTAGGAGAGCAATTCGCATATATCCTAAGCAGCCGGGGGACCTGTCTTGCTTTCCTGGGGATACTTAGAGAGAGTGTCTTAACCTATTAGGCCAAAACAAGTCATGCAAACGTCACATGAACTCAAATAACTTTGTTTGAGTTAAAAAGTTTAGTTTAAACTTTGGTTTTGTGTAAACCTTATTTATGAAAATATGACTTGCTTAGTTTGTATTTCCATTTTGTTTGAGAAATGACAAATGTATTTGCTCAAACTTCAACACCTATGGGACCATTAGTTGCTGCCCAAGCCGAGAGGATGACTCTTAGTGAGACAAAAGCCAATATGGTGGAGCATAGTCAATCTTCCCATGGGTACAAAAAAGAAAATTGACAATTACGAGGGCAAGGGCAAAGACAAAAGCAAGGTTGTGGACCTTGGGCCAAAAAAATGTGGAGTGAAGAAGCAGGTTTTCCCTATTAAAGGGAAATGTTACAACTGTGGTGATCTTGGTCACCGTGCTGATAAGTGTAATGCTCCTAAACAGGACCATGCACATATGGTTGAGGATGATATGCTCTTGTTGCCATGATTTCTGACATCACTGCCATGATGGAGGAGGTAAACTCGGTGACTAATGACACTAATGAGTGGTGGGTTGGCACTGGTGCTACCCGTCATGTGTGTTATGATCGGAATCTCTTTAATACGTTTAAAGAGGTCACTGATGATCAAAAGCTGTTCATGGGGAATGCAGCGACTGCCAACATCAAGGGTGAAGGCAATCTGATCTTCAAGTGAACTTCGGGGAAGGAGCTCACTTTGAGCAATGTGCTCTATGTTCCTGAGATGGGCAAAAGTCTTGTGTCAGGATGGTTGCTCAATAAGCATGGTTTTCGTTTAGTTTTTGTGCCTGATAAATTTGTTTTAACTAAACGTGGAACGGTTATTAGTAAGGGATATGCCCAAAATGGTATGTTCAAACTCAATATAATAACTAAAAACATGAATGAATATGCTTCTACTTCTAGGTACTTGATTGAGTCTTCTAATGTTTGGCATTGTCGTCTTGGTCATGCTAGTTTCAATTCTATGCATCGATTGATTAAATTAGGTTGCATACCAAAATTTTCTATGGACTTAAAATACAAATGTAAAACATGTGTTGAAGCTAAACAAACAAGATCATCTTTTAAATTAGTTGAAAGAATAACTGAACCCCTTGATATAATTCACATGGATGTGTGTGATTTAAAATTGATTCTCACAAGAGGTGGAAATAAGTACTTCATCACATTTATTGATGATAGTACACGATATTGCTATGTGTATTTACTTAAGAGTAAGGATGAAGCAATTGACAAGTTTGTCTTGTATAAAACTGAGGTTGAGAAATAACTCAACAAAAAGATAAAAATTATAAGGAGTGATAGAGGCGAAGAATATGTTTCATCATTTGCTGATATTTGTGCACAAAATGGAATTATCCATGAGTATACCGCTCCTTATTCCCCACAACAAAATGATATTGAGGAACGAAAGAACCGTACATTGAAAGAGATGATGAATGATATGTTAATTAGTTCTGGAATGAGCCAGGACATGTGGGAGGAAGCCATTTTGTCGGCTACTTATCTTTTAAACAAAATACCTTTCAAGAAAAAGGATGTAACTCCTTATGAGTTTGGATAGGAAGAAAGCCATCTTACAAATACTTGAAAGTGTGGGGGTGCCTAGCAAAAGTGGTGCTTCCGCCACCAATGGTTCAAAGAATAGGACCCAAAACCGTGGATTGTGTATTCATTGGTTATGCCCATCATAGTAGTGCATATCGGTTTCTTGTTCATGATTCAAAGAATCCTGAAATACACAAGAATACTATAATGGAGTCAAGAAATGCATCATTCTTTGAAGAAGTGTTTCCTTGTTTGAAAAAGGAACTCCCAAGTTCATCAACACCAGTTGATGAGATTGTTCATGATGATGATCAAAAACAATTAGAGGCTGAAGAGGTTGAGCCAAGAAGAAGTAAGAGGCAAATGATTGGAAAATCTTTTGGACCTGATTTTCTTACTTATATGGTTGAGGGAGAGCCCCAAACCTATCGTTAAGCAGTCACCTCTTCGGAAGGACCTCAATGGAAAGAGGCGATCAAGAATGAAATTGATTCGATATTAAAAACCATACTTGGGAGCTAGTAGATCTTCCACCAAGGTGCAAACCACTTGGATATCAATGGATATTCAAAAGGAAGATGAAAGCTGATGGTTCCATTGATAAGTACAAGGCGAGGTTAGTGATCAAAGGATTTAGACAAAAACAAGGATTAGACTACTTTGATACTTACTCGCCTGTGACTAGAATAACCTCGATAAGGTTGGTGCTTGCAATAGCGGCTTTATGAGATTTGGAAGTCCATCAAATGGATGTTAAAACCGCTTTTCTAAATGGGGATTTAGATGATGAAATTTACATGGAGCAACCTGAGGGTTTATCAGCTCCAAGCCAAGTAGAGAAATCTCTACACCCTTTGAAACACACAAGTTCACAAAACAAGAAGATACTTTGTTGAGTTCTCAACAACCTACAACAATCGATTCCTAGTGCTAAACACTCTTGTTTCAGGTAACGTTTCGGGTTTTCGGTTAACTCCGGCAGTACATACTGCTTCGTCTGTTGTACCCTGGGAAACAGTAGGATTCACCTGGGTGGCCCGAAATCTGTTTTAAGAGACATCTGTTGAACAGAAATCCTTAGCCACCAAACTCGTTTTAATTCGTTTCATCTTATGCTATACTTCTTGTTTTAATTAACTTTTAGAATTTGTTTCATCTTGTACTACATTTCTTTCTTGTAATTTGAATTTTAGCCCTTTTATGTTTATTGTAATAATGTATTTTTCATTGTGTATTTTCTGAATTGTAATTCGAGTAATTGAATAATACAAATATTTATTTATTTTGTGAACGGTTTTCTTACAGTTCTCTCTAGAAAAATGTAGAGAAAATATGCTGGAATTAGAAGGGAGAGGCCGGAAATGAGTTCTGGTGATTAGGGGAAGTCCCTAATTGAGTTTGTTTTCTTTTAACCTCTAAAAAATCCTTTGCTACCATTAAATTTACAAATTTATAACATAATCTATAATAGTTAGGGTCTACAATACATCCTGTTTTTCTTTGTTCTCATTTCTTTTTGTTAAGCCTCAAAATACGTCATAAACCGAAATTAAAGCTCTTTTGGTTTGAAGGGTTTCTCTTGATCTTATGAATGTCGCTTTGCTTTCAATTCTCTTGATTTGTCCACATGAAATTCAAATGTGAGGGAGGATGTGATTTGTGTTGCAGGTTTGAAGTCTGTTGTCATGTTCGTAGAGCAGGAAAAATACGATGTTTTAAAGGGTATGTTAATTTTTTAAGTTTTTAACATACTAGTTCCTTTTTTTATTTATTTTTATTTGTGTAACCAAACATGTTACCATTTGTCAATGAAATTCAATCTTATTTCTTAACATTTCAATTTTATGTACTCAAACATTTCAATTCATAAAGCATTATGCTTGATCAACTCATTATACAATATGTAGGGCTCATATATGATTATCTCAAGTCTTTTCTGCATTAGTTCCTGGCATATTTGGAATTCCGTGTAGGTATGTCAGGAAGCAAAGAGTCCGTTACAATTCGATCATCCTAAAACATTAACATTTTTATCAACCCTTTTTTTTCTTTTTTTCTTCTTCTTCTTCTTCTTCTTCTTCTTCTTCTTATTTCTTCTTCTTATTTCTTCTTCTTCATTTTTTTTTTCTCATAAAGGTTATTATAGGTCCTAATATTCATACACCACCATCATTTATACATCATAATTAAGCTAAATCAATCACATCATAATCACATAACTTTTACTCGTACATATTTTTTAAATATTTTTAATATTAAAAAAAATACAAAAAAATATTGTTATTCGTACACCGGTGTGCCAATATTCTAACCGTTCTTATAAATGAGTTCAAACCCTAGATCAAGTTTATTTAATCATTATAATTTTCCTAGTGATGATTACTGTATTAGCTTTTCTATTAAAGGTCTTGAGTTTGAATACGAGTCGAAGCTTATTTTCTGCGTCAAGATCAAAAAGTTTACTCAGGTATTGGGTTTCTCCTAGATGAGATCGGGTGTACACACCAGGGTGTCAAATCTAAGTAGACGGTTCAAATCACATAATCGTTTAAAGTTATTCAAAAAAATTAATATACTATAGGGATGTTAAATTATAAGTAATTTCCTGTTGAAAATAAGAAAAAAAGACATTATTTTTATTTTAAAATTGAGTGAAAGAAAGTTTCTTTTATATATGTTCTTTAATAGTTTGGTTATAAATGATTCTTTTTAAATTTTTATGATCTTTTATTCTTATTGCAAGACATCCAAATACAACATTTATAATTTATATGAATTGGATCACGTAAAAAAGTTTTTTTGTTTAACAAAAAGAAGAAAAAATTGAAGTCTTCTAAGTTTAAATCAATGGTTTAGACTAAAGTGTTAATAAAATAAAGTGAAAGAAGATGAAAAATTTTCTTTTTAAATTTTTCATATTCTTCAATTTATTAAACAGTCATTTTTTAATACAGCAATATTTTTAAAATAAGTACACCATAAACTATATTGTTTTTAATTTACTATTTAATTTTAGTATAGTGTTGACACATTTTTTAAAAAAAAAATTTAGCAAGTTAATATGTTGTATCGTATTTTTCAGTAGAAGTTTAGCAAGTTAATATGTTGTATCGTATTTTTCAGTAGCAGTTTTTTGTATTGTATTTTTGTGTAATACTTTTTGTCTTGCGTTTTGATGTATTATATTACACTGAAAATACAATATACCTTTTGTAAAATCCAGTTAATTTTAGATATACTGTCCATGTAACAAAACTTTAGTACATTTTACAAAATTTTAAAATTTATTATTTTTATATATCAATATCATAGTCATATTAAAGATAAAACTATTTGATTTTATTTTGAGGAAATAATATCATATGAAAAAGTTGTTAACATTAAGAAAAAGTGAAGAAAACTTTTAAAAGAAATTAACAAAAGATAATAAGCTAAATTATCAAAGTATCTTTTTCTATAATATGTCAAAGTAATATTGTTCAGTTCTTTTCTAAAGAAAAATTGATTTTATATTTAAAACTTCTCCAATGATTACAATACGCAGTGAATTTATATCTAAGACTACTATCACGTTTTAGTAAGTTTAATAGTTTAATACAATTCTCTCTTAAACCTTTTAACCTAACTTTAATCAAAGTATTAGGAGTCGTTTGGTAAATTTCGAACCCGTAAGTGCTGAATCAGTAAGATATTTGAATGGTTAAGAGACTCTGAAACAGTAACTGCTGAACCAGTTAACTGTTTTGTTGAACATCTGAACAAGTATGCAGAGGAGAGATATAGTCAGAGAGGATAGGTCTTCCTCAAAGAGGGGGGGTCGCCGGAGAGGATTGAAGAAGTGGAGATGAGCCAACCCTTTCATTTAGACTTATTCAGACGTGCATAAACCCAGATCTGAAGCATTCAGATGCTCATTCAAACATTATTTTTATTCAGATGTATAAAACAAATGGTCTCAATCTGACAGATTCAGACATGATCTCATTTAGACCAATTCAGACTCTACCCAACAATCCTTTAGTTTAATCTATTGTTTAAAGAAAACAATCAATTTTTAAAGATAACATTTTTGTTAAATCCTGTATTTTAATATAGTTAGTGATTAAAATAAATAAACAAACATACTCAGAGTGTGTCAATCATTATTTGTCGTTAATTAATGATTGATATCGTACACGTTACATATATACCTATATAAGGCGTATATAACATATATGAGACATATACAAGACCAATCATTATCGAAACAATTTGTATTAGATGAAAAATACGTCTCATTTAAACCTAAACAAGACGTATAATATCGGTAAGGTACGAATTTAAGAAAAGAGTGTGTGTAAAATACCAGTCGCATACTATACTGTAGTGAGTCTGAATGCATCTGTTGTACTTTTTCTAGTAGGTGTGCATTTGAAGCATCAGTAATTAGACTTTGTAGCACCATCCCAGCATCTCAGTAAATACGTCTTTACTTCCTCTAGATTTTTCTGTAGATTATAAAGTATTATTATATTTGCCATTTAAAACGAGAATTAATAAATTATATTAAACAAAGAAAAAACATCCCCCTGAGTCGAATACCTGCAACATAAAGCCTTAGCTCACCATAAAACTGAATTAAATATATAATATATTTAAGCATAACTCACAAAATTATATACTTATGATATTAATCATAACATACTGATTATTTATTATTGTACCTTTTAAGTTATATGTTTTATAATAATGTTGGGTAGTTGGCATGAAATCAGTACTACACTCCTAACCTACACTCCTAACCTCATAATATCTTTAAAACTAATATTGTAACCGTATTCTCCTCCCAAATATTTGGGAGTTTCTAGTTTTACTCATAGTCTATACTACGTACACTGTTAGTGATTAAATGGGCACAAATACAAAACTAAATAAGTTGAGAGCTATTATGTCATTTAAATAAAGTAAATATAAAAACATATATTTAGAGGACAACTTAGTAAAAAAAACCAACCAACAAACATGATTAGTAAAGTTTCACTGTTTAATAGGGTCTGCAGATATACATAAAAAACTACAAAGAAAATCTATCGTACTATAAAACTAAAACAAAGTAAAACCAAAAAGTGTCACTTCCAGAAACTTAAACATAAATGTATACGCTATGCTAAACACAAAACTAATAAAAGAGTAGCCTACACTAAAAAGAAAAAAATAATAATCTTTCGTAAAATCATAAAGCACACCCATCGTGAAAGCAGGTGTCATTCATTCGTAAACACGAATGTTGCACAAGTGTAAAATTCGTGTTAAAAAACACAAATACACATAGACCTAAAGGTGAAATATTAAACGAAAACCCTACAAGTTTTATTGGAATAATAAATAAGTCATTGGAGTGAACGATGGTAATTTCTAAAATCTAATTTACATATATATGTTATTTACTTTATTATGTATAATCTATTATGGTACCAAAGACATTACAATCTAACGTTATCTTTATAGTGAGATAAGCCTCAGTAATTAATTGGTCATGTTCGAATTTCACAAAAGAGTTTTCTTAAATTATTGAGTTTACTTCAGAACTGGTGACTAAATGGTGAATATACCGCTAGCGTCACGATGATACTCTAATAATCCGTCGATAATCCTAAAATTTAGCCGTAAAAAAATCTATTCTGGTAATTTTATGTTTCACTTTTTTAATTCGTGTATTATACTATTATATATCCAATCCTTCCCATTTCCGATGATTGAACAGTGTAAAGTTGCTATTGGTGTTTTTTTTAGCAAACACGATAGTTTATTTATTTGATTTAGATTGTCAGATTTAACAACTAAAAACCCTGTTATGAAGGTTTAGTCAAGGGGTACCCATCCTCCACGCAGGTACAGTTTTAATCTCGAGGCGATTATTTCTGGTCTTTTTTTATTTTGGTTTTGCGACTTTTTAATTTCTTACGTGTTCACACATATAGAAACACACAAAGAAATGCGTTAGCATGATTGTGATTTTTTACTGATTGTAGTGGTTACCCTATTGAAATCATTTCTTACTAAAATTTTCTCATATAATTGTCCTGCTAAAAATCTTAAAACCGTAGAGCAGTTATCCAACTAAATAACATTTCCTACTGTGCCACATTATCACCTCACTTTGTATTAATCAAC
This sequence comes from Mikania micrantha, assembly GCA_009363875.1. Taxonomy (NCBI): domain Eukaryota; kingdom Viridiplantae; phylum Streptophyta; class Magnoliopsida; order Asterales; family Asteraceae; genus Mikania; species Mikania micrantha. The sequence goes on from CM018689.1 coordinate 59,098,417, forward strand.
GGCAGTAATTTTAATGTGGGGCCAAAATTCAATTTATTTGACTTGGAAGCGGGGGAACGGGAGCCGCGGAAGGTCAAAAAGCGTTGCCGCTGGGGAGAGGGGGCGGTTTTCCCGCCTACCCGTTGATGTTTATGCCCCCCGAGTTGCGCGGCTTCGGTGCTGCACACGGTCTAATATCGATTGAATTATTATTTTTATATAATAATTTTTTAAAAAATAAAAATATTTGCAATTTCATATGCATGTCTACAAACTTCAAAAAAATATTACACATGATCAATCAAAACTTAAAATATCATATATATTCTTAAAAACGAGATAAAATATCAAATTTACCCATTTTATAGAAAAATAATCAAAGAAATGACTATGATATATTATACCCTTATTTATCTCTTAAACTTCAAAATGTCATATTTATTCTATAAGATCTATAATATATATTTACCATAAACTATAGTTGTCTCAAAATGTTAAATTTACTAATTTTATTTAAAAAAAAAGAAACATTTTAACGGGTGTCTCAAGTTTTTTTAATAACTAAAAGCAAATACAAAAATTGAGAACTTTTTCGTAAATAACTTTTTGTTTACGATTAGAGTTGAGGTCCATAAATTATAAAATAAAAACTAGAAGATTTTAATTTGTCATTATCTACATAAGTATACGACAAAGAAAGTGTGATTACTTGAAAAAAAACTAAACTTACTTTCTCTATTGTGAGTATCAGAGAGTTTTTGTTTTTCTAAACTCAAAACGACAAAACAAAAACCTGAACGATTGAAAAAATAACATGGATGGTAGAGGCCTAAAAGCTAAGGATGTCCATAACGTGTATGTGTCTGATGAACCATGAGCTCACACATGTTTTGGAGTATCCCTTTTCTGTTTATAAAAAAAACATGAAAGAGAACATAAGTAAGAATAGACTCACTTTCTATTACTATTAGTTTTTCATAGCTATCAAAATAAATAAATAACACGAAATGCAAAAACCAATTAAAAAAAGTAGCCAAAAATACAAAGTTATCATAAAAACAAAGCAAATTAAGAGAATCAATTTTCGCAACTTTTTTGCTAGCTGATGTTGATATTCATTAGAATTTTTTTTGTTGGATTCTTGCATCTTTTAATTTTATGGTGTTTATACCCATAACAACTCTAACATTTATGTCATTTGATAAAATTGTATTCTTTCATATATGATATCCAGATTGACGTTTAATACTAAGGGGTTGTTTGTTTACCTCTTAATGGAACCATTCAGCACTTAACCATTCAGCGTGTTTGGTTTAAATTAAATTACCTCTTAATGATTCAGTTCAGCACTTAGGGGCTGTTTGGTAGAACCTGTATCATTAAGTGCTGAATCAATAAGAGGTCTGAACAAATAAGAGGCTCTGAATCAGTTAAGTACTGAATCAATTATGTTGTTTGGTTGATCCTCTGAATCAACAACATCATTACCACATTCTATGATAAAATTAAACTAGAACCTTCAAACAGTAAGCACCCATATTCTATGATCAACAATTTCATAATCATGATTTATGAACAAATTAACCTAAAAACCTTGAATATCAACAATTTAAGATCAAAAACAAGTAACAAGAAACAAGAAGTCCTGTTATGACACATTAACCTACAAACCATCAGTACCGCCGGTGGCCGAAGGCCGACCGCCGACCCCAACCGCCGTCTCCCCTGAAACACGAAAACAAGAGGCTGAGGCACCGAAAAGGGAAGAAAGATGTGCGAGAGACTGGAAACCGGAGGCAAAGCGACTGAAAAAAGATCTTACCTTGTCGCCGGAGGTTGAAGGAGACGGAGGGTGGTTCGTCGCCGGAGGTTGAAGGAGACGGAGGGTGGTTCGTCGCTGGAGGTTGAAGGAGACTGAGGGTGGTTCGTCGATCGTGAAATAGGGCAGGAAAGTTTGAGAGAAGAAAAAGTGGGGAGATGATTTTTACCAGGTTTCATTCAGACTCTATTTTTCACTTAATCATTCAGACATATGCTGAATCATTCAGAGGAGAAAAAAAGTTGAAACAAACACCCATGTGTCTGACCGATTCAGATCTTATCTCTTAATGGAACCATTAAGAGGCAAACAAACACCCCCTTAACCATTCAGCACCAATACCATGCTGAACCATTCAGAGGTGAAACCAAACATTCAGAGGTGCAACCAAACATTCAGACCTCTTAACCATTCAGACCCTCTTATTCATTCAGACCTTTTAACCATTCAGCACTTAATGATTCATACCAACCAAACAGCTCCTAAGTGAGTATATCTTCTCTCTTGTGTGAACGCATTTATCCTTGGCATGCATGAAAGCAATTAATTTCTAAGCATATATTGGTCTTATATATATTTATATAAATCAATATATCGGTCCCAATTTATATCTACTGCGAAACCAATAAAAAAAGTCGTCACATACACTCATTAATGACCTTTAACTTAATTAACCCAACAAGTGCATTTTATCTTTGCTCACCAAGTAAGACCATATATGTACCTACCATTTTCTCATGTATTTCATTTTAGCTCGATGTTTAGCCTTTTTCACCTTGGTTCTAATGCAAGAAAACAAATTAGCTCATTTCGTATTAATAAGTTTATATCTAATACAAAATTTATGTAATTTACATTTACTATAGAGATTTTGTTAAGATAACTCTTTTTTTTAGGCACCAATCTGCCCTTCCACTTTTTTTAGAACCGGCCTTTCCTTACCAAATCATACCATTATTTTCTGTGATAGAGTTAAAGAAGAACAAAAACATGTTAATAAAACACTTCATCTCTGACACTACCGTAAAAACATGTATTTACTACGGTCAAATATGTAGCAAATTTGTAGCTAACAATCATTTTGCTATGAATTAAAAAAAACTTTTAAAAAATATTGATTATAAACATTTTATTAAAGAATTTACATTAAAAAAACTAGAAAAATAAATTTATTCTAAATATTTTATACATGTAAATATAAACAGAATTAATTTTTAACTTCACCATATATAAACTTTTAATTTATTATTGCTTGTGTCAAACCCGGATAAAAGAACGAGGGTTTGTAACGTATTTGTTAGTGAAGGACCCGACTTTTTATTCTGTTTGGCGCATTCGAAATAGTTAATTCGGCCCTGCATCGCCCTCCCCACGTACTTATGGGGTCTCAAAATCTGATAACCAGCCCTTAATTTATATGCTCAAACTATCTTAGGAAGCTTGATTTTTTCTCAACTACAAGTATTAGTGTGGTTCCAACAAGCATGCGTGCTTCAATTCCACTTCTTGCTCACAAGAATTATATACCCGGCCATGCCTACCACTAACTCATAAAAAACATATAAAGTACGTCAAAATAAGATCCATTAGCTTATGTTTTTGCCTTTAAATCATTTTTACACTTTCTTTTATCTTTGTTGGATCAAAAGGCATATAAATGGCTAAGTAATCAAATGCCTTGAAGGCTAATGGTGAAAAAATTTGAATTTTATGGCTTTAATTTAGTGATTATTGAGCAACTAAAAGCTACAAAAGTTTAATTTGTTGAAATGCTTGAAAATTATACAGATTACTTAATTGTTAAGTAGTCCACGACACGTATAGATAAAGTTAGCATTTCTTGAACGAAATAAATTATAAATATTTAATCAAGATGGTTAGAAAATAAAGTATTTATATCATGTGTGAAGGACCACAATGATGAATACTGTTTGGCAAGAAAACAGGGTCGGCTTTTATTTAGGAAAAAGAGGCTAGCGAACACGTTTTCTTAAATCTTTTTGAATCCCAATCTTACATGTTATTTGTTTTTAACTGTTATTTGTTTTGTCATTTTGAGTCTAAAAAAGCAAAGAACCATTTCATAATCTCAAAAGAGAGTGTGTTTAGGGTTTTTTTTTCTTTTAAATAATCACACATTTTTTCAATTCTTTGTTTTTGTTTCATCTTTGTGTGTTTTAGAATAAAATTTAATCTTACAAGTGAAAGATTTAGACAATTTTCTAGTGGTAAAATAAGGTATTCAAGCTGATTAATTAAGGGAAGCAGAGTGATAAAATATCACAACTATACAAGTATCATAATTTATAGTATTTTTTGGTTATATCATTTTATATATATATATTTTCTATAAATAAATAATATTTTTTTCATAATTCAAGCGTTGACTTATTGACCAATAATAATTTATACTAATAGTGTATAACCAATGTTTAACTAAAATTTTACTTATGTTTATAGGAGTCTCACTAAAATAGATCTGCTATAATCATTTAAAATTACAATCGAGTCCAAATATTTGATGATTAATTATGCTAATAAGATTAAATTTGGTAAAAGTGAATTATGATTATCGTCAATAAACTTACGTGAATAGAGGTAAATTAATATACTTTTATGTTTTTTCAATTATATGAACCACTTTTTACATTGAAAGAAAAAAGTTATTTACAAAAAGGATCACAATTTTTGTATTTGCCTAGCCCCTCCGAAAAACTTAAGTCGGCACTGCAATAAAAAATTGCTATAAAAAGTATTCCGGCAAATTGGGTGGGTTGGATAATGGATCAGAATGAGTACATGTCATGATGAATGTGAGTCAGGTTGAGTTTTAGGTAAAATCAGTTTAGGTTTAAATAAATTTCAATTTATTTTAATAAACAAAATTGTCGCAAAAAAAAGGATTATTTCATTTGAAAATTTTATAAGTGTTGTAATTTGTTGCAAACCGTTAAAAGAAAATTATTATTTGTGGCAAATGCATTGCAAAATATAGAATTTTTTTGTTTATTAAATTTATAAGTTTTGCTAATTTGTTGCAAATCTATAAAAGAAAATAATTATGAGCTGTAAAATAAAAAATTATTTCGTTCAAAAAATTTGTAAATGTTGCTAAACAACAAAAAAAAATATTATGCGTTGGAAATATAAAACTTATTTCATTTAAAAAATTTATAAGAGTTGATAATCTATCTAATGAAAAGAAGTTTATTTTGAGTTGCAAATGTGTAGAAAACAAGAAGAAAATAGATTCCGTTACATCGCAAATGTGTCGCTAATAAAATTAAAATATCAAACCTCGTCACAAATTTGTTGCAAAATAAAATGTGTAATTAAGTTAATAATACTTATATTAATTTTTAATATATAGTTAATAGCAAAAGTATAATTGGTAGTGTGTGTAGCAAATGCCTTAGAACGTTGCAACACAATATTTTTGCCACAAAGTGTTACAATTTGTGTCTCAAATTTGCAACAAAGGTTTTTGCCTCGAAAAAAAATTGGTGGGAAATGTGTCTTATAATCTAGTTTGCAACGCATTTGTTACAAAATGGAGCGTTGCAAATTTATATTTTTTGGTAGTGGTTCGATGCAATCTTTTTCGGAGACCACTTCGGTCAAATAAAATACATTTTTGTAATTAGTGATGTATGTTTTTCATTGCTCTAAGATTTGACGTAAATTTTGTTTGGAAACAAGTTGAGTCAAATATAATACGTTATCATTCGACAATAAAAAAACTTACACACCACCGCAACCTTGTCGAGTAAAATTACTAGCTAGTTGCTTTAGTATCTCCTAAAAATCTCCAAGCTGGTTCAACCATCATTCAAAGGAGTCATGGTATTTGATTTGGCTCGATCTAGTCAAAAGTTTATTTAATTACCTTAATTTTATGTTTATTTTGGTTTTAGTATGAGTTTACAAATTTACGAGTTTTTACATGGAAAGACATCGCTTTTTGATGAAAATTTGTCGGGATGAAAGCATATATGTAATGTAGGTCACACACTACATTATTTATATATAGTTATAAATTACATAACCACATGACCCATTGTTAATATTGGAATCTTTGATATATAAAGCACATAAATTTTTATTTTTAAAATTTAAAGGGAAACGGTTACGTAGAATTTGTTACACGACCATTTGTTTATTTTATTGGTATAATATTGGAAAATTTACATGTTTTGGGTATATTTTGTTTAGAACTTTAAAATTTTGTTTTATTATTAAAATGTTTTGTGTAAAGTGTGAAAAGAAGAAAAAAAGAAAAAGAAAATGATAAACTTTTCATTACGAATTCAGTTGTAATAAATTGGTCATGAATATGTTTATTAGTGGGCAATTGTAATGAATTGGCCATGAATATGCTAGTTAGTGGGCATAATGACAACCTCTGAAATGTCAAGACTACAAGTATATAGAGGCATTTGGCCTCTTGTTGAAGTTGCTAGTTTTGAGATCTTTACACCACTTGAGATATACACACGCAAGCTTCAAAGGTTCCAAACACGATCATATACTTTGTTGAGTTCTCAACAACCTACAACGATCGATTCCTCGTGTTAAACACTTTTGTTTCAGGTGCCGTTTCGGATTGACTCGGGCAGTACACACTGCTTCGGCTTTTGTACCCTGAGAAACAGTCGGGTTCACCTGGGTGGCCCGAAATCTGTTTTAAGGGACCTCTGTTGAACAGAAATCCTCAGCCACTGAATTCATTTCAATTCGTTTCATCTTATTTATATTTCTTCTTATAATTTCAATTTTAGCATTTTTATATTTCTTGTATTACTTTATTTTATATTCTGTATTTTTTCTGAATTGTAATTCAAGTAATTGAATAATAAAACTATTTGTTTATTTTGTGAACGGTGTTCCTACAAACTTAAAACGGATTTTAAAAACCACCGTTCATAAGTTCGTGTTTTTAAAATTATCGGATTACAAAACAGAAATATAAACTATTTAGTTTCGTAGAAATGTTTGTTTATCAAGAAATTTAAAACGTGTTTTTAAATTTTGTTTTGTTTTTTTTTTTTTGTAAACCATAACTGATTATTTTCTGTTTTAATGATTGTTAACAAAGTTTAGTTTTATATAATTCAATTTGTTCTTGTGTAAATCAAAAGTTTTATAATTTGTTTTGTTAACGTTTATTTAATGAACATATTTGAATAAGTTTTTTTTAACTACGAGTTTTATAAACGATAGTTATAATCGTTTATTTCTAGCGAGCGTGTTAGAAAAAGGTTTATGATCTAAAAACTGAATATCATAATACGTATTATGCTTTAAAAAAATTCGGTTTTGGGGTCGGTTTTATATAAACCATAATTCCTCAAATAAGTGTCAAATTTTGATAAAATTTGATTTTGGTTTTGTGTAAACCATACGGGTTTTCTTTTGTAAACCACAAAATATTTTGGTAAATTAAGCTCATCAAAGTTTAAGTTTTAAGTGACGGACTTGTAGTAACTGGAAGGGTGGACATCGTTATCTGAGTTTCCTGTTTAGGAAAGCAATTCGTATATATCCCAATCAGCCGAGGGACCTGTCTTGCTTTCCTGGGGATTCTTAGAGAGAGTGTCTTGACCTATTAGGCCAAAACAAGTCATGCAAACGTCGCATGAACTCAAATAACTTTGTTTGAGTTAAAAAGTTTAGTTTATACTTTGGTTTTGTGTAAACCTTATTTCTGAAAATCTGAGTTGCTTAGTTTGCATTTCCACTCTTGTTTCAGTAATGACAACTGTACCTGCTCAAACTTCAACACCTATGGGACCATTAGTTGGTACCCAAGCTGTCCAGACTGTGGCAAATCATGTTGAAAGACCTGAAAAATTTTCGGGTTTGGACTTTAAGAGGTGGCAATAAAAGATGTTGTTTTACTTGACCACTTTGAACCTTACGAGGTTCCTGACTGAATCCCCTCCTGCAATTACTGATGGGGATGCCCAATCTATAAGCGCTTTGGAAGCGTGGAAACACTCGGAATATCTATGTTGCAACTATGTGTTGAACGGTTTAGTGGATGCATTATATAATGTTCGCTGCAAGATAACAACCGCCAAAGAATTATGGGAGTCGTTAGACAAAAAGTATAGAACGGACGATGCTGGCACGAAGAAGTTTATGGTAACCCGTTTCTTGGACTATAAAATGGTTGATACTAAAACAGTTTTGAACCAAGTTCAAGAGTTGCAAATTATACTAAGCGACGTACATTCTAAGGGAATGACTCTTAGTGAGACATTTCAAGTTGCAGCCATGATTGAAAAATTGCCTCCAAGTTGGGTGGATTTCTAGAAATACCTAAAACATAAGCGAAAGGAAATGACTGTGGAGGACCTTGTGGTACGTCTTCGAATTGAGGAAGACAATAGGTTGGCTTTGAAAATAACACAACAACAATTTGCTCCAAAAGCCAATATGGTGGAGCATGGTCAATCTTCCCGTGGGTACAAAAAGAAAATTGACAACTACAAGGGCAAGGGCAAAGGCAAGGTTGTGGACCTTGGGCCGAAAAAAGGTGGTGTCAAGAAGCAGGTTTTCCTATTTAAGGGGAAATGCTACAATTGCTGTGATCATGGTCACCGTGCTGATAAGTGCAAGGCTCCTAAACAGGACCGAGCACATATGATGGAGGATGATATGCCTCTTCTTACTATGGTCTCTGACATCACTACTATGATGGAGGAGATCAACTTGGTGTCAAATGACCCTAAGGGGTGGTGGGTTGACACTGGTGCTACCCGCCATGTGTGTCCTAATCGAGCCCTATTTAATACGTTTAAAGAGGTGGTGGATGACTCTAAACTGTACATGGGGAATGCAGCAACTGCCGATGTCAAAGGTGAAGGTAGTGTGATCTTAAAGTGGACTTTGGGGAAGGAGCTCACTTTGAGCAACGTGCTCTATGTTCCTGACATACGCAAGAGCTTTGTGTCAGGATGGTTGCTTAACAAACATGGTTTTCGTTTAGTGTTTGAATCTGATAAATTTGTTTAAACTAAGCGTGGAATGTTTGTTGATAAGGGTTATCCCAAAATGGAATGTTTAAACTCAATGTAATAGATAAGGTTGAGAACATGAATGAAAATGCTTCTACTTCTGCTTATTTGATTGGGTCGTCTAATGTTTGGTATGGTCGTTTAGATCATGTTAATTTCAATTCGATGCATCATTTGATTAAATTAGATTGAACTCCAAAGTTTGCCATTGATTCAAAATACAAATTTACAACATGTGTTGAATCCAAACAAACAAGATCATCTTTTAATTCGGTTAAAAGAATAACCGAACCCCTTGACATAATTCATACTGATGTGTGTGATTTAAAATCGATTCCCACAAGAGGTGGAAATAAGTATTTCATCACATTTATTGATGATAGTACACGATATTGCTATGTGTATTTACTTAAGAGTAAGGATGAAGCAATTTACAAGTTTGTCTTGTATAAAACTGAGGTTGAGAAACAACTCAACAAAAAGATAAAAGTTATAAGGAGTGATAGAGGTGGAGAATATGTTTCACCATTTGCTGATATTTGTGCACAAAATGGAATTATCCATGAGTATACCGCTCCTTATTCCCCACAACAAAATGATATTGAGGAACGAAAGAACCGTACATTGAAAGAGATGATGAATGCTATGTTAATTAGTTCTGGAATGAGCCAGGACATGTGGGAGGAAGCCATTTTGTCGGCTACTTATCTTTTAAACAAAATACCTTTCAAGAAAAAGGATGTAACTCCTTATGAGTTTGGATTGGAAGAAAGCCATCTTACAAATACTTGAAAGTGTGGGGGTGTCTAGCAAAAGTGATGGTTCCGCCACCAAAGGTTCAAAGAATAGGACCCAAAACCATGGATTGTGTATTCATTGGTTATGCCCATCATAGTAGTGCATATCGGTTTCTTGTTCATGATTGAAAGAATCCTGAAATACACAAGAATACTATAATGGAGTCAAGGAATGCATCATTCTTTGAAGAAGTGTTTCCTTGTTTGAAAAAGGAACTCCCAAGTTCATCAACACCGGTTGATGAGATTGTTCATGATGATGATCAAGAACAATTAGAGGCTGAAGAGGTTGAGCCAAGAAGAAGTAAGAGGCAAAGGATTGGAAAATCTTTTGGACCTGATTTTCTTACTTATATGGTTGAGGGAGAGCCCCAAACCTATCGTTAAGCAGTCACCTGTTCGGAAGGACCTCAATAGAAAGAGACGATCAAGAATGAAATTGATACGATATTAAAAAACCATACTTGGGAGCTAGTAGATCTTCCACCAGGGTGCAAACCACTTGGATACCGATGGATATTCAAAAGGAAGATGAAAGCTGATGGTTCCAATGATAAGTACAAGGCGAAGTTAGTGATCAAAGGATTTAGACATAAAGAAGGATTAGACTACTTTGATACTTACTCGCCTGTGACTAGAATAACCTCGATAAGGTTGGTGCTTGCAATAGCGGCTTTAAGAGATTTGGAAGTCCATCAAGTGGATGTTAAAACCGCTTTTCTAAACGAGGATTTAGATGAGGAAATTTACATGGAACAACCTGAGGGTTTCTCAACTCCAGGTCAAGAAGGAAAAGTATGTAAATTAGTCAAGTCATTGTATGGCTTGAAGCAAGCTCCAAAACAATGGCATCAAAAGTTTGACCAAGTTATGCTTAACAATGATTTCAAAATTAATGAATGCGACAAGTGTGTTTATGTGAAAAACACAACGAGAGGTTATGTGATATTATGTCTTTATGTAGATGATATGCTTATTGTGGGAAGTGATGAGAAGATGATCAAATCTACTAAAGACATGTGAAAAGCGAGATTTGACATGAAAGACATGGTTCTAGCTGATTTGATTCTTGGTATAAAGACCAATAGAACCCAAAATGGTCTTGTGTTGAGTCAATCTCACTATATGGACAAAATCCTTGAAAAGTTCAATGCGGAGGATACGAGTGTGGCTCAAACTCCTATAGATACCACCCAACATCTATCAAAAAATAGAGGTGAGGATGTTGCTCAGTTAGAGTATTCAAGGGTTATTGGCAGTCTGTTGTATCTGATGACATGTACAGGCCCAGACTTAGCATATGATGTGAGCAGGCTAAGTAGATATACTAGTAATCCAAGCTCTGAAGATTGGAAGAGCATGACAAGATTACTAAGGTACTTAAGATACACAAGAAACTATGGGCTGCATTATGGCCGAGATCCAGCTGTTATAGAAGGATACAGTGATGCAAACTGGATATCCGATATGAAAGATTCCAAACCCACAAGTGGTTATGTGTTCACCCTTGGTGGAGCAGCTATATCCTAGAAGTCGTCCAAGCAAACTCTTATAGCTAGATCTATGATGGAATCTGAGTTTATCGCGTTAGATAAAGCTGGAGAAGAAGCAGAATGGCTATGTCAATTTGTGGAAGACGTTCCATGATGGCCAAAGCCTATGTCGGCTATTTGCATACATTGTGACTGACAATCGGCTATTGGTAGAGCTCAAAGTGCAATGTATAATGTCAAATCACGGCACATTAGACGTAGACACAATACGATACGACAACTACTCTCAATGAGAGTTATCTCAACTGACTATGTGAGGTCAAAAGATAACATAGCGAATCCGTTTAAAAAGGCTTAAGTAGGGAGTTAGTGCACAAGTCGTCAAGGGGAATAGGACTAAAGCCTTTCGAACAAGTTTGTACAAAGGAAAACCTATCCTAGAAGATTGGAGATCCCATGACCTAGTCTCAATAGGACAACCTAATTGTATGAATTAAGATCACTGTGGGGGAGTGCCTAAAATATAAAAAAAAGGGAGTTGAATACTTCCTAGTTCATTCCTTTATCAAATCAGTGATAGAAATGAAGGATAAGCATATGGCTTTTAATGATTTGTGTGAAATCACCTATGTGAGAGAGAAGTGAGGTCGCTTTGAATGGATTTGGGGGGGGGGGCACAAATCCTAGAGCTCTTGTAGAACCAGGCTAGTGTTCCATGACCATAACGGACACGACAATGAGGGGTTAACCATACCAGGAAGAGTATTATGTGACATGTAATAACGTCTACGTAAACAAAGATTGGTTCAAGGACGTCGCTTCTACTAATCGCTAGGAGACAAAGTGAATATCACAAAGGAGGGTTCAAAGGGAACACCTACATCTCCTGCAACACTCAACCGCTGAAATTTTATCGTGACACTTGAGTGTAAGGATCGATTTCTTTTCATGTGGGGGATTTTTGAAACTTTAAAAATTTGTTTTATTATTAAAATATTTTGTGTAAAGTGTGAAAAGAAAAATTAAGAAAAAGAAAATGATAAACTTTTCATTACCAATTCAATTGTAATGAATTGGCCATGAATATGCTAGTTAGTGGGCATCATGGCAACCTTTGAAATGACATGACTACAAGTATATATAGAGGCATTTGGCCTCTTGTTGAAGTTGCTAGTTTTGAAATCTTTACACCATTTGAGATATACACACACAAGCTTCAAAGGTTCCAAACACAATCATATAATTTGTTGAGTTCTTAACAACCTACAACGATCGATTCCTCGTGTTAAACACTCTTGTTTCAGGTGACGTTTCGGTTAACTCCGGCAGTACACACTGTTTCGGCTGTTGTACCCTGGGAAACTGTTGGGTTCACCTGGTTGGCCCAAAATCTGTTTTAAGGGACTTCTGTTGAACAGAAATCCTCAGCCACCGAATTCATTTCAATTCGTTTCATCTTGTTTTATACTTCTTCTTGTAATTTCAATTTTAGCATTTTTATATTTCTTGTATTACTTTATTTTATATTCTGTATTTTTTCTAAATTGTAATTCGAGTAATTGAATAATAAAACTATTTGCTTATTTTGTGAACGGTGTTCCTACATATTTAACCACAACTAAAGAACACAGGCTTTTTCGATTTCAGTCGTAGAATGATTGCACTTGCTTATTTGCGACTGTTTTGCTACAAATATGTCATCGTTTTGCTGCTGAAAATTTTTAGTTGTTGACTTTCTACCCCAAAAAATAACGTCAAAAATATTGCGTCCTTATTGCGATGTTTTTTTCCTGCTACCATATTTTGTTTAGACCATTTTGCTCCCATCTTTTTGGCAATGGTTTTCAGTCTGTTTTGATATCATATTTTGCAATAGACTTGTTGCCACTATTTTGCCACCATAATACGCAGAGAGAATTATTACGACCATACTTCAAGCGATTTGTTGAGACCATTTTGCGGCCAATTATAGTTTTAGCTTCGCTACCATATTTTGATCTATGGTCGTAGATTTTGTGTGTTTGTGATTTCGTATGCCTGCTCGAATATCCTCCTATTTTTAATCAAGATTTAACTTTTTGCCCACCGTGATTATGGTGGCAAATTATTATTTACTTTTTTACCTTCGAATTTGTGACCGAATATAACATGTGGTAAAATTTTCACCATAGCTACCATATTATATCAATTACTTTTAATTTGCATTTGGTGAGAAATCGATAGTAGAATTTGCTACTATTATTTTTTTGCGTGTGATAAATTTTGGTGATGATTATCTAGTTTTTAGTAGTAAACCTTCCTATTTACTTTGATTTTTGTTATTCATGAGTGATTAGTGGTTTTGGAAAGCAAACTCACATCTTATAGAAATTAAAGAAGATTAGAGCAGCGAGATTAGACTTGTTATCTTATTTGTAACGCAATTACATGCAACTTATTAATTAACTTATACCATGTGTTATGAAATTATTTTCTACGTGACCTCACATTTATACAAAAGCTTGTGTGTTGTAAACTTTATTTAATATTGATGATTTGAATCTTGAAGAACCGTACTAAAAAAAAATGTTCTTAATATATGTATACGTATATAGGGATATAATCAAATAAAAAGTGTATTTTGCCTAAGAATGTTAAAAAGTATTTATAAAACCTTCGAAACCGGTTCAAACGAACTTCGATTGAACTCATTTCGACACGTTGGAACTATATCGTTCGAACTCTACAATATTCGTATTTAAGTTTTAGCTTTAATGTTTAACTATAAAGTTTAAGTTTTATCTTTGGGTTTTAAGATTTGGTTTGGAAGTTTATAGGTTTTAGTATTATGGTTTATGGTTTGGGGTTTAACATTGGTGTCTAGAGTTCGACAAACCGGTTCCAATAATGTGAAAATGAGTTTGTTTGGAGATATTTCGGGTCTGTACGTTTTATAGTTTTTTAAAACTATTTTTAGTCTTTTTAAGCAAAAATATAGACTTTTTAGAAAATCTCCCCTACGTCTGTATATAGAAGAATGTTTTAAAAGTATCACGAATTTTGACTTTATTCTAAAGATGTTAACATGTTCTACTATGTATATTAAATTTGAAATAAAGACTTCTACGAAGTACGTATTCCCTTTCTTAAAAAAAAAATATGGTTTTCAGAACTGTATCAGACTAGCCGGAGGATCGGCTAATCCAAAACTAGCATGTTAATCGCCTTCAAATGAACCAGACGGTTGAGCCGGTTCACTAGTCGGACCGGATTTACGGGTTTTTTTAACTAAAATTCATGGAATGAAATATTAAAACCAAACCCTATATTTTTTTTAATATTATTATGTTTGTTTAAACATTAATTCACAAATAAATAGTTAAACAAAAATCATTGTTCGTATTTAATTGATAATTAATAATATGAACTAGTTCATAAACTGTTACAAAACAAATTACGAGTAGATTCAAAATAATAAAAATAAACATAATTATCTTAAAATAAATAAGTTTTCAATAAAATACATATTTTAAATGATCAACTTTTTGCTTGAATGGTGAAAATAACTACAGATTTAAAAAAAATATAAAAATAGAAATCTAATCTAGTCTAATCTAATGAAAGACTTATGTCTTTGCCCCTCCTCTAAATAAAAGGGTTTCCTTCAAAAACCAATGATTAAGCGTAATATAAGCATGTTCAAATTGAAAGACATATCTTTGCCCCTCCAATAAACAGAAAGGGCTTCCTTCAAAAACAAGACCTTCTACGTTTATTTGGGTGGGTACCCGCTGTGTTTCGAAAATTTAGCAGGGTCGGTTCAAGCTTTTTGGTTGTTTAAAACGGACTAAAAAATTTTGATATTTTTCTGTTATATATAAAAACTTTCATCTTTTATCTGAACTTATGACACAAAAAAATATAAATAATCATATAAGAGAAAACTACAAAAAATATAAATCAAAAACAAAATATGTAGATTAATTACAAATATTAAAATACTTTTTTTTTGCACAATAAAAAAGTCCTAATAGCCAATATATATGAGGCTATTTCATTTGGTAGAGACATTGCCTCTAAGAAATGAGGTCTTGGGTTCAAATCCGAGCAAGAGAAGAGCATTGGGTTGTACTTTAAGAGTATGAGTAAGATAATATGTCTATTAAAGATAAATAAATAAAACCCCCAAAATTTGAGACCCCTATATTTTGGTGGCCCTAAACTAGGGTTTTTTCACATATTAGATCTGGCCTTGAGAATTAGTAGGAATTTTGGGTCTTTGAAAAGCTGAAAAGGTAAGGTGAACGCATTAATATTTTTTAAGATGAATCTTTAATTTAATTTTCTACTAACGGTTTGTCAACTTTAATGGTGTAAGGGATCTTTTTTAGAAAATTTTTGATAATCAATGCTTGGATTTCTATAAGTTCGTATTAAAATAGGGATGTGTTTTTTACCCGAACCCAAAGAACCAACCCGAAAAACTCATACCCGAACCCGAAAATACCCAACCCGAAAAAGCCTATTACCTGAACCCAAAAACTTAGAATGGTTCGCTCCTTGGGTACCCACGAGATTTGTTCGGGTAAACCCGAATAACCCGAACTAGGATTCTAAAGAGTGATAACATTTTTTTATTTTCAAATCCTTTATATGTTTTGACATTATTGAAGAAATGTGTGTTTTGGTTAAACACGTTTTTGTTATGTTATGGTTAAACATTTGAAATTTTTAAGGAAACGTATATTTTGGTTAAACATGTTTTAATTTTATTTGTTTGAAAAATAGTATATCAGTTTTTCAAGTATTACCCGTGAATCGTTTAACCCAACCTGATTAAACCCGAGAACCGAAACCCGAGAACCAATTAAACCGAAGTTAAATGGTTCGGTTCTTGGTTCCAATTTCATATTACAAAAACCCCGAATAACCCGACCCGAGCAACCCGAAACCCGAGGAACCAACCCGAACGACACCCCTATATTAAAATCACTTTTAGAAACCAAAATTTCTTCCCAAATTTCGTTTCGGTTTCGGGGCTTTGCCATGAACCACACAAGGACTCTGCCTCTAGGACCAAAACAAGGGCGCTACCCCTAGAATCTCGCAAGGGCTGAGGGCTCCTTGACTTTAGCTTTATCCGAAGCTTAGAAATATTAAACGAGCATGCATTTCACTCACTTCTAAATACTTTAATATATGACAATGTTTTTTTTAATTATTAGTTTAATATATCACTGTTATTACGTGATTACATTACAAGATCCAAACCGTCAAACCGACCCTGAAATTTTTAGTTCCGGTTCTATCTAATTGAAACGTCTTGAAATAGCAAACCCACTTAAAATTTTTTCTGAATTCATCACTGTTTATACATCTAGAAATAATCTAAGATGAGCCTGTGTTTTTATTCTAGTTGAAACATTGAGTTGAATCATTGCGTTAGAGAATTTGTTTCTTTATTTACGAACACAAATGAACGAACATATCGAATATTTTACCTGATAAAAGTGTTATATACATAAATGGACCCATTTTATTCGAGGGTAAATCACTAAATTGTATCGTCAGTAGAGGGTAGAAATTAAACCACATTTTTTTAGCAATAACTTCTCTGAAAATGTGGGATCTGTATCATTTATATACATTGCGACAATAATTAATCATTATAGGTACTGTGGTAACATTGGCCAGGACTAACATCATGTCACTGATCTCCCCATTAATGGAGCTTGGTCTAACCCTAGCTAGCTGATCATCATCTCTCATCTACAATTTTTAAAACCAAAACCACCCTCAACAATAGCTAGGTTATTGAAGAACATGGTCATAAAAGATGGCTCGTCATTGATTCAATCTTAAAGCTGGCCGTACATAAATATGTTTAAGTAGTGAAGCGTGAAAGTGGGCGTGAGAGGGGCCCGTCACACTCCTTGGCGCCCTCCCCAACTACACGAGGGCGTGAGGGAGGTCACGGAGTGAAGGAAAAAGAAAGGGGAAAAAGGGGTGGTGGGGGTTGATTAGGGGTGATGATAACACATATGGTAATAACGTGAAGTGATGAGAAGGTGACAGTGTTAGTTGTTTACGTGGCGCATACGTGACAGCTACGTAAAGGGACATGGGTTTTACCACTGCACATGGCCTAAGTGTTATTGCAAATTTACATAATTATGATATTGTACGTTTAGTGCATGTTTTCTAATATTTAATTACGTGGGGTTACAAATTAAGATGCGTGTGGGAAAAGAAGTAGAACGAGGGGGGAGATCGAAATAGCTACTTAAAAACATATACTAAAAGTGGAAAGTTTAGTTCTCAATACGAACAAACCAAGAGTAAGTGATAAGCTCATTAATATACATACATATATACACACACATATAATGCATGGAATTTATTTATTTTTATTCCCTTTATATTATAAGATAATCATGTGTTTCTCGATCAAGACCAACGACATATTTGTCGAAGCAATGTTAGAAGGTTTATCTTGTTATATGGTTTCTCATAGGGTGGGTATGCTACAGGGCGTTAAATTCAAGTAGCGGTTGAAATCTCGTCTTTAATGTATTTATTCAAGCCGTCCAAAAAAAATTTAAAAAAAAAAAAGTTTACTAGGGTGTATGTGTTTGAGTCGTGAAAGGTAAAAACATTTTTCAATTCAATCTTGTGTTTCGGCAACAATTGAATTTCAAGCTCTACGTCCACGTAACATAGATTAATTAAGACTTTTGGTGCTTGAATTGATTCGATAATATGGATTATAATTACCTTAAATAACTATGAGTTTAACTAAACAAAAAATATTAACAAAACTAAGCTAATTACATCACAACACATACTAGTGCAATCTCACTTTCTGGAGTCTGAAGGGGAGAGATGAAAACAAACATTTTCCCTACACGGTGTGGTAGAGAGGCCGATTCGTGAGAGTCCCCCGAATCAAAAATAAAACGAATCTTTCAGCTAGAATTATAGTGATATATACAATGTCTGAAATACAGCCAACAAGAACATACTATGAGAACTCGATTTTGTTGTTCAAATAGGTGGGCTTTTGGATGTTTAAGAATTTTTTAGGTGGCTTTTTTGAATTATTGCACTTATAGGTAAGTTGTAAAGAGGATAACGACTTTCACTTTTCCATACCAAAGTTGCTAGGAGAGCTGCGACTTTCACTTCTTTTACACTAAACTCGTTGTCTCCCCAAGCAAATTTGATAGATACACACATACATGTCAATGTTACTAACATAACATGTGTATTAAAGTTTGTAAACATATTGCATCACACAATATTGCTTTTGAATTTCTTATATATTCATTTATTAAATTATTTATTTATTTTTAATTCACAAAATACTATATATAATAGTTTGTTATCTCTGTGTCAATCTCAATAAGCGATCTATCATGAATTTACACGTTTTTTTTAATTATACCGTCACACTGTAACACATAGACTTTAAACATGTTACTCGTTACAACACGTAAGTAACATAGGAGACCTACCTAACAATTCAACCTTTAGAGGTAATATCACAACAGTTATATTAAATGTCCTACAGTTATATTGTAATCATAATGTCATATTCTAATCAAATAATAGTAAATAGAGTATATTGCAGATATAGTCCCAGTAGTTTGTTAATATTTCACTCTTAGCCATAAGGTTTAATAAAGTATTCATATGATCGCAAACTTTAGACATTTGTAGCACATATAGTTCTCATTTCATTAAATTAACCTCACGTAATTGAACAAATTACTCTCGCATAATTGACCAATTTACTCTCACATAAGAAATATATGTGTTATAAACGTTTAATGTTTTGGAGCATATGGTTACTTTATAAAACCTAAAGACTAAGAGAGAAATAGTATCAAATCACATGAACTATCTAAGCTTTTTGCTCTATTAAATATTTTAGTTAATTTTATCTAATGGCATGAGAGAATATTAAAAAATAAAAACACATTAATTTTGGTTGAAATGTCTACCACACATGCATATATTTGTGGTCAAGCATGATATACTAACGTATCTCTATTATTGTAAACAAACCCTATTTTTATTCCTCGTATTATATTTTTCATGTTGTTAAAGTTGATCGATGTGGGGTATATACGTAGCATGTTACTGTAATTGAAATAGAATCTCTTTATGGAACATGTATAGCAAGTGGTCATAAGAGTGAGAGAGACCTACAAAGTTGCACGTGAAAATTTGGACCAACCGTGAAAAGAAATGGCCACAAATGATTTACTACATGGTTAGATAACGTGTAATGGGCGTGACCCTCACCCTTTGACTAGCGTTTTTGGCCCCTCACGTCGCACATTGTTGGATCGGTTGTATAATTCAACACAACACTTTCACAAGTAATTTTCTACTGAGCTTGATAGATGCGGAAGATTCTATCAACTTAATTTACTCACACTTGCAAATACAATACACAAATAAAGTTAATTTCAAGGTTAAAGTATATTTCATTCAAATGAAAAGTGAACAAGATTCTAAAGCTCAAGCACGCACTCATGCCATTGCTAAGTTACAGATAAAGGGTTATATACTAAAACATACTGTTGTATCCTCGTAGGGATACACAGCTGGACAAAATACTAGAAACAAATGAATGTTAAAACTAGTATCTATTATGGTCTTGACAGGCCAAGCCATATTAATTACAATTAATACAAAAGACTCCATTGACTTTTACAATACATACCTAAACTACAAAAGGCATTAAATGCTTGGTATTTTTGTTCTTTAACAAATCTCCTTTGCTGCTGACTATCATCTGAATGTCTTCTTTGTTGGTCTCGATGAGAGAAAGTAGCTCTGATTATTTCTGTAAGTGTCCGGAATCTTTGTCAGAGAAAGTCTTCGAAAGTCTTTGTCTTATGAAGCAGCTGATAGTTGTTCGGAAGCTAAGTGCTTTGAAGCTCTGAGTGCTGAGGAGGGATTCGGAAGCTTCAGTCTTCTGTATAGCTTTCAGAAGAAGAGAATTATCCTTCTGAAGCAATAGTTCTTCCGAAGGTTAATTCTTTTCTTCCGAAAGTTGTTTGTCTGCTGAGAGTCCATGACTTGTCCAAGAGATGTTTTGGTGAGCATTAATGTAACAACCGGTTTAAACAATCGATTGTGTTTAAAATAAGCATTAATAAAACGATTGTAATTGTTACAATTTGAAAATACGTGAGAAATAATGAATGTGGGAGAAAACCGTGCGCGAAACGGAGTTTTGGATCCTTCGGAATCGCAAATCGAAGAAAATTACAAAAATGTCAAAATCAGTGATGCTAGGCGGTATGCCTAGCTCCAACCTTCCACGCTAGGCGGTGTGTGCGGAAGAAAATAAATATCTGAGATTTTGGTCCCGCGCGCTACGCCTTGCTCCAGACACCCACGCTTGGCGGTACGCGCGAGTGCAAAAATATCTGAACCTTGGGAGGCCTCGCGCGCTACGCCTAGTCCCAAACAGCCCTGCTGGGCGGTACGCCTGAGGTATGGCGGTTTGGCAGATTTGTTTGCTTATCAGATTTGCATGAAGAAATTATTTTTTTTAATCTTTCAAACCCAACACTCACCCACACGTTCGGGTTGAGCCAGGGATTGCCTCTACAAGTCCGGATCGTCGTATTTCAACTAGAAATCCATTTGGAATGGTAACGATTCGATCTCTCCTACTGGTTTGATAGTGTATGGATTAAATCTAGTTTTTGAACATAATACAATGATTATTGTGATTGATTATTGCCTAGATGAAGGCTAGAAATAATCAGATACGAATAACTTGATGTTTTAACGGTGAAATCTTGGTTTTGAGCTGTTATAATGTCCTGTTATCATGAAATCCATATCATTGTGTTTGATAACTACTAGGATGATTAAATTATGATTTTGAATGAGATACGTATCAATTTTGACTAATCTTGTATAAAAGTAATGAATTGGTGAGTTTAGAGTTTAAAAGGAGGATGGTTGGTGTTTAAACATCACCAAGATAGTTAAATTAATGGGTGCCTGTCAAGCATTTAATTAAATGCTTGAGAATTGAAAGTCAAGGATTTTGACATAAATATAATGGGTAAAGTGGTAACTTGACTTATGAACACCACATAATGAGTAATGAGATTCAAATGAGTTTGAATTAATATATATAGGTGTTGTGTGTATTGAAACTAGTTGTATATATGTGAATTACAACTAGGTGTTGATGGTGGAAGTCAAGAGACAAGTCGCAGAAGTGGAAAAGAGATTGTAGGAAGTGACCAACCAGTTGAACAAGGTAAGTTACCCAACTTACTATAACATTATATATAAGTAGTATAAAGAGTCTACTTGATTTTGATGTTTAAATATTGATTGTGCATAACTTGACTAATGAAACTAATTGAGTTAAAAGACATATGAGAAGGCATTTTTAGTTTCAATATGAATGTTATGCTAGAGTTGTATGCGCAATATAAATGGCATAAAAATAACCAAAGTTGTGTGGATAGCTAGAGATGCTAGCAAATATCTTAGATGGAAGGACCGGTGGGTGAACATCTTAAGACTTAAACTTTTGTATGAAACCATAGTTGTGTAGATATCTAGAGGTGCTAGCAAATGTATTAGATGGAAGGATCGGTGGGTGAACATCTTAAGACTTAAACTTTTGTATGAAACCACAGTTGTGTGGATAGCTAGAGGTGCTAGAAAATGTCTTAGATGGAAGGATCGGTTGGTGAACATCTTAAGACTTAAACTTTTGTATGAAACCACAGGTGTGTGGATAGCTAGAGGTGCTAGCAAATGTCTGAGATGGAAGGATCGGTGGATGAACATCTTAAGAATTGAAATTATGTATGAAATTACATGTGTGTGGATAGTCAGAGGTGCTGATGAGTAACTATGGTGGAAGAACATGAGAGTGAACACCATAGTGTGATCATGACTAAACTATTGCAACAAATGATTGATAAATAATAGTATGATATTATTACATTGTGAGAGTCAATTTGAATGGCTCATTTGAATCATTGATTGTGAAAGATGTATTTTGACATTTTGTCTTAAGTATTGTGAATAAATTAAACCACAGGTATGTGGATAATCGAACGAGTTGATTGTGAAAAAATTAAACAACATGTGTGTGGATAATCGAATGAGTCAATTGTGAATAAGTCAAACCACTAGAGTGTGGATAACCGATTAATCCGGTGACTAAATTGTGGAAATCACTAGAGCGTGGATAATTGAATGAGCCAATAGAATATATATGGTGATTATAGTGTTTTAAATTAGCCAGAGGTGCTAGTAATAGAATTGGGTTAGATCATATGATCGTAATTTGACTATTAACTAGAGGTGCTAGTAAGGCTATGGGATATGCCCCATTACCCACTCATTCCACCTCTGCGCCACGTAGGCGCCACATAAGCACTCACCACAACCACTCACCCCACCATTTTGGTGGAAATGTCCCATTACCCACTCACTCCACGTCATCATTCCTTTTTAAATTAAAATGAGATATAATTAATAAAAAAATACAAATTAATAAAAAAAATTACAAATTAATAAAAAAATTACAAATTAATAAAAAAATTACAAATTCATCTTTGTTTTGGTTTAAAACGGAATGAACCTCCCACAGCGGGTTCGGTATCCCCAACTTGTTTCTTTGCGTGTCTACGCCTTTGTTTTGGTTGCGTGCTTGGACCGGCATTTGTAGTGGGTTGGGTCTCGGATACAACTTCATCCTGAGATAGTTGACCAAACCCGTGTGGTTGTTGACTCGAACCATAATCGGCGAATGTGAAAAACCCTTGTTGTGTGCTTGAATCAAAATTCGGTCGATAACAGTTTGAATCTAACAAAGGATTTATTGGAGAAGGGCTAAAGAACCAATTCAAAGGTGGCGTGTTCGGGTTTCGGTTAGGTGGAGTGTTTGGGTTATAGTAATTTGGGTTTTGGTTGGGATCCATAGAAAATATTTTTTTGGTTAAGAAAGTTTGAAATGGGAAGAGTGGAATTTTTTTGTGTTGAATGTTTGAAATGTGGAGTTAAATTTTTTTTGTCTTGAATGCATGAATGTTTTAAATAGGTAAATTTTTTTTTTAATCCATTCCAACGGCTCCCCCAACGGATCTTTCCCCTCCGGGCCCGTTGCACCGATCACGCCTCCCCTTCCCATGCCCACTCACGCCACAAAGGGGCGGTGTGCCACGCCCTCCCACGCCCACTCCCATGGCATACCGTATAGTCTAACAGAGTTGAAATAGATCATATGATATATGTGATTTGTTGATTTAATTGAATGTGATATAATAGTTATGGTTAGTGTGGTTATTGTAATTGAATGATTTAGAAGGGTGTGAACATTCAACTAGCAAAAATGATTGAGTTGATTTACAAGGTGCGTAAACAACCATCATAATGTTGAGATTATGATCTACAAAAGTGTAGACATTAAATTGGTTATATGCATGCTTTGATTCACAATAGTGTGTGAACACAAGACTTGCAAATCAAATGTAGTAGATTCACAAGAGTGTGAACAAAAGATGATCTACAAAAGTGTAGACATCCAAATTCAAGAGTCAAATTGTTTAAGTTTGACTTCTGGGAAATATGATGCACAATTGGAGTTTGTGTTCACATATGTTGTATTAAATTATAATGGTTGTGTATGAATGAGTTTTGGGGTTACTCACTTAGTTCTTGTGAACTAATTGTGACCTTATATCTGATGTTACAGGTTAAAAACATATATGCATCGGGCAATCAGATCGGGCACGTTTTGAAGCGGAAATCAAGCGTTTTTTATTAATCATAGATGAAAAAGTGTGTGTAAATAAGCGTGTTTAACTTATATATGGTAATTTCACGCTTCCGAACTAGATTTTTTGTTTAAGCTTAAACTGGGACCTAAATCGGACACGTGTAAACGTGTGAAAAGTTTGGGTGTCACAATTAGCCTTAATTGATCTTACAGTCTCCCCCTAGGCTGATGCTACCAAAACTTATATTCTTCTTTTCTCAAGTTTTCAGCTCTTCTTTGGACAAGTTGTCACACCCCCAAATTCCCACTCGTGGTGTCAGTCCACGTGGGTGTGACGTGGCCAGGATCACAGCTCATGGTCATATAGAACGACTCTATATGAGTTACACAATCACACAGGTATGTAAAATCACATAGTTTCATTCAATATGCAGCGGAAAGTGTTTTAACATCATAAGATAAATAAGTTGCAGCGGAAAGTAAATTGTTTAACAGACACTTCATTGATCAAATTGTTTTAAAAACACATTAAATGCACACAACGCCTAAGACATGAGTCTATATGAAAGCCAGACTCCTTAGCGTGTCCTTGTGCGTGTCCTTGCGTGTGCTCCATCAATTACCTGAGAATACATGCGAAAAGTGTCAACTAAGAAGTTGGTGAGTTCACAGGTTTAGACGGACACAAATAGTAAACATATATATACTGGGTATGTTAAGTTTTGTTGTTGGATACTACGATCCGTGGAGTGTGTCAGTTCATCTTACCGAAACTAGACTGTTTCCGTTTGCCTCCGCGGGTCATCGCTGAACCCGCATTCCCATCGAAATTACACTCGTTATGACCTCCAGTCAACATTGGTGCCGAGTGGGGCTAGTCAAACCCAGTAGTACTACGTAATTACGACTCGTTTGATACACAACTAACGGTAAGGATAAGTGAGGACTTTAAGCGATATAAGTTACACTCGAAAATGGTTTTCACAACATACCAGTCATATACCTAAAGCAGTTGCATAGTAATCTCACCCCAATAGTTTAGCAAAATAGTTGAAGAGTAAAAGTGGGGCCGTAAACTCACCTGAGTTTGTGTAATGCGTTTGCTCAAAAGAGTTCGTGTAGCTCGCCAGCTAGTAGTCACCTATATCACATAGGTACTATGAGTTCGTGTTTGCGTACATGTGGGCCTCACAGGACCGTGTTCGTGTTCAACAACACCAAGTTGTTAAGTGGGTCGTGTTGACCATGTTTGACCGTGTTTGACCTAACGACCCGTTGGTGACGGTTTTGGATCAAGTGCTCGTGTTATGTGCGATTTAGTGTCGTGTGAAGTGTACGGATACCAAAAATCATTCCCATGAGTAAACTTACTATTTATAGTAAATTCCTATTTTAGGAAAGTTTCCACATTAGGCAGGTCATGTATTAAATCACATTCCGTTTATTCTAACATGCATATTTATCCTAAATGAGCATGTTATCACATAGCACATAGTTGCACATAGCCGGTTTAGCATAGTTTGCGCGTAAAAGTTTCTAAAATTAGAAGGTTTGCACAATAAGCATATTTCATCAAGTTTAACAACCAACATCATCTAATATCATCATATAATCACTAAATAAACATGTTAGACTCATAACATTATCATATTCATAAATCATTCGCAAACTTGCGCTAAAAAGTTACTATTTATAGTAACATTTATAAAAAAACATACTTTGACGATCCTAACCATTTCTATATATCAAATAACCATCATTTAACTTCTAAACATCATTCTTAAACATAACATGTAGACCTAAACATGCAAATGTAGTCATCTCATCAAGAACAAACATGTTGTAACGATAAAGTTACTATTTATGGTAACAACCACATATTTGACATTTCTTGACCATAAACAACCATTCTAATCACATGAAACATCATCAATATCAATTCTAAGAGCATTTCAATATCAAAAATCATAGGACTTATGACAAATCTCACATGCATGTACTTAAAAGTACTCATTTCATAACCAAATCATCAATACAACATCATACTCGATCAAAATCATCATGGATCGTTATGGAATCATTAAATCAGTAAATAGATCAACAAATAACAGATCTAAACATCAATATTTCGTGACAATGGTGTGTGATGGTGATGCATGTAGCCTAAAGGGCTTGCATGTGTGCCTAGTGATGATTTTAGACAAGATTGACCATAGGAACTACCTTCCAAAGCTTCTTTGGAGCTTGAATGTTGATGGAACAGAGATAGAAAGCCTCTAGAACTCCTGGGGTTGCCTCCACAGTTGCTCTAAGTCGTTCAAGATGCAAGACGATGCTCCTTAGCTTTCTTCGAGTCTTCAATGGCTCTATTGGTGCTTCCTTTGGGTTGACAATGGCTTCTCAAGGGGATTGGTAGTGTAGCAGAGAGCAAATGGTCGCACAAAGGGTTTTCAGTCGAGAGGTTTGGGTGAAGGGATAAACAGAAATGATTAGTCTTGGTTAAATAAAGATTTCTGCGCAATTGGACCCGTCGCGTACCGCGACACCTGACAAAAGTTGTCCCCCGCGTAGCGCGATGATTAAAATAATCATTCTTTTCCCGAAACACGCCGCGTACCGCGATGGTGGCAGATGATCGGTCGTCGCGTACCGCGATGGTTTTCGGAGAATTCAAATTCCCCCGCCCAGGCTTCGCGTACCGCGATGGCCCATTTAGGTGCCCATCGCGTACCGCGATGGGTCTCGGTTGAGCCCAATAGGCCCAATTTCATTGTTTTGAACCGAATTTCTCGTATTTCTCGAGTACGATCATCGTTTCTCGACACACAAGCGTTGTTCTACTAACTTAGGTTCTCCGGAACCTAATTGTGTAGTGTAAGTGTACTGTGGTTCGATCCGTTCACCAACGTTCGTCATTCAAGACACGTGCGAGTTTCGTGCGATAATTCCTCGAATCATCGGTGTGTTTGGTCCGTTGTGCCACGTGTCACACTAAATACAATTATTCTAGTGCCACGTATGAAATAGTAATACACATTATTATTAAAATAAAACAAATGCTGACCTGGAAATTGCGAGGTGCCACACAAGTCTTGGTGTAAGCCTTCCTTCAGGGTGGTTATCTGGGTTGAGTAGAGGCAGGTTTTTCAGATCAAAGATATATGAAGCAGAAAGAGAGAAAATTTCATACTCCTTGAGCTTCACTATATTCCCATTGCAGTACTTTAAAATAAATTTATTCTCTAGGGATGAATAGCTCCATTCAATGACAGGGAAATACACACTTTTGGGCAGTTCCTCATATCTTCTTCTTCTGGCTATGGATTTCCATCTTTTGAAAATTCCACGCATTTTATAGGGAATGATCTGACCTGAGGGTTGACACTCTTCTTCTTGCTCCTCCAGCTCTCTCTCTCATCCTCCTCAACTTTAGCTACTTCAGGAGAGGCCACTGCTGCTTCAGGTTCTACAGTGATCTCTGGACCTGCTATAGGATCCATTCCTGTAGCTTTTGGTCTTTCTTTCACCTCTTCTTCTTTCCTTCCCTTCATCCTTGGTTGTTCCTCAGGATCAGTATTGGTAGTCTGTTGCTTTGTATGACCTCTATTGATCCTGATCACTAAGGATATGGGCACATTGTCATAGGAAGGACTGGATGAAGGAGAGGGAGACTCTTGCTTTGGGAAGAATGCATTTTTTGAGGCATCACTCATTACCTTAAATCCTTCTCTAAGTGCTTCATCAGAGAAGGGTCAGTCAAAAATTATGCTTCCCTTAAAACCTAGATTTAGAGCTTTCTTTTGTGCTTGGATCTGGTCCAATGAAGGCAATTCTCCCCTGGCTATTTTGCTTTTGATATCCTTCACGTGAAAATCCAGGGTAGAATTCTTCGTAGCACCAAGCTGTCTTCGAGAGAATTCGTAGTTCTCAAGAAACTCCTTCAATTTCTCTCGGTAGGCATCTTTCTTTTGTTTCTTGTTAGAAGATGCCGCAGCTTTGGATGCGGCAGCAGCCATATTAGGTACCGACGAGAGTAGTACCTCATCAATGTCAAATCCCTTCTCCTGAAGGAGGCCAGAGAGGCGTAGAATCTCTCCATCCAGGGAAGTATCTGGTCGGCCCTTCTTCATAACTGGCATCCTATCCTCCTGTTTAGCTTCCTCCTCTCGGGTTAGTTTCCTTTTGCCTTTGTCCATTGTGTTTATCCCAAAAGAAATAGATCATATGGCCTCACCAGCTGGTTTATCGGCCAATAGCTCATCTGAGGAGGATACCTCAAGTATGACTAGGCCTTCAAAAGCAGCTTCCGCTTCGGAGTTAACCTTATGATTCACTGCCTCGTCCAGTTGACCAACCAACTTGGAAGGTTCCTTAGTAGTGTCTTCAGAGAACTCAGGATTGAAGGAGAGGTCTTCATCAGCCATTGTCCCAAGAGAGGACATCGGTTCCATGAAGATAGAGGTTGTTGCTTGAATGGGATCCTCCATGGTAACCTTGGCTGTGATCCCAGAAGGGGACTTTTGGATCCCAACAGGGGACCTGGGCTCCATGAAGATGTTGGATGTAAGCTCTTGTTCTTTCTCCACGGATGCCCCTGCAGCTTCGAAAAAGGAGGAGGAAGAGCTGGAGTGATGAAAGTAAGCTCCCAAGAACTCATCCCATTCACTATCCAAGTTGGTTATGAATAGAGTGGATTCTTGAGCAGCTTCCTCCTCTCCTTCAGCTGGAAGTCCTGACCCCATAGGTTGTACCCCACAGCTTTCAGAAGAAGAGAATTATCCTTCAGAAGCAATAGTTATTCTGAAGGTTAATTCTTTCCTTCCGAAAGCTATTTGTCTTCTGAGAGTCCATGACTTGTCCAAGAGATGTTTTGGTGAGCATTAGCCTTAATTGATCTTACACCCATCATACCTCCACATGTTTATATACTCCTCGTGACCAAAGTGTGATCATCATGTTGTGACTGTGGCTACGAGCGTGAGGCCATGTTTTTTTTTCTAAACCAATAAAAAACACACACATCACTCTCTATCAAGTTATCAATTACACATATAACAAGCCCCTATCAAACTGTCTGCGTGACGCATACATGACGTTTGTGTTAGCACTGGTCAAGTCCCCATCAAATCTCTTCGTTATACATAGTCTACAACTTCAAATCTAGTGAAAAGCTACCCCACATGTTAAGGGTGTGCTCGGTTTGGATCGGTTTTTGGCTAAAACCAAAACCAACATAGTCAGTTTTTAGTTATTAGGAACCATTTGGCTTTCGGTTTTTCGGTTTTTTTGTCGGTTTCGGTTCGGTTTTCGGTTTTTTTTTTGCTTTTGCTTTTTTTGTTCTCTTTCACACACAATATTGAAAGTGCAAAGATGTTTAACAACAGTTAATTCATAAATTAATTGATCGAACACTAACTATGTGACACCCCGTATTTTCCAGGTCAGCTTTATATTTGTTTAAATGTTTATTTAAATACTTTATGTACACGTGGCACTAGAATTAGATTAATTTAGTGTGACACGTGGCACGACAGTACAAACACCGACACATGACTAGATAATTCGTGGAATTATCGGCAAACAGCACACACGTGTCAAAACACACGAACGTTGGTGAACGTCAAGCACAATTGGGTAGCACAACACTCGAAACCTCACGAAACACTCACACATTGAACTTGGAAGTTCAATCGAGGCCAAACGATAGTTCGTAAATGTGAAAACGGTGACGAACGGATCAAACCCATTAAGATAGGCTTATTGGGCTCTCCAGGGGCCCATCGCGGTACGCGATGGCCCAACAAGGAGCAGTGTCGCGATACGCGACAGACATCGCGGGGAGTTCACTCCCGAAATCCGCCGCGGTACGCGGAGATTATTTGAAAGTCCCATCGCGGTACGCGAAGCCGCCCAGTCGACAAAATCTTTATAAATCCAAGACAATGATGCCTATACTATCCTTTAACATCATTTCTCCGGCTTCACACTCAATACCTCGACCTTCTTCTTCCTCTAGACGCCTGCAACAGCTCTGGAAGCCATTAGAGACCACATTTGGAGCTTGGGAAGCTTAGAGAACTCAAGGGAGAAGACCTTCCAAGCTTGAGTCTCATCCTTTCTTGCTTGAACTTGTCGAAGCCAGCAATCCAGGAGTCCTAAAGCTGCTCAAACACCATTTTAGCAATCAAGAAGTATTGGAAGGTAGTCTCATGGTCCAAACACTCTCTAAACACCACTACACACACATGCATGTGTTAAAACACACATGCAAGCACAAATCACCCACATGCACGAGATTTGCTTCTGGGTTTGTTAGTTTTAATGTACTCTTTGATGACCTATGATGTTATAATGGTGTTTTATGATGATCTAAGTTGATGTGTAAAAGTCTTTTTGCTTAAAATGGTGATATATGATGTTTGAGGTGCATGCATGTACGATCCATGATTATGGGGGTGATTTTGAGTGATTATAGATGCTTATTAAAGACATTAGGAGATGATTATATGGTTAGATTTGGTTAAAATTGCTAAAAGGATGATTTTTAGTAATCTTTCTATTTTTAGAAACTTTTTATGGTCAAGATGATTGTTTGAGATAAGTTATGAACATGCATGTAACTAGATATGTTGCTAGAAGGTTAATATGATGATTTGAGTATTTAGAATGTGATTTTGATCATGTTTATGGGCACTTTGACATAGTTACTATATTTAGTAACTTTTGTTGATGAAATATTGCTAAGTGATAAGTTAGGTTATGTTGACATGTTTAAATGATGTTAGATGGATTATTTTGATGATTTGTAACATGAAAATAAGTTTAGAAATGTTAAATTGGTTATTTGATGCAAAAACTACAAAGTTACTATTTATAGTAACTTTATTTTTACAAAAACCGATTTGTCGACGTGTTGAATAATTGGAGCATGCTAAATGATTTATTATGCGATAACATGATGATTAGATACTAAATTAGATGGTTTCCGATGTCACGTATGCTAAAAATGGAAACTTTCCATTTTAGGAAACTTTTGTGTTCAAGCATGATGAAAACGACTTATGTGACTTGGTATGATGAAGTGCTATGTGTTAACATGATCACGTAGGACTAATGAGCATGCTAGAACTCTAAAACCGATATGCTTTGTGAACTTTCCATAAATGGAAACTTACTATAAATGGTAAGTTGTCCATAGACGCGACTTGCGCGATTTGCACACGACGAGCACTTACACATTTGCTACACAATTCACAACCGTCACACGGTTCACCAACGGGTCGTTGACTTAACACGGTCAAACACGGTCAAACACGGTCAATGTGGAACAACACGGTCAAACACAGTCAATGTGGACCAACACAGTCAAACACGGTCAATGTGGACCAACACGGTCAAACACGGTCAATGTGGACCAACACCGTCAAACACGGTCAATG
This sequence comes from Mikania micrantha, assembly GCA_009363875.1. Taxonomy (NCBI): domain Eukaryota; kingdom Viridiplantae; phylum Streptophyta; class Magnoliopsida; order Asterales; family Asteraceae; genus Mikania; species Mikania micrantha. The sequence continues at coordinate 59,129,717 of CM018689.1, forward strand.
TGGACCAACACGAGCAAACACGGTCATTATGGACCGACACGGACAAGCATGAACAACCAAGGGTTGTTGGATACAAACACGAGCACTAACACAAACACTAGCACGGTCACATACACGAACTCACGTACGGTGTACGATATAGGTTGCCGGTGACCGACACGTGCTACTACATCAGGAGCTTACGCTTGATTTGCATTTTCATCACTAAGGTGAGTTTACGGCCCCTCTTTACTTTTTTTCAAACGCTTTTAAATAGGGGGAGAATACTAGTTACATCGAGTCAAACATTTATTACTGTACAAACATATTTGGTGTATGCTGGTTTATTGGACAAACATTAAGTGTTGAACTCGTATTAAGCCCTCACAAAGTCTTACCGTTAATGTACGAACAACGTGGTAGATTTGGATGGATCCATTAGGGAATGACTAACCCCACGGGGCACTATGTTGACTGGATGTCATAACCCGTGCAAATTCTGACCTAACTTGCTATGTATACGAGACATAGCGGAGGCAAGAACAAACAAGTCTAGTTCGGTTGTGACGCACTGACACTTTGGGCCTAGGGCTCGGTACTAACATTGATAAACAGCATGACACACTTTCTTACTACATATGTATATCAAAACCTGTGAACTCACCAACCATTGTGTTGACACTTTTCTAACTTGTATTCTCAGGTAACTAGCGTGGCTAGCGGGAGGACAGGAATGCACAACTTAAGGAACGAGCATTAGGAACTTACATGCATTCTGTCTTGTCATTTTGAAAACAATTTACTTTTATTATGATAAACGATGTTGTGTTAAACTATTTACATTTCCGCTGCATTTTGTCAAACATTTGATTTTCCGCTGCAAATATGATATGATAACTTTTATTCCACTGCAAACTATTTTATGAGTGTATGTGTCAAACTTTGGATTTGTAAACGCATATAGAAGTGTTCTATATGACCTTGAGCTGTGATTCTGGACACGTCACATCCACGTGGACATACGCCACGAGTGGGAATTTGGGGGTGTGACAGACTGGTATCAGAGCCTTGGTTATACAGAACTAGGTTTGCATGTAGTAAACTTAGACTATAGCCATTGCTCAATCTTTAGACACTACACTTAGAATTTGCACATTGATGATGTTATTGCTTATGTTATCACTATTGATTACCAACTTGAGACTTACAGGATGGCCAACAACGAAGACACTAGCAGGAACTCGGACAGACGTCCGGCGACAGACGACCTGACGATAGAGAGCCGCTGACGCGTTCACGACATTGTGGCGCAGGTAGGGACGCAGCACGAGCCCGACACTGGGGATGGCTACCCACGATGATACAGGAGTGGATGACCGGGGAGAGGGTACCTCCATACCGTTTCCCAGGCGATACCACTCTAGGCCGTCGCTTACCACCACTCGGGGTACCACTAGAGCAGGCCTTCGCGGCCCACGTTGCTTGCACTCGACGAGAGATTTGTAGGAGTGGCGAACTGTCTGATGAGGTTCGAGTTCTTCGTGAGAAGAACGATCGCCTGGAAAGGCGAAACGATCGACTTTAGGAGCGAAACGATCGCCTAGAGGAGCAGGTGGAGACTTTACGTCTCCAGGTGTCCCAGTTGATGACCCAGCATGGGCAGATGGTCGACATCATGCAGGAGCATGATGGACGTATCACTGAGAACCGAGTCGCCAACGAGGAAACTCAGGCGATGGTTCAAGCTAGCGACGCCATGCTCAATGCATGGGCGACGCAATTCATTGAGGAGCCGCCAGCCGATGACGGCGAACCACAGTTCGAGGCCGAGGACCTCGAAGAGGAGGATTTTGATGAGGATCCTAATGAGGATCCCGAGGGGGATGATGACGACAGAGACGCTCCCAGTGACATTTCACACGTCTCCATGGACTCGGACTAGAGGACTATTTTATTTTGGTATTTCTTCTTATTTTGGCCTAGACTAGCGGGATGTGCTCGAAGAACTTGTATTGTATTTCCTTTTGAAATTATTGTACTTCAAAAATCTGGTATTAATGAGAATTATGCTTTATTATTATCTATTGTATCATTATGACTGTTGCTAACACAACCTCTGACATGACATCTGACTTGACTCCTAACATGACATTTGCTAACGCCCTAACTCATGCTAACTAACATTCTAACCTTTCCATATAGCAACATGTCTGGAAGAGGATCTAAAGCCCTCAGACTCAAACGCAAGGCCGAAAAGGCAAGGATCGACATGATGGTCGAACGTAAGTTCAACAAGGTACTCACGGCGTACGAGGCGAACCGACATGCTAGTGAAACTAGTGGCACTAACAACGGTACTAACACTTGCCCAACATGACTAACACAGTGTAGCTGACACACACTAACACTTAACATTGGTTTCTGACCAGCAGGGTCGCAAGGCAACAACAACAAAGGATGTTCCTTTAAATCCTTTCTGAACTGCCACCCCCACAAGTTCAAGGGGACTGAAGGAGATGTCGGGATGCTCCGCTGGGTGGAAAAAGTGGAATCGGTGTTCGCCATGTGCGAATGTTCTGACGAAAACCGGGTTAAGTATGCAACTGGTACACTGGAGGGACCGGCCCTCACATGGTGGAATACCCATGTTCAAACCTTGGGGTTGGACGGCGCCAACTCCATGTCATGGGCTGACTTCACCAGACTACTACAAGAGGAATATTGTCCTCGCGATGAGATCAGGAAGTTGGAAGCTGAATTCTGGGTGCATAAAATGGTGGGATCTGAAATCGAGCAGTACTGCACTCGATTTCACGAGCTATGCAAACTATGCCCGGCTATGGTGACGCCGGAATACAAGAAAATCGAGCAGTTCATCAGTGGACTGCCTGAGCAAATTCAAAGCATGGTGACGGCGTCTGACCTCACCACAATCCAACCACTGATTCGCTTGGCTCATAAACTGACTGACCAAGCGGTAGCACAAGGCAAGCTACCCAAACGAGGCGAGCATGTAAAGCCTCAAGAGAGCCAAAAGAGGAAGTGGGAACCGAGTCAGCACCAATCTCATCAACCTCAGCAACAACAAAGATCTGCACCAGCCAGAGCCTTTACTGCCACTCAACCCGACGACAAGGGGAAGAGTGTGTACCAAGGGAAATACCCCTTGTGTAACCGCTGCTCATACCATCACTTCGGGCAATGCGAACGATACCGTTGCCTAAAGTACGGAAGACATGGCCACATGGCCAAGGATTGTAGATCAAAGTTTCCTGTCAACAACAACAACCCCAACCACAACCAGAACCGCAACAACAACAATCAAAACACTCCCAGAGGGTGTTATGAATGTGGCAAGCCGGGCCACATGAGGAGGGATTGCCCTCAGCTGAAGAAGGCCGGAGGAGGAGCGGCCAAGGGTCGAGCTTTTGTGATTGGCTCGGGGGAGGCCAAGGATGACCCGAACATCGTGACCGGTACGTTTCTTTTAAATAATGTCTACGCTAGCATATTATTTGATACCGGTGCCGATAGGAGCTTTATATCTAGTGAGTTTAGTAAATTGCTAGACATTACCCCGACACCACTAGACTATAAATATACTGTAGAGTTAGCCGACGGCAAGCTAATTGAAACACAACACGTTTTTCGAGGATGCGTCATGGTGTTGGCGGATCACGAACTCGAAATCGACTTGATGCTGGTAACTCTCGGAAGCTTTGATGTAGTCGTTGGAATGGATTGGTTATCCGCTAACCAAGCCGAGATTGTATGCAACGAGAAGATCGTACGAGTGACGTTGCAGAACGGTGAACAGATGTCGATTCAGGGAGAAAGACGGGGAGTACCTCTGAACATCATGTCATGCATGAAGGCGAACAAGTATCTACAAAAGGGATACACTGCCATACTAGCCCTCATCGCAGAGCAACCGAAGAAGGAAAGGAAGATTGAGGACATCGATGTAGTCCGCGATTTTCCCGAAGTGTTTCCCGAGGATCTACCTGGACTACCCCCGAAACGACAAGTCGAGTTCCAGATAGACCTTACACCTGGAGCAGCACCAATTGCTAAAGCTCCGTACCGACTCGCACCAACTGAGATGCAAGAACTGTCTAATCAGTTGCAGGAATTGTTAGACAAGGGGTTTATCAGACCGAGCTTCTCACCTTGGGGAGCACCGGTCTTATTTGTGAAGAAGAAAGACGGATCATTCCGTATGTGTATCGACTATAGAGAGCTGAACAAGGTGACGATCAAGAATCGATATCCATTACCGCGAATAGATGATCTGTTTGACCAGTTGCAAGGGTCAAGCTACTATTCGAAGATCGATTTAAGATCGGGTTACCATCAACTAAGGGTACAGGAAAATGATATTCCTAAGACAGCCTTCAGAACCCAATACGGACACTACGAATTCTTGGTTATGCCCTTTGGACTGACCAACGCACCAGCGGTATTCATGGATCTCATGAATAGAGTGTGCAAACCCTACCTCGATAAATTTGTAATAGTGTTCATTGACGACATCCTGATTTATTCAAAGAATCAGGGGGAGCATGCTGAACATCTGAGGCTAGTCTTAGAGTTATTGAAGGAAGAGCAACTGTACGCGAAGTTTTCAAAGTGTGATTTTTGGATTCGCGAAGTCCAATTTCTTGGACACGTGGTTAATGAGCAAGGGATACACGTAGACCCAGCCAAGATTGAAGCCATCAAGAACTGGGAAGCACCCAAAACGCCGACTGAGGTGCGACAATTCCTAGGTCTGGCCGGGTACTACCGAAGATTCAATGAAAGATTCTCAAAGATTGCTCAATCACTGACATCCCTGACCCATAAAGACAAGAAGTTTGACTGGGGAGACAAACAGGAAACTGCTTTCAATTTGTTGAAGCAGAAACTATGTACTGCACCTATCCTATCCTTACCGGAAGGATGCGATGATTTCGTGGTGTATTGTGACGCTTCGAAACAAGGACTTGGTTGCGTATTGATGCAACGCGAGAAGGTGATAGCATATGCTTCACGACAACTGAAGGTGCATGAGAAAAACTACACGACTCATGACCTTGAGTTGGGAGCCGTAGTATTTGCCTTGAAGATCTGGCGACACTACTTGTATGGCACAAAATGCACTATCTTTACCGATCATAAAAGCCTACAACACATCTTCGACCAGAAGGAGCTAAATATGAGGCAACAAAGATGGGTCGAACTCATAGGCGATTATGATTGTGCTATCAAATACCATCCGGGTAAAGCCAATGTAGTGGCCGACGCGTTGAGCCGGAAAGAAACAACAAAACGCGTACGTGCGCTACAACTCACAATTCATTCTGAGCTACCGAATCAAATCCGACTCGCACAGCAAGAAGCTCTAAAAACAGAGAACCTCTCTCTCGAAGCCATGCGTGGTATGGATAAACAACTAAAGGCAAAGGACGACGGAGCGTATTACTTAGCGGATAGAATTTGTATACCACACTACGGGGGATTGAGAGGAGTAGTGATGGATGAAGCTCACAAGAGCCGGTTTTCTGTACACCCGGGCTCTGACAAAATGTACCATGACTTGAAGACAACCTACTGGTGGCCAAACATGAAAGCTGAAATAGCAACTTACGTGAGTAAGTGTTTAACATGCTCAAAGGTCAAGGTTGAGTACCAGAAGCCATCAGGGTTACTTCAGCAACCGGAACTACCAGTGTGGAAATGGGAGCAGATCTCCATGGACTTCATCACTAAACTGCCTAAGATGGCAAGTGGTTGCGATACCATCTGGGTTATCGTAGACCGACTAACGAAGTCTGCGCATTTTCTACCCATTAAAGAGACAGACAAACTGGACAAACTCACTCGCATTTATCTAAAGGAAGTGGTCACTCGACATGGAGTGCCAATCTCGAACATATCCGACCGCGACAGTCGATTCACGTCGCATTTCTGGAAGTCTTTGCATAAGGCTTTGGGCACGAGATTGGACATGAGTACCGCTTACCACCCGCAGACGGACGGACAGAGTGAGCGGACCATACAGACACTAGAAGACATGCTGCGGGCATGTGTTATTGACTTTGGAAATAGCTGGGAGACTCACCTACCGTTAGTTGAGTTCTCATACAATAATAGCTACCACACCAGCATTCAAGCTGCACCATTCGAGGCACTTTACGGACGTAAGTATCGATCACCTATTTGCTGGGCGGAAGTTGGAGACAGCCAACTGACCGGTCCAGAACTCGTGCACGAAACGACTGAAAAGATCGTGCAAATTCGCAAACGGATGGCAGCAGCTCGAGACAGACAGAAAAGCTATGCTGATAAACGACGCAAACCGTTGGAGTTCCAGGTGGGAGACAGAGTGTTACTCAAGGTCTCGCCTTGGAAGGGAGTAATACGGTTTGGCAAACGAGGCAAGTTGAACCCTCGTTACATTGGACCTTTCGAGATTACTACACGAATAGGCCCTGTGGCCTACGAGTTAAACCTGCCAGACGAACTGAGCAGCGTGCACAACGTGTTTCACATCTCGAATCTCAAAAAGTGCCTGTCTGATGAGACACTTGTTCTTCCCCTCGAGGAAATTCAAATCGACGAACAATTAAACTTCGTGGAGGAACCGGTGGAGATTATGGACCGGGAAACCAAGAAGCTCAAACTCAGCAAGATCCCGATTGTAAAGGTGCGATGGAATTCGCGACGAGGACCGGAATTCACGTGGGAACGTGAAGACCAGATGAAACAAAAGTACCCACACATGTTCGCGGAACAGACAAACATTGGCAACACGAGTTGAATTTCGGGACGAAATTCTTTCTAACAAGGGGAGGATGTGACACCCCGTATTTTCCAGGTCAGATTTATATTTATTTAAATGTTTATTTAAATACTTTATGTACACGTGGCACTAGAATTAGATTAATTTAGTGTGACACGTGGCACGACAGTACAAACACCGACACATGACTAGATAATTCGTGGAATTATCGGCAAACAGCACACACGTGTCAAAACACACGAACGTTGGTGAACGTCAAGCACAATTGGGTAGCACAACACTCGAAACCTCACGAAACACTCACACATTGAACTTGGAAGTTCAATCGAGGCCAAACGATAGTTCGTAAATGTGAAAACGGTGACGAACGGATCAAACCCATTAAGATAGGCTTATTGGGCTCTCCAGGGGCCCATCGCGGTACGCGATGGCCCAACAAGGAGCAGTGTCGCGATACGCGACAGACATCGCGGGGAGTTCACTCCCGAAATCCGCCGCGGTACGCGGAGATTATTTGAAAGTCCCATCGCGGTACGCGAAGCCGCCCAGTCGACAAAATCTTTATAAATCCAAGACAATGATGCCTATACTATCCTTTAACATCATTTCTCCGGCTTCACACTCAATACCTCGACCTTCTTCTTCCTCTAGACGCCTGCAACAGCTCTGGAAGCCATTAGAGACCACATTTGGAGCTTGGGAAGCTTAGAGAACTCAAGGGAGAAGACCTTCCAAGCTTGAGTCTCATCCTTTCTTGCTTGAACTTGTCGAAGCCAGCAATCCAGGAGTCCTAAAGCTGCTCAAACACCATTTTAGCAATCAAGAAGTATTGGAAGGTAGTCTCATGGTCCAAACACTCTCTAAACACCACTACACACACATGCATGTGTTAAAACACACATGCAAGCACAAATCACCCACATGCACGAGATTTGCTTCTGGGTTTGTTAGTTTTAATGTACTCTTTGATGACCTATGATGTTATAATGGTGTTTTATGATGATCTAAGTTGATGTGTAAAAGTCTTTTTGCTTAAAATGGTGATATATGATGTTTGAGGTGCATGCATGTACGATCCATGATTATGGGGGTGATTTTGAGTGATTATAGATGCTTATTAAAGACATTAGGAGATGATTATATGGTTAGATTTGGTTAAAATTGCTAAAAGGATGATTTTTAGTAATCTTTCTATTTTTAGAAACTTTTTATGGTCAAGATGATTGTTTGAGATAAGTTATGAACATGCATGTAACTAGATATGTTGCTAGAAGGTTAATATGATGATTTGAGTATTTAGAATGTGATTTTGATCATGTTTATGGGCACTTTGACATAGTTACTATATTTAGTAACTTTTGTTGATGAAATATTGCTAAGTGATAAGTTAGGTTATGTTGACATGTTTAAATGATGTTAGATGGATTATTTTGATGATTTGTAACATGAAAATAAGTTTAGAAATGTTAAATTGGTTATTTGATGCAAAAACTACAAAGTTACTATTTATAGTAACTTTATTTTTACAAAAACCGATTTGTCGACGTGTTGAATAATTGGAGCATGCTAAATGATTTATTATGCGATAACATGATGATTAGATACTAAATTAGATGGTTTCCGATGTCACGTATGCTAAAAATGGAAACTTTCCATTTTAGGAAACTTTTGTGTTCAAGCATGATGAAAACGACTTATGTGACTTGGTATGATGAAGTGCTATGTGTTAACATGATCACGTAGGACTAATGAGCATGCTAGAACTCTAAAACCGATATGCTTTGTGAACTTTCCATAAATGGAAACTTACTATAAATGGTAAGTTGTCCATAGACGCGACTTGCGCGATTTGCACACGACGAGCACTTACACATTTGCCACACAATTCACAACCGTCACACAGTTCACCAACGGGTCGTTGACTTAACACGGTCAAACACGGTCAATGTGGACCAACACGGTCAAACACAGTCAATGTGGACCAACACAGTCAAACACGGTCAATGTGGACCAACACGGTCAAACACGGTCAATGTGGACCAACACCGTCAAACACGGTCAATGTGGACCAACACGAGCAAACACGGTCATTATGGACCGACACGGACAAGCATGAACAACCAAGGGTTGTTGGATACAAACACGAGCACTAACACAAACACTAGCACGGTCACATACACGAACTCACGTACGGTGTACGATATAGGTTGCCGGTGACCGACACGTGCTACTACATCAGGAGCTTACGCTTGATTTGCATTTTCATCACTAAGGTGAGTTTACGGCCCCTCTTTACTTTTTTTCAAACGCTTTTAAATAGGGGGAGAATACTAGTTACATCGAGTCAAACATTTATTACTGTACAAACATATTTGGTGTATGCTGGTTTATTGGACAAACATTAAGTGTTGAACTCGTATTAAGCCCTCACAAAGTCTTACCGTTAATGTACGAACAACGTGGTAGATTTGGATGGATCCATTAGGGAATGACTAACCCCACGGGGCACTATGTTGACTGGATGTCATAACCCGTGCAAATTCTGACCTAACTTGCTATGTATACAAGACATAGCGGAGGCAAGAACAAACAAGTCTAGTTCGGTAGTGACGCACTGACACTTTGGGCCTAGGGCTCGGTACTAACATTGATAAACAGCATGACACACTTTCTTACTACATATGTATATCAAAACCTGTGAACTCACCAACCATTGTGTTGACACTTTTCTAACTTGTATTCTCAGGTAACTAGCGTGGCTAGCGGGAGGACAGGAATGCACAACTTAAGGAACGAGCATTAGGAACTTACATGCATTATGTCTTGTCATTTTGAAAACAATTTACTTTTATTATGATAAACGATGTTGTGTTAAACTATTTACATTTCCGCTGCATTTTGTCAAACATTTGATTTTCCGCTGCAAATATGATATGATAACTTTTATTCCGCTGCAAACTATTTTATGAGTATATGTGTCAAACTTTGGATTTGTAAACGCATATAGAAGTGTTCTATATGACCTTGAGCTGTGATTCTGGACACGTCACATCCACGTGGACATACGCCACGAGTGGGAATTTGGGGGTGTGACAAACTAATCAAAATAAAACTAAATAATTGTCATCATATTGTTACATTTAAAAAAATCAAAAACAAATAACTAAATATGCAATAATTCCGGTCTTTGTCTTTTAAAGTGATAGTATTCATCTAATTCAAATTTTTATCATCTTTAACGGTAGATTATTTATGTGTTTTATCCCTTTAAATAAGTATACAAATAGCAACATATGTATATTAATTTTTAAAAAAGATTACATATCGGTTCGGTTCGGGTTTTTTGGTTTTTAGAATATGAAAAACCGAACCGAATAATTCGGTTTCGGTTTTTCCGGTTCGGTTCTCTTCGGTTATTCGTTCGGTTCGGTTTTTTCGATTAATTCGGTTCCGGTCCGGTTATTTCGGTTTTTTGCTCACCCCAACCACGTGTAGGGATGGCCAAAAAAATCGTGCCCAACTGGTTTCACCGAAATCCGCAACATATGGGACGGGCATTTCCAAGCCTGATGGGTATTGGGTCGGGTATGAGATTAATTTTTAAAATGTTCATGGCTATGGGACAGGCATGTGATTCATTCATACACACATTTACCCGCCACGATTACCCGATTGTATATACTCGTTTACCCGTCTTGCTTACCCGCCTCGTGTGCTAGTTATAAATACTCATTTACCTGATAAATATACCCAATTTTCTTTTTCAGATATTTATCTTTTTAGTATATATATAATTGATTTCTAATCTTCACATTCTAGTTCCATTCACTTTTATATCTATATGAAGTAAATTGCATTTGTTTCTTTTTTATTCATTTCTGAAAGTAACAAATTTATTTTTGTTTTTTCCATGGTTGTAAAAATCGGCCTAGGCGGCCTCCTAGGCGGCGCCTAGGCGCTAGGCGCCCTTCTCCCTTGTAATTTTTGCCCTAGGCGGTGCCTAGGCGCTAGGCGGTGCCTAGGCGCTAGGCGGTGCCTAGGCGGCCTAGGCGGGGCCTAGTCGGCCTAGGCGCCCCCTAAGCGGCCTAGGCGGCCTATTTTTTTTTTTTTTTTTTTGGTTTTTTTGGTTTTTTTGTTTTTTTTGGCTTTTTTCGAGTAAAAATGACCCAGATAAATGATTATTCGAGACATTTCTCAACCCAAATACGTAATATGTCTCTCAAACATCAAATCCAACATCTGAAACATTGAACCCTGCCACTAAACATCGTAATCCATCTATAAACTCTGAATTTTCTGTTTAAATATGTAATTTGAAGTACTTAATTTAGTATGTTTAAGTTTATTTTTTAATATATTTGAAGTATTATATTATATTATTGATATTAATGTGTGTATATAATAAATATTTGTAAAATTACATATAAAAATTCCAATCCGCCTAGCGCCGATTAATCCCGATTAATCCCTAGGCGGTACCTCGCCGCCCGACTAGCGCCTAGCGACTTCTACAACCATGGTTTTTTGTGACAACTCTAATAGTTTTTTTTTGTAGCAGTTGCTCTTCTTTTGTTTGTATTAAACGATATTAATCAACTAATGACATTTTGAATTGTCATGTTATTTAATATATCCAACAGTCTGAACTTATAGCATATTCAATATATATTTTTTGGTTATGACTAAAATAAATTTATTATTAGTTGTCCTATAAATATCCGGCAAGTTTTAAGTCAGTTATTCTCTATGAGTATATTTAGATAACTAATTGATATACCGAAACTCACGGGTATACCTGATACATGACGGGTATATTGATGAGTTTTAGGCTAGGTATAAGACAGACTTTTATAATCAAGTATGCGGTTGAGATTGTTTAAAATCGTCCAAAACCCGACCCATTGCCAATCCTAACTACTTATTTATATTATGGATATTTTCGTATTCATTCTCTTTAATTTTAATAATCATGCAAATTATATTTAATCTTTTTAATTTGTAACAATTAAAATCATTTAAATGTTAAAACTAGTGTTGAATGACTAATTTTCTTCTTCTCTTGTATTTATATTATTATAAAGAGTAAATTACGGTTTTGGCCCCTATGGTTTAAGTGCTTTAACTATTTTGGCCCAAAATGGAATCTTTTATCAATTCAACCCCTGTGATTTAAACAACTATTGGTTTTGGCCCCTCAAACTTAACTATTATAACGATTCTGACCTAAAATTTAACTATGGTTGGGGGCCAAAATCGTGAGTTTTTATAAACCACATGGGCTGAATTGATAGAAGATTTTATTTTGGGTCGAAATAGTTAAAACATTTAGAACACATGGGCCAAAATCATAATTTACTCAATTATAAATAATGTATTGTAAAAAGTGATCCAACAAATGCACGTGATCCTCACACTGAGTCGGCTTCTCCTTCTAGGTTCGGTCGAAGACCACAACACAACGCCGGCCATCGTCTGTTTTCCACCGCCGTTTCATACCAAAACCCAGGGGCGGCCCGGGGGAGGGGCAAACCCGACCTCCGTCCCGGGCCCAATTTTTCGAGGGGCACATTTTTATATATGTATTTATATATATATTAGGTTATAAACCCGAGTATTACACGGGTTTGAGTAACAAATAACTCAATTAAATATATTTATGGGCCCATTTCGTTTCTCAAAAGCCCTTTATCCTAACCGGCTCCATGGACGCTCACGTTCAAGAAGAAATTAAAATTCAAAATCCCAAGAAATTGGGCCCATGGATTTACAGTTTACTGATTATTGAATGACTGATTTAGGTAAAATACGAAAGTTAATCCCGAACATACTAACTTATGACATTTCGTTTAGGTTTCGGGGCGAACCCCACAAGGGGGCGCTGCCCCCTTGACCCCCGCCCGCTGACTGGCCAGCGGGACCGCCACCAGGGGCTCTGTCCCTTGGACCCTGCCAGGGGCGCTGCCCCTAGGACCCCGCAAGGGGGCGCGGCTCCCTTGACCCCCGCTTGGTCAGGAGCTTTGAATGCGTTAGGGGCCTTTTTTCTCCGACTCGTCCTGAGCACCCAATTTCTCAGGGCCACCCCTGTCAAAACCCACCGCCATCGTCTGTTTTCCGCCATGTTTCATACCAATCTACGGCTATCGTCATTTATTAATTTAACAATTAATCGACTGCATAAGCGCCGTATATGTTTATACAAGGCTTTTACGTTTACCCCCTCCTACGTGCATCGTTTCGACAGTGATTGGTTTTATATATGTTTTGCGTAAGAGCCATACGCCTAAAATGGGCATATACGATATCAATCGCTAAAGTTGAGAAATTTTAATAAACAATAATTGACTTATATATGTCTCATATAAGTGTATATGAGTCGTATAGAGGTCGTAGAGTTTGCACGTTGGATGTAAGAATAACATGGCCTATTAAGCAGGGACGAAGCATACTTAGGGCCGGGGGGTGACCGCCCCCCTCTTTTTTCGTCCGTAGTGTTAATTTTTTGGCCAAAAGGTTAATTTTTAGTTAAAAATATAGGTTTCGCCCCCCCTCGCTTAAAAAATTTAACATGTATTCTGGCTTCGGTAATTTTTCGCCCCCCCTTTCAGAGCGCTCAAGCTCCGTCACTGCTATTAAGAATGGCGATATCAGACTTAAAATTTATTTAACAAAAGTATATTAGTTGTATGACGAAAAAACGGTTTTTGAACTCGTTTCACCGGTTCACCTGTTCGGTTATTAACCACTTTAGTTCCATAGGTAACAAAAACTGGGCTTGAAAAATTGGTTTTTAACCTAACCGGTTCAAATAAATTCGAAACTGATTACCGGCCGGTTTAGTTAACACGACGATTGATAAGAAAGCATTCATAAATGAATGATATTTGGCTCGTGTACTACAGATCATCTCAAATCTCTCAGTAACTGCTTTCTTTTTAACAAACTAGTTGATGAACCGTCATGAGCATGGTTTTCTAACGGCTAATTTTTGGATCAATAAAGGATTACTACAGTATATAGGGCTGTAAACGAACCGAACGAACACGAACGAGCCCTTGTTCGTGTTCGTTCGTTTAACTTTTAACTTGTTCACGAACGCTTACCGAACGAAAATTCTTGTTCGTGTTCGTTCATTAAGGATTTAGCTTGTTCACGAACGTTTCACGAATGCTAACGAACACATATTATTTAAACAATAAAAATCAACATTTTTAATCTCAAGCAATGGAGATAATCATTTATAAATATATAAATTAAGATATTATAGTATTAAACTAAAAATAGCTTTAAGTATTATGGTATTAAACTAAAAATTAAAAATAAACAACACATTTAATGAATAAATATAATAAATGAACTTAACCGAACATAAACGAACGTAAACGAACATGTTACCGAACGTTCACGAACACAAATTAACGAACAAGACCTCTGTTCATGTTCGTTCATTTAACTTAACGAACGGAATTTCTTGTTCGTGTTCGTTCGTTTAAACGAACTTCCCGCTGAACGGTTCACGAACTGTTCGCTGAACGTTCGGTTCGTTTACAGCCCTAACAGTATATAATTGTGTCATCAATAGTACCACCTGATCATATTCACCAATTCCGAAGGCTTCTTAATAATTTAAGAAAACCCATAAGATTCGAATCCAAGACGATTTGGTCACCAGTATGTCCTTAAGTTTATTAGAGGCTTATTGATTTGGAGATACTTGGAGTTTAATTTTATGCTGTGATTTTCCACAAATGTGCTTTAAATTTTCTAGTTTTTTTCTGAACGGCGAAGATCTCAATCGTGTGAACCCACCGTTTCCAGGCCATGTCACCAAGGTTTAGTTACCTGGACCTCTCATGAGCCACATCACAACCACCTCAGGAGGAAACCCTTTGAAAAAACCTCCTGACCCCCTTAGACCCCTATTTCTCCGCGGGAGGGTTTTAAACCAAGGACCTTCTATTTGAAAGAATCTTGGGTACCATTGAGGCAATGCCTCATTGGTTAGTTAAAATGTTACTTTTTGCAATTTTATGAAAATTTATTCTAAGTTTTTAACGTCTGTCACTAATAAGAACATCTTGTTACTTGTTATTTGAATAAAAAGAAATCTAATCTACTACTCTTTTAAGTAGCAATAAACATTCAATATAGATAGATACCATCATACCACCAAAGTATATATTTTATATTAATAAATGTTATCCAGGTACTTTTTTCTAAATAGTATATATAGTACCATGGGCCTCTTCTACTTTTAACACATGTTCGTTAGAAACACGGAGTGTCCCACATAATAACTTTATATCCCGATGATTATTTATTTATATATTTATTTTTGGGTCAGAGTTTCTTAATTAAAAGGTCATTTGTACCTTATTCCTCATATTTAAATAACACTAGTAAGTTTCACCTACTTGCTACAAGAGGGATCTAAGTATTATATGTTAGGTTTTGACAACTTTTTATGTTTATCATGTTAAAATGACAAAAGCATAAAACTCATAAAGCGCGTCATATTTTAAAAGTTGTAACAAAACAAAAGACAAATAATATAAATTTTGTAGCAGGCAATTGCCTCTTATCATACGATAAAATGTTAAATTCGTCAAGACCATGTGTATTGAGTTGTATTTAAGGCGTGAAAGCCTTTGGTTACGCCCTCATCGTGTCTTAATAACATTTCTATCTAGGCATGACTGGGTGATGTGACAATGGTCACGCGGTGGAACGAGAAGTAACTAAAGGAAAAGTAATGATTACATGAAGTGAGAAGTGGATGATTGTTATATATATGCATGTGACTTAGGATTGATAAGAATATTGTTTATGTGATAACTATATGGAATACAGAAGAAATGATGATTATATAGTGAAAATAACATGGCAAAAACATACAAATAAATATATATAGGGTTATGTTATTCTCACATCCACCTCACGCACGCCACACCCCCTGTATGCCTCGTATAGGTTTATACGATGCGTATAAACACATGGCTTTGTATGTGGCCAATCATTGGGTGTTAGTGTCAATGATTGGACTTCTATACGAGGCGTATAGACTTATATAAGGTGTATAAACCTATACTAGTTTTATAAAATCGGTGAGTGTGTTAAAGTAAAAAAGTTGTATGTGTGAATAACCAGCCCCTAAATATATAACGCAGCCACAATGGCAAATGAAAGGTCAAAGACATGAAGGGATGATTTGACAAGTGTGCAAATGGGAATCGAATATCAGGCTTCGTGGTGAGTTTTTGAAATACGGTTATCCTGAGCCTTCCTATTTTGATATTTAACTATACGGTTGTAAACAAACCGAACGAACACGAACGAGTCATTGTTCGTGTTCGTTCATTTTCGTGTTCGTTCGTTTAACTTTTAGTCTTTAAAATGAATATGAACTCATTATTTAAAAAAAATAAAGAAAGTTGTGTTTTTAGCACATTTGTTTTCAAGTGTGCCATTATGTCTTTTTACTCAACATTGTGAAATTTTTTTCGCCATTTTGTTTAATGTTTTTTTAAAATGATGAGGTTTAAAAATAATATATATGTATGTATGTATGTATGTATGTATGTATGTATGTATGTATGTATGTATGTATGTATGTATGTATGTATGTATGTATGTATGTATGTATGTATGTATTTATGTATGTATGTATGTATGTATGTATGTATGTATGTATGTATGTATGTATGTATGTATGTATGTATGTATGTATGTATAATGGTAAAGTAACAACATTGTGTGCTTCTAATATGTAAGATACAAAGATAAGATAACAACAAATCTATTTAATACAGAAAATTTTAACAAAATAATTCGAAATGATTTAACACATCAAAACACAATGATGAATTTATATATAACAAAAAACTTGAATTATATATTTTTGAAAATATAAAGGTGTGAAAAACAAAATCATAAAATAACACCATTATACATTTCTAATTTGTAGAACATAATGATTAAATAAAAAAAATTATCTAACAAATTAAAAATAATGACAAAAGAACATGAAACAAATAAATACCAATCAAATAAATTTTTTATGTGAAATCAAAGTCGAAAATACGAATCAAAGTCGAAAATACGAATCAAAGACTTGTTGTATAGCAACATGTGACACCCCGTAAAATCCAGGTCATATTTAAATGTTTTTTTAATTGGCATTTGTACATGTGGCACTAGAATTAGTTTAACTTAGTGTGACACGTGGCACGACAGTACGAACAGAGACACAAACATGATAATTTGGTGAATCATCGCAACACGCACACATGTGTCTAAGAAAACACGAACGTTGGTGAACGTTTAGCACATCGTGTAACAAAACACTAGAAACCTCACGAAACGCTCACACATTGAACTTGGAAGTTCAAACGAGGTCGAACGATAGTTCGAAAGCGTGAAAACGGCGATGAACGGATCAAACCATTGAAATTGGGCCTATTGGGCTCTTCAAGGACCCATCACGGTACGCGATGGACCCCTAGGAACGCCATGGCAGTACGCGAAGGAATGCGGGGGAAATTGAATCCCGAAATCCATCGCTGTACGCAGAGAGTATTTGAGACTCTCTCGGCGGTACGCGATGGATGTCAGACGGCAAATCTTTATAAAACCAAGACCATTGCCTACTCTACCACTTTTAGTCATTTTCTTCGGCCAAGCACGCTATCACTCGACTAAATCTTCCCCAAACCCACCTGGTTAACCCCTTGGAAGCCATTGAAAAGCATTTTGGAGCTCAAGGTTTGAGGTTTGAAGCTCTTCCTCCACAAAGGAGCTTGAAGGCCATCACCACCATCTTGTTGTTGCACATCCCTGCTGTCCAAAAGCTCCAGGAGCTGTTGAACCCACCATCTCGGCCATTTAAAGCATTCAAAGGTAGTTTCCATGAGTTCTATGCACTTTCGACACACACAAACACACATGCAAGGCATAAAGCCCACATGCAAGCTCTCTAGCCTTGCATGCACGAATTTCTTGATGCATGAATCTGGGTTTGTTGATTTTAGAATGTATATTGATGATCTAGAATGATTTGGTGATATATTTCGACGATCCATGATGATATGTATATATATGATGCATGATTTGTCCTTAGATGATCAAAATAACGACATGCATGTATGATTTATGACTTGTTGGATGATTTTGGATATTCAAGTATGTTGTTGATGATGTTTGTAAAGTGTTACATGCTTTGGTATGGTCCAAATGGTTAAAATATGGATTTTGATGAACTTACTATTTATAGTAACTTTTTAGTTACAACTTGGTGATAATGATGAGATTGTGAACATGAATGTGTATCGATTGGCTATTTGGATGATAATATGATGATAGAATGATAGGAGATTTGATTTGGTAATGATTTGTGGACATTTTAGACCAAGTTACTATTTTTAGTAACTTTGGTGAACCGACCCCTGCTAGATGATGATTCGATCTGAATTAACATGCTTAGATGATGTTAAATGGCATTATATGATGTTATTTGATAGGAAAATGGATTAGAAATTGTTTAGGATGATCATTTGAATAAAATTGTCATAATTACTATTTTTAGTGACTTTATGTTATGAAATATCGATTTATGACCGCTATGTATGTCACATGCTTGTTAGATGATCTAATATGACTTGATATGATTATCGCATGCTAAGCTAGATGGTTTCTGATAACACACATGCTAAATCTAGAAACTTTCCTTTTTAGGAAACTTTTGTATGCAAACATGACATATGCTTACGTGACTTCGTATGACAACGTGCTAAGTGATAACATGATCACGTAGGACTTAACAAGCATGCTAGAACTCAAAATTGATTTGTGTTGTGAAACTTGCCATAGATGGAAACTTACTATAAATAGTAAGTTGTCCATAGACGCAACTTGCGCGTTTTGCACACGACGAGCACTAACACGAATGTTACACGGTTCACAACCGACACACGGTTCACCAACGGGTCGTTGACTCGACATGGTCAAACACAGTCAGACACGGTCGAACACGGACAAACACGGTCAATGAGGACCGACATGGACTAACATAACAACCAAGGGTTGTTGAGCACAAGCACAAGCACGAACACAAAACACGGTCACATACACAACTTACATACGCTACATGATATAGGTAGCTGGTGACCGACACATATACGAAGCAGGAGGTTATGCATTATCTGATTATCACTAAGGTGAGTTTAAAGCCCCACTTTTATACTTAACTGTTTTGTTAAACTTTTGGGTGAGAATAATATGCAATTGTTTTAGATGTATGACTGGTATGTTGTAAAACAACTTTTGAGTGTAACTGTATCGCAACAAAAGTCCTCACACCCTTACCGTTAATTGTGTAACAAACGAGTCTTTATTACGTAGTACTACTGGGCCTGACAAACCCCACTCGGCGTCAATATTGACTGGAGGTCATAACGAGTGTAATATCGAGCTTTGGCTGGGTTCCGCGATAACCCAGGGATGCAAACAACAAGTCTAAGTTTCGGTAAGATGAACTGACACACTCGGGATCGTGGATCCAACAAAACGAACAACTTAGTGTACCCAGTATATATCTGTTTACTGTTTTCAACTATTAAAACCTGTGAACTCACCAACTTTATGTTGACACATTTTCGCATGTATTCTCAGGTAACTGAACAACACGAGCTAGGATGCACATGGAGATGCACAAGAGAGTCTGCATGCATATAGACTCTAATCCTAGGCTTATAATTCATTTGTTTGGTTTTGACACAATTTAAACCATGTTTTGTATGTTACAATTTGCTTTCCGCTGCTTAACTATTAAACGTTTTTCGCAGTTTAATCTATGAAACTTGGATTTGTTTAACAAAGTTGTGTGTTTGTATAACTCATATAGAGTCGTTCTATATGACCATGAGCTGTGATTCTGGCCACGCCACACCCAAGTGGACTGACACCACACATGGGAATTTGGGGGTGTGACCATGGTTGTAGAAGTCGCTAGGCGCTAGTCGGGCGGCGAGGTACCGCCTAGGGATTAATCGGCGCTAGGCGGATTGGAATTTTTATATGTAATTTTACAAATATATATTATATGCACACATCAATATCAATAACTTAATATAATACTTCAAATAATTTTAAAAAATATACTTAAATATACTAAAAAAAAGTACTTTAAAGTGCAAACTTAAACACTGAGTTCAAAGTTTAGAGATAAATTTCGATGTTAACTGCCTGGATTCGATGTTTCAGAGACATATTAAAGATTTTTGGTTGAGAAATGTCTAAATAATCATGAAATTGGTCCCTTTTTACCATAAAAAGTCAAAAAAAGTCAAAAAATGAAAAAATAAAAATATGATTTGGCCGCCTAGCACTGCCTAGCGTCTAGGCACCGCCTAGGCCGATTTTTACAGCATTGGGTGTGACACAACATGTGTGAAAGGGACAATGGATCTTTATATATCGTCCCAAGATGATTTGTGTCTCATACATCACCCGGAAATCAAACTTATTTACCAAAATGGATTATTTGAACAATATTTACGAAAATAAGTATTTTTCATTTATTTATTTATTTTGAAATAATTTATTATAATTTTTTAGTTAAATGAACATATTATCATATCTAGTTGATTGAAAAAAATATAAAAATATTATATATCTTGATTGAATTAAAAAATAGTTAAAAATAAATAAAAAACATTTATTCCGATACATATTTTTCAAATCTCCATTTTGGTAATAATATTTTCACCAACTCATATTTAGAAAAAAAAACTATCTTTGTATTAACAGATATAGATACTTGTGTTAAATATCAAAGTCATTACGGCCTAGCGGTATCATGGTGAGAGGATAAGGTTGAAAAACCAAATGGTCATAGTTCGAATCTTGCAAGAAGGTTTTCTTAAAAGTATCGAGTTTTGTCCCGAACTGGTGACTTAGTGATGGATATAATCGAGTGGTACTGCTAGTCGTACAATGATACTTCAATGATCCACAAGTGATCCAAAAAATTAGCCGTTCGAAAAAAACACTTGTGTTAACTCTGAAAATGACTGGACCAGGTCAGAGACAAACATAGCAGCATGGCAGCAAGTCAGCAGCCTTTACCCAATTGGATCCGTTTAATACAGAAAGATCCGGTTTCCTTTTTAGTGTTCATCCGATATGCTTTGGTCGGGTTTTATTGTTTAAGCTGTTTCGTGTTCCCAAATCCCAACAACATTAGAGCATCATCAATATTCAATCTACTAAATATTTAGGGCCGTTTGGTAACGTCTGAATCATTAAGAGCTGAATGGTTAAGATGTCTGAATAATTAAGAGGCTCTGAATCATTAAGTGCTGAACCAGTTAAGACTGTTTGGTTGAGCATCTGAATCAAAATACAAAGCACCCCTCATTCTTTACAAAACCTCAAATTCCACACAAGTAATGTAAAAAAAACAAAAAATAAATATATAAACATAGTGATAAATAAAGTATGAAACAAAAATAAATAAATAAATAAATAAATAAAGTGGATGAAAGGAATTCAGAAAACAAAGAATTCAAAAAACAATTTCCTATATAGTCAAACATTGCGACGGCGACCAACAGGGTTTTCTTCGTCATATGCGACGGCAACGCCGTATACTTCCCCATCGACACGAGCAAGGCGTTTCTTCATTGTTGACGGCTTCTGATTATGTGTTACAATCGACATCACAAAACATCGACGGGAGCAAACGAGCAGCGACGACGAGTGGATGAGCATCAGCGGTGGGGGCGACGGGAGGGGACGAGCTGCTAGGGGATTGGGTGTATGAACATCCCTTCTTCTTTCAGACCCATTCAGACATAGTTTCATGTCTGAATCATTCAGAGGTTCATTCAGAGCTTTTTTCCCATTCAGATGTTTTTTATTTCTTGAAACAAACGGTCCCATTCAGATCTATTCAGATACAAACAAACAGCCCCTTATATTTGTAATCCATAACAAATAAGGTTTACACATTATATATATCTTAATTAGGAATGTCTGCTGGTTGACAACTTATCCTAATTAATATATATATATATAATAGAAATGTTCGCATTCTCAATAGCAATTTTTTTGTGCTAGAGTGGTTAGAGCAGCAATGCTTCAACTTTCTCGCGAGTTCAATTCTTGGCGCCACTTACCTTTTTTCTTTGTCTTTTTCCTTACGCTCTTTCTCTATTATTAGAGCAAAATGACATAAAAACTACTGGTGTTCATCGGCTCGGTTAACGATTGTTCGGTTTATTCGGTTTGATTTAATCGGTTTTCAAAACTTTCCCTTTAACCGTTAACCGAACTAAATTTGGGAAATTGTTATCCGAACCGAATTCATCCGAATTCAATTCGGTTCGGTTTTGGTTATAACCGAACAAACAAAATTCATCGAATAAACCGATTAAAAACCAAATAAACCGATTAAAAACCGAATTCATCCAAATAAACCGACTTCAACCTTATATTATTAAGAAAAATAATAAATTTAATTATGAATTCGGTTTAATCGGTTAACCGAATAAACCGAACAAACCAAATTCAAAAAAATCTAAAACCGTTAACCAAACCGAAAACCTAACCGTATCCGAATTCAAAATTCAGAATTCGGTTCGGTTTTTTCCGGTTACGGATACGGTTCGGTTATTGGTTTTAAACGGTTTTCGGTTTTTCTGAACACCCCTAATGAGAACTATAAAATAGTTTTACCTTGCCGGTTAACACTTGCCTTGTGTATAGCCCAAACCCAAGTTCAAATCTTTCAAATCTATACCCTGATATTTTTTTCTCGCATTTCATTCAACTCAACCTTTGTGGCTCTATTTCTCTTAATTACAAACACGAACCAGATTCATCTTCGATCTGGATAATTAAGGAAATCGATCTAACATAACATATTTAAAATAAATTGAATATCAACATAAGAAAATGCTGAGAAAATCAAGACTCTTACCAATATAACAATACACAATGACCAAATAGCAAGAATGTATAAGTGTATAACAACAACACAAGAACAACATATACTAAATATTAGAATCTATTTCAACTAAACTAAGCATAAAACTATATAAATATAAAATTGAATATGGAATTGACGAACAAAATAAAGAAGTTGCAAAGAGCGTCGGCAGCTATGGTGCTTATGAGATATGTGTTCCAGACATTTTGGTAGCTCTTTCAATTCGAAGCTTATTTTGTGCACTTTATTTGGCACGTTTCTTCAATTTGGCACGATAATTTTCATTTTATATGATTTTATGACATTTTTTATGCTCCATAGAATAAATAGGAATCAGTAATTTTGATCCAGTTATAAAATCTTTGTTTGTAATTTTGAGTTTTTTTTTTTGTTGAAGCAGGAAGTATTAACACATTTTTGGGTAAGCTACTTTGTTTGATTATTTGAAAGGTCTTCTATAAGTTATTTTTGTTCTGGATATGACTTAGGTAAAATAAAGCTGAAACGAGTTCAGTCAAATATAATATGTTTTCATTCGATATTATAAATTCGAGACACCACTACAATGCACAAGGGGAAATTTATACTTAAATTTTGTTTGGATAGTTTTCAGAAAATGGCAGCTTAAAATTGAGACATAATATTATTTCTATTAGAGTTTCAATCTCCAAAATTGATCCGATGTGTCTTCTTATATTTATTTTAATCGCATCGTCACAATATAGCAAGCGGGTTTTTAATCGTACTACCCCGTCGCAACGCGCGGGTAACATTTGCTTGTTACCATCATGCACCATGCATAAATGCTATAGTGGTTTTGATAATTTTCAAATAAAAATTGGCTATATCAAAATTGTGCACGAGGAACTTTGTTCAATCTTGAATATAACCAACACGATATCAAATATCTAAACACGTATAAAAAAAATCATACCAATTATCACTCTGAGGTAAAAACATTTAAATTATGTACAAACAAATGTGATTTTGATGCAAAAACAAGAAGCATACTTAGTTGTAAAAGCAAAAGTGTCATCAAACCCTAACGCAGATGAATGTGAAACTACAAAGAATATGGTTAGAAATTTATAATAGAGTCAACCACAACATAACAACCAAATTAATTATCTTTAAAAACAAAATAAAAAAACGAATTATATATATGGACGCCGGTGAACTCAACAAACTCTAAATGAATTCTCATCTGTTGAAATTCATCAAGATAAATTATGTGGCGGCTTTCAGCGGTGTATGCTGGTTTTTCGGTTACCTACGGATCATTGACACATGTCACATGTTTTGACATGTCACATGTATTGGGTTAAAACAGACATAAATGAAATTGAACTACGGTTAAAACTGAAATAATTAATTAATTAACAAAAATATTACTCTAAATGAATTTCATCCGTTGAAATTTATCAAGATTAAAACATAACCCTTTAAATTAGACGGTTACATCAATTATGTGGCAGTTTTCGACAGTTTTCGGTTAACTACGAATCCTTGACACATGTCTCATTTTTTGATACATGTCACATGTCTTGGGTTAAAATGGACATAAATGAAATTGCACTAAGGTTAAAATGGAAAAATTAATTAATTAATCAACAAAAATATTACTCCAAATGAATTCTCATTCGTTGAAATTCATAAAGATTAAATCTTAACCTTTAAATTAGGCGGATACATATATTATGTGACAGTTTTGAGTGGTTCCTGGCGGTTTTTCGGTTACAAATGGATCATGGACACATGTCTTGGGTTAAAATGAAATTGAACTACGGTTAAAACTGAAAACAATAATTAATTAATTAACAAAAGTATTACAACAAAATATCCGGTTGGCAGTCGAGTATAAAACTAGTTTTAATGGTTGCAAAGAAGGAAAAATATAGAAGTCAAAAGCCAAAAAAAAAAATTTGAATGCCCATCGGTCTCTTCTAATTAGTATATATAATGTTAGGTTTATAACATGTGTATTACAAAAATTAAATAAAAAAATTTAAATTGTTCTAAATAAATTTTTCAAAAGTATAAAACAATAAATTGAGATAAAGTATTTTAGAAAAAAACTTATAACTAATTAATTTAGAAAAAAAAAAACCAAGGGCTTCTAGCCTAATGGTTATCCCCTTGACTTCCCTACGGGAGGTCTTGGGTTCGAATCCGGCCTGAGGAATATTTGCTGAAGCAAGGTCAGGGGGTTTACCCAGTTGTGGGGTTCCTCCTGAGGTGGGCTCGGGCATACGCCTCAAAGCGTCAAATCCGAGAGGACGGTTGAAATCCCGTCTTGGGTGTCGTGTACCAAGCCGTTCAAAAAAAGTAATAAAATGTTGCCACTTAAAAGCTTTGGTCATTAATTATCATTGTATTCTAAATTGTCTTTAAAAAACCTTTTGTTTTATAAAAAGCCGGTTTTTTTTTTAAATATATTTTGGTTTTTTAAAAGAATTTGTTGTTTTAGAAAAATTTCATATCTTATAAAAATTTCATTTCATAATAATTTGGTTTTTTTTATGTCTGGTTTTTTAATATATTTTAATATATTATGAAATCTGTTTTTGTTTTTGAAACTATAAATAATATAATTAACATTTGATTTTATTATTTAATATTATAAAGATGCATTCCATACGAAAGAGGCGACTAAACGTTTAACAAAAGTGCTATATATTTATTACATTTTTATTCTATTAAGTTATTTTTTCAAAATTCGTATGTTGCAACCTACAAATTATAATAGTGTTTTCTATCAAAGTTTCAACTTTTATAATTGATTAGTCGTAACTTCATATATTTTTTTTAATCATGTCATCATATCACTACACACGAGTTTTAATTGTTTCGAACACCACAACAGTGAATATAACTTACTCGTTACATATAGATTGGAATTTAGAAGCATTTGTGATTTAGGATTAGAGAACATTTTCGCTTCTATGATCTTTACGTAATTATATTGAGTGTGGGCCGTGTGGCAAAAAAATTAATCTTGGTGATGTCAAAATTGTCTAATGGTTTTGTTATATAAAAAACGGTCGGTTTGCGTTAAGGGTATCAATTGGGTCGCACCCACAGGATATAGTTTAAATCTAAGGGTTGTTTGTTTGGGTCTGAATGGATCTGAATGGGTCTGAATCTGAATGGTTCAGATTCAGACCGTTTGTTTCAGCATCTGAATGGAGGTCTGAACGGAAGGAAGGGTCTGAATGAAGGTCTGAATGATTCAGACTTGGAGATGAGTCTGAATGAGAAGAAAAGCCTCTGAATGGCAGCACCGATCGTGGCCTCCTCCCCACCGATGGTCGTCCAGCCCCGATTGACCACCACCACCCACTGACGACGACCACCATCACTGGTTCGACTGCGACGGCGAGGGTTCGACGACCTAGGGTTTCTGCAACCGATGGTAAGGGTTCGACGATCTAGGGTTTCTGCAACCAAAGGGTTCGACGATCTAGGGTTTATGCAACCAAAGGGTTCGACTGAAGGCAGCAACTGATGGTGAGGGTTCGACGACCGATGGTGAGGCTTCGACCGGCAGCAGTGGGCGGTGGT
Organism: Mikania micrantha; assembly: GCA_009363875.1. NCBI lineage: Eukaryota > Viridiplantae > Streptophyta > Magnoliopsida > Asterales > Asteraceae > Mikania > Mikania micrantha. The sequence continues at coordinate 59,156,023 of CM018689.1, forward strand.
GCTGCAGAGGAGCTGGCCGGAGGTGATGGATGCGGGCTGTGGGGTGTCGCTCGACCGGCTAGGTTTAAAAAAAGTTTTTTTTTATTATGTTCATTCTCATTCAGATGTGCAACCAAACACTCTTAACTGATTCAGTACTTAACCATTCAGACCCTCTTAACCATTCAGACATCTTAACCATGCGGCACTTAATGATTCAGACCCAACCAAACGGCCCCTAAGTATTTGATACATGTTGAAATATTCTCTAGATTGAGTTTGCTACGATTTTAAATCCGTCCATAATCTAAATCTATATCTATATATCTATATTTTATATAATAAACTAAAAATAAAGCGGACACATGTCATTATTTTAGGATATTTTCACAATAATTTCTCGTTTCTCTATCCTATTTAATGCATTATATATTAAATCATATATTAAATATAGAATATACGTTTATATATTTTTAAATTAAAAATATATCTTAAGAAATTAAAAATATATTAATATTTAAAATATATTTTTTTTCAAAAACAAAATAATTGTAAAATAAGAAATATTGAAAACAGTTTTCTTAAACGAAATA